>OY720153.1:3408139-4008139 GCA_963082725.1 Pedicia rivosa | reverse complement strand
TGACATTTGACAGGTGCTATTAAAAAAAAAAAAAATTAGTGGAGACGCCAATGTCCTTCTTAAGTGGCGACAATTATATATATATTTTTTAATTCAATGACGTTGTCATATTTTCATAATAGAAACAAGAATATAGAATATCATTAAAAGATGTTCGTTCAGAATATACTCCGAATGAATTGATATTTTGTTGTTTTTTTCTATTCCTTCAGTATTTTTCTTATATAATCTTTCAATTCACTTAAACCCTTGTTGGTGTTATTGTTTTTGTGGTGGTTAAAACATATTTTTGTCTCAACACATCAGACCCCTTTGGAATAACAACATCACGCTTTATTATTAAATTATTCTAGGAATTCAATTCATTTTTCCCCCAATGTTTTTTGTTTTTCTATACGGGTTGCGGCAAGTAAGATTGACTCAGAAATTTTTTTTTTATTTTCCTTTTTTCTTTTCTTTTACTCCACAATCATCCCCCAACTTTAATTTAAACCCCACAATTCTAGGATAAAAATGTATGTACATAGAGAGCGCAACGAGCGAGCATCAAAAAAGAAAGAAAGGAAAAAAAAAAGGTTGTTTCGTTAACCACCCCCATTTTCCATCACTCCAACCACTCCCTTGTTTTTATATCTATATAATGCCATTTTCTAGGTTAAAAGGAAACTCGTCGTATTTTATACATAAAATTTTCCATTTTTGTTTTTTCTTTTTTTTCATTTTTTTTTTGTGTTTTGTTCGTTTCACCAATCCCATTGTTTTCTCCTTTCTACAAATGTAAAATAAATTGTATGCTATCTCATTTACTCTTAATGGTACGCTTTCCAATGTAATGACGAGACGAGTTGAGTTACTATTGCAAATGTATATTCATGTATGTGTTGATGTTTTTGTATATGAATAGAGAATATTTTTTTCTTATCCTCCGCAGCTAGAAACAAAAAAAAAATGCTATCGTCATGTCGTGTTACAACCCCTACAATGCTAACACAATTTTTCTTTCATGTTGTTTTGTTTTTCCATTCTTTTTTCTATTTTTTTTATTTCTGGTTAATTCTTTTGGAATTCACTTGTTTATTATATTACGCTCGAATTTTAATACAAAAATTTACACACACACACACACACATGTAAACACAGTTGCTTTATATATGAACATCAAATATAATATTTTCATTTTCACCCTTCACAAAGAAGAAGTAAAAAAAAAAAAAAATCGTCCGCCCTTTTGAACTTTTCTTTCGTCTTTATTTTTCTTGACTTTGACGTTGATGTTTTCATACATATTATGACGACTTTACATGTTTATATAACAATGTATGTATGTATATGTATATACATATGTACACCATTTTCAATTTTCATTTTGTGATATAAACATTTTTTTTTTCTTATTTTTTCATTTACATTTTCCTTCTATTGTTTTGTTTCTGTTGAGAATAAAAACAGAAACCAAAATAAAAATATCCATTCAAATTGAATGGGTGGTTTTGTCGTTCTATTGTTCATATAGAAAAATATTGTTCATATGGGGGTATGAGTTGATTGTCGTTGTTTGTACAATTTTTGATGTACAAAATAATGAACAGAAAAAAAAAAAAAAGAAGAAAATGTTGATTTACTCATATAAAACACATATAGAGTCACATGTACACGACAATTGTATATATACAAAAATATAAAGTCAAACAATAATAAACTTTTCATTTAGTTTTATTTGTTTTGTAAATTGTAATAATAATTTGGACATACATACACACAAACAAACCCATTTACACACAAATACACCCACATATAAATACACAGAATTTTGTTAAACAAAAAAAAAACCTGGAAATGAAACAAAAGATCGTAAATCATAATTAATGTAGTTTTATAGTAAAATATTATTTTATGAACTTTTATATTTTTCTCTTTTTTATTATTGTGTTAGTATATATAGATATGTGTGTGTGTGTGTGTGTGTTTGTGTGATTTTTAGTTATGAATAATATTGTGTCTTTTATATGTCATGATAACAGGGTGAATCCTTAAATTGAATTTTAAATATTCATAATTCATTAAATAATGGTACAGCACAAGAGAAATAAAGACAAAAGGACAAAACTAGCGCCAAGTGCTTGAATAAATTTATTGGAATTTTAAAATGAATTTTTAATTCTATATAACCCAAAAGTAGATATGCAGGTGTAGTAACTTATTGGAATAAGTGCACTATAATTTATTGAAGGATTCATGATGCATCAACATTGTTAAATTTAGTAACAAACTGACAAATATTAATTTGTTACGTATATCAAATGATCTCATTTGAATTCTTAAGAGATATCAGGGTTGATTAAATTACAACAAATACAACTTAAAAGAAGAAACTCTGATCCGAAAAGTCAAGCGATCCAATTTGATGTTCCATTATTCGATATTGCTTGAAAAAGTCGAAAAAACCTTCAAAAAATAGTAACCGATTAAGAACGGTCAAATACGACAAGTTTTAATTTCAGAATAGCTCCCGTAAAAAATCAATAATCCAAGATTAAATAAAAAATCAAATATGAAAATGTGATCAAATATTTTGTGTTTTAATTTTAACTAAACAATTTTAATAAATAATCAGATAACACAAATATAACACTTTAACTTTACAAATGACTCTCAGTCTGAATCTAAAAATAACAAAATATTCTTTAAAACAAATAAAAAAATGATTTTACTTTTATATTGTCACATGTCACCTTATTGTTTTTGTATATATAATAAATGTTATATGTAGAATACCCATAGCACCTGGCATGCAAGGTCATTAATTGAAAACACTTTGTACCATTATACATAATATTAATGTTATACAAACAAAACAAAACAAAACAAAACAATAATATTATAGAAAACATTGCGTGCGATCATTATAAGAGGTATAAAGTGTGTCCGTGCTCTGACATTTATTATAACATGATTTCGCCTCTTAATTATTGTTTGTATGTTTTTGTTTGTATATTGTGATTAAGAATGACATTTTGATTGGATTAACATTAGAATGTTATGTATATGAAAGACAAGATAATAAATTGGGGTAAAGAGAAAATTGTCTACATAGAATGAATGATAAAAGATCAATATTTTTACATTGACAAAACTCATAAAGAACAGATTCATTAATTTTGATTATTGGAAATCTGATTCGTATATTCATAAACCGATGATCGTATAATTTATATAAGAATTTACGGTCTATGGAATCTTGAAAACAATATTTTTCTGGCGGCTGATTTTATTTTCAGTTGTACGCTAATCCCTATAATCGTCTCGTGAAATATAATTTGCATAATCCATATAAATGACTTAATTTTATGTTCTTATATAGCAGGATGTTCATTGCAATAATTTTGAGAAAGGTAAATGTGGGTGTTGATGTGTTTACTCAGTCGAAGATAAATCCGTTCAAGGATTCATTGTTAACTTGTAGTTCAATTGTTGAAATTTTTTTCTAAATTCATTTGCTTAGACTTAATTACAGTTCACCCTGTATATACTCAATATATAGATATCAATTTACTTTACGGCAGTCATATAGACCTCCACTGTATATACATGATGACGGGCTCCGGCATTTACACACACACACATACTTAACACGCATACAAACATTTTTTATGCATTCCATATTGTTGATTTCTGTACATTTTTTTTTTGTATCGAATTGGATTGCATCTTTGTTTGTATTTTAGTGTTAAAAACAAATCTATCATTCTATCTCTTTCTCACATTATAACAAATTTAATGTTTATAAAAGTTTTCTATCCTTTTCTTTCATTTATATATTTCAGTTTATATTCGGTTGCAATTTTTTATAACCCAAAAAAAAAAAACGAAAATAAAAAAAAAAAAACGAAAAAAGAATAATAAAAAAAAACACTAAATTTTTGGTTTTATCTCACTTCATCTAGTGATATATTAACTGGTTGGCCATCCCTCTCATAGCTTGATGGTTTCTGTTCCAATAACAACATCGGTAAAATATTTTAATGGCAAACGAACCATTCAAAAGAAGACGCAACATTACGTGTGCGTTGTATGTTGTATGTTTCATGCTGTTTTTATAGGGGAGAAGAGGGTATATATGTATATATGTATATATGTATATATATATATTTATACTCTCTTATATACACTTTTTTTTCCTCCTCTTCTTCTTCTTCTTTTTCTTCTTCTTATATTTTCTTTTTTTTTTTATGTTTTATTTTATTTTTTACCTCCTTCTTGTCGTCTTGATGTTGTAAATAATCTAATGTTCATGCGGTGGTTGAAGAATTCTGTTCACATATTTTTTTAAGGGTTCATTCTTGACTTTTTATTTTTGTTTCTGTTATTTTTAATAAAAAGAAATTAACTAAAATTCAGTGATTTTGTATTAAAATTTTAACTTTTCATTCACATCAATTTTCTTTTCTTTATTCAAAGTAACCTCTGTTTAATTTTTGTGTTTTAAAATTTTCAATATATTTTCCTTGAGCCGTTACATTATAACAATATTTATTGTGTTGTATATATACCGATTGTTCAATTGTGTGAGTGTACAAATTGGAAAAAAGTGAAGAACGAGAGACACAGTTTTTTTTTTTTTTTTTTAAGTGAAACAAACAATAAATAACCAAAAAAGAAAAATAATATTACAGAAAAATTTCCATAAATTCGCGATAACAAGAAACAATATGAAGGAAGAAACGAAGAAAAAAAAAAGTGTGCTGTGATGACAAACAGGTGGTGGTGTTTTTGTTTTCTTTTTATATTTTCTCTTGTTTGTTTTTTTTTTTTTTGTCATCATTTCCTTTCGATTTTTCAAATATATTTTATAAGATGGAAAATTATTTATCATTTCAAATACACGGTACAAATAATATATTTCACTTATGTCAATTGATTGATTGATTATTTATGTGTGTGTGTGTCTAAATATTTAAACGCCAAACGAATGTTGCGTCACAGTTCAAATCGAACATATCAAAATTCAAATTTAACACAAAAAAAAACAAATAATCAAAGAAAAATTGACTGAATTTTCTGTCTTAATAAATAGTTTTTCTTTTTATCCATTGACGTTACAAAAACAACAATCCATAAAATAAAAAAGGAAGAGAAATATAAAGAAACTACTGATTTTCCATTTCATTTTTCATACTGATTATTTCATAGAAGTGTGAATGAGTCAAACACATTTTGACGACGTCGACGACACCAAACGAACCAAATATACGGAAAAACACAAATATTTTTGTTTCATTTTCTTTTTTCGAAAATGTTGAAAATTTCTGGAAAATACAAAATAATGTAAATTATATTATTATTTACTTTTCTGTGGCTTAATGGTGGTGACGCCTAATAATAAGTAAAAAAAAAAGAAAGAAAAGTGCATTCATTTTCCATTAGAAATATTTCTTGTCTTTATAAATAAAGTCCCCATAAATATTCTTTGGTGTCGTACATCAACATCATATACTCACTTCTTTTTCTCTACGAATATTTTATTATACAAACTTATACACACACACATATATAACAAATGTCTTTAAATACAGGGCATACACACACACACATAAAGTACACATATACTAATACACATCGCAATGTAAGTGAATATTATACTATACCCAAGAGTTAACAAACAAAACATATCGAAACAGAGAAATTTTATATTTTATTTTTTTCTGTAGAGTTGTTTTTATCTGTATTGTAACTAATACATATTTAAAAAATGTGAGTTACATGTGGTGGAAAGAAAAAAAAAAAAAAAAAGATCGAGTGGTACAAATTTTTTTGGACAGTTTTCTATCAGAAGTCTTTCGTTCTGATAGCATCTTTTTTTTTTTTTTATTATTAAATAGAAACAAACAAAAAACATAAATTTATAATAAATTAATAATCGGGAAAAATGAGAAAATTTAAACACACACACAAATAAAATTTTATATTGAAAACAAAAAAGCAGAAAAAACAATAATGGTGCTTTTTATAAATTCTTGTTTTTGTTTCTGTTTCAGTTTGACAATTGAAATTTTTTTTAATGTGTTTATTAACACAAATCTATTTTAAATCCTTTATATATTTTGTATACGTGACTTTTGTGTTTGTGTTGTTCCGATTTTTGGCAAAAGTCCGGGGGGGATTAAAAAAAAAAAAATAAAGACAAGACAAAAAAGTTTTAACAAAATTTAAATAAAACAAAAGAAAAGAAAAAAAGTAAATTATTAATGACGTCAGTTGCGGTGCTTTTTTTTTTTTTGTTTGTAACGTTCAACTTTTGATTAAATAAACAAAATATTTTGTCGGGATATTTTTACGGTATTTTAAACAATGAAATTAATTTTTGTTTATATAAATTTAAAGTGACAAGTGAAGTGCGATAACAAAGTGATGAAAATGATAATGCAAGAATATTGCCATTTTTTTTTGTGTTTTCTTCTTCTTCTTCTTCTTGTTTTATTTTTTAAAGAAAATTTTTTAAATATTGCATTGTTACCTCCATCTTTCTTTCATATAATTAATTAATTAATTAATTAATTATTTTTTCCTTTGTCTTTCTCATTTAATTTAAATACATCAAAGTAATCGTCTTCATTTTGTTTTGACATTTAATTTGCATAAATTGATTTTTCTTCATACAATTTTAAATAATAAAAGTGCATTGTGAAATTAAATTAATAAAACCTTGAATTTTCTTCATTATTAATAATTTTATTATTTTGATATACGAGAATCCTCCTAAATTCTAAAGAACTGTCTGCATTTTTTATGCATCACACACACACACACATACACATTTTCTTATTCTATTTTTTTTTTTAAATATTTAATTGACTCGCAGACAGAAATCTTAATTTAAAAACTGATTTACACACTTTTTCCGACATAACCAGACGCACATAATTAATTAATGCATTAATTGATTTCATAAAAATTCTACAAATGTCCAACATAATTGTATGTATGGTTGTTTGTGTGTGTGTTTATAATGTGACGTCGATCGGATTCGGACTAAATTGTACACCATTTTATATTATAAATCATTAATACATGCTGCCTACACACAGATACACACACGATAAAACATCCCAGACAATTATACGTATTCATGTATTAATGTATGTGTGTGTGTGTATTACGTGTTTTTGTACAACACGAAAAACAAAAGACAAATAATGAAGAAGAAGAAGAAAAAAAATATGCAAATTGATGGTGGCGGATTCTCTTGAATGAATAACACATTATTTATTCATGTATAAAAGTTTTTGCCTTGTCGCCTTCTTTATTTTTTTTTGTTCCCTTCTTCATTCCATATATACAAAACAAAAAAGAAAAAAAAAATTTTTGTCTGTCGATGACGATGAAGTTAAAACAGAAAATGAAGAAGAAGGAGAAGAAGAAGAAGAAAAAGATTTTACTCAAACAAACATTCGAGGTAAGTTTCTTATTTTCCTTATTATTATAAATAACATATTTTGTAGAAAACTTTATTTTGGAATTGTTGTTATTTTTTTATGTATATTTATCTGATCAGACATCAGAGTCAGAGTTAAATTAAAAGGTAGGTTGTTTATTTGTAATAAGAGGGTTGATTTATTATATTTCTTCTGCAAGCAAAACTCAAAGAATTAGATCTTGAGATTAAAAATATTTAAAAATCTCAAACATCTTCCCTTATAATGTCATAACTTATAGTATGATCAAAAAACTAGATTTCAATTATGAATTGTTTTTGAAATGTGAAAAAATTTCAATTATTTGCAGAATTCGAGAGAATTCCTATTTGCAACTATTTGACTCTATTGTGAATTACAACAAAGTAATCCTTATATAGAGTCGACATTAAGTCAAAAGTCTCAGAGTTGTTAAGATCCAAAAAATAAATATTTCTATAAATAAATAATCAAGTTTAACTTATTGCGTGTTCCTTATATGAAGAAACAGCTCTGATTTTTTTTCCGTTTTATATGTTTGGGGAGAAAACAAAAAAATGTTTACCTCAAACTGACTTTACTTAGGTTTATTTTAAGAAGAAAGAAAATAAAGAAGAATGACAAAACTTTGAAAGATTTAAAAAGGACGCCATGTTTTTCCGTAAGTTATTTCCCATCATTTTTTCCATATTTAATAAGCATACATTCCCTTATACTTTTAAGTAGAATGTAGAATTGTATAGTTCGTCCTTTTTTTTTTCATTTTTCTAATTCCTTAATCCCTTAAGTGGGAATGTTTTATATGTAAGGATATGAGAAATAATTTTTGGTTTTTGGTTAATTGATGAGTTTTATATGGTTGTCCCCCATGGGTACGTCTATTATATCATTAATACGGGTATTAATGGGGAGTTCTAAATGTTGCTACGTTGCTTGACAACTTTTTGATGACGAAGAACAAGGATAATAGATAACAGCAGAAGATACAATACAAAAGAAGTTGATTAAAAATGAAATCAATTTGATTATTTTTGAATCTTTTTTAACTGAGATTTCTGATCTTGTCAGTTTCTTTTTAGACATTTATTTTATGTAGATAAAAGTTTGGTACTCAAAATTTGCCGTTTTAAATAGCGCGCGTGTTTTATACCATCAAACCATACCAGCCGAGCCACACCCTTGTTATAAAGCTTATCAGATTTTCCTCTTGTTATATTGTTCGCATTTCAAAATATATTCATCGTCATCATTATCCTTAACTCATACTCCGTCCTATCATCAATTCATACCTCTTTTACTATCTTCTTATTCGACCCACCATTCTCCTTTTTGTCCCACTTTTTTTTACGAGAAATTCGTATTTTAAAATTCTCCTTAATCCTCCACAAAAATCCTGCTCCGCTTTTATAACTTTTCCCTAATGAAAGTGTGAAATGGATTTAAGGCTTCAGTCAGGGTGTCGTTCATTTGTCGTTATATGATGATGATATTCGCGTGGGTGCGGCTTTCACTAAGGGTGAGAAATTTTATAATGTGGGGGAATGGGAGCCATATAAAAACTTCTTGATTATCAGTACAGATAAGAATAAGAATTGCATGACAATGAACGCTTCTGTTCAATCTTATAATTCAACGGTCTTGCCATAATATCACGGAATATCATTTTATATAAAAATCTATAAAATATTTTTACAAAGTTCGATTATCCAATTTTTCGATTAAATCAAAGTCAAAACTTGAAATATGTTTGTGAATGTTTCCGTATACAAAAATTTGGAAGTATATCTATCGATCACCATATCTGAAACTATAGAATTAGTTCATTTCTGAGCAGTAAAAAAATAGAATAATTTATGGAAGCGAAAATTTCATATCTTGCAAATCAATTTGTTATGAAAAGTTAAAAAGTTGCGTAACAGTAGCCGGCTAACATATTTGTGAATATTCCAAAATCGACATAATAACCGAATGTAAAAAGAACATATAATATCGGCACTGATTCTGAATAATGACATATTATTGAATTTTTGATCTCCAGATTGAATATGGAATATCAATTAAGATTTCCTCCTTTCTTATTGTGCCGCAATTTAATTATGTATTCAATAAATGAAATGTTATGTTATTTTTTGTTTGCGTTTGCGCAATCCACTTTATATAAAGTTAAAGAATTGTATAATATTTTTTTTTTTGTTGGTGTCATTGACCTTGCGCAGTATTCTTTTACCAGTTCTTTTTTGAACCATCTGCGAATCATGTTTTTCTGATGGTTAATTTTATTTATATTTCGACACTTTTGATTTTTAATGCTTACTTAACCTTCTTTTATTTTATTCGCGCGAACACCTTAATTAGGTATTCCGTAAAGTGGTTTCTTTTATTTTTATTACAAATGGGCTCCAATCATATAAATATATTCTCAAGGTTAAAATTTACACATTCTGAAATACGATACACAAGAATATTTTTTGGTTTATTAAATTCAAATGTGAATGCTTGAGGAAAAAAATCAATTTTAATTTAACCAAGAAAAAAAAATAAAACTAAATCCGTACATTTTCTTTAAAAGCAACTTTTTATTTATATGTGAAGAGGATTTTTTTTTTATTGCTCCCTAGTGTCACATTTATTGTATTAAAGTGAACAGTGAATTTGGTTGTTGTGTTTTTCTTTTTTTTTTGTCATTTTTTTTTAAATGAAATTAAAATTCCATCACCATTTTGAAAAATAAAAAATAAATGAACACAAAGTAACAATTGATAACACCCCCATCTTATATCACGCGCTGAATATTATTATTATTTTTTTTTTTGTAATTTTTTATTCATTAAATTAAATCTTAAATAATATTGACAGTTTTTTTTTTTTTTGTTTTTTACTTTGTATTGGTTGTATTATTTTGACCTACTATTTGTATTTTGGTATATAAACTTTTCAATTACATAATTTTGTGCGGTTAAATTAAATTCAATCAAATCAAATTGTAAATCTGTTTTAATTGAATGAATTGAAATTTATTGTCTTGATATACTGGTGGGCTTCAAAAGTTGTTTTATTGTATGTCTGGGCTTGAACTAATTTTTAATTAATTAAAACCCCATATTGAAATTATAGACAAAAAAAAATGAAAGAAAATTAAAAAAAAAATATGTTAAGAATAAACATGGAAATAAGTTATTGTGTTCAGCCATTTTGGATTTTCCCTTTTTTTTCTCTGGTTCTCCTTTTGAAAATGATTTTTATAAAATGTTTTCCTTTTTTTTTATTTTGTTCAAATAAAGTTACGATAAATCACTGAAAATTGATACAACTTTTATTCCCCGTTTTTCAAAGGAAAAAATAAAAAAAAAACTCTAAACAAAAATAAATTTAATATCCGTTGATGCTCATCTGTCGTCTAGATTTCTAGAATATTACAACGTTGGCGCATCTTTTCACATTCCTTTTCTAAAAAAAAACAAGAAAAGGAAACAGAGAAAAAATAAATGATGGAAAAAGTGTGTTACTCATTATTCAACTTTTTATATTCAAATCCTAAGAATTTTTACAGCTTACACACACACACACACACACACACATGTAACCTTTTAACATAATATTATACCAATAAATTTTCATAGACCTTCTGAGGACTGACACATCCTTTTTCTTTTAATAAATCTCCGTCGATTTCTAATTTTGATCCTTTTTTATTTTTTGCTCCGATTTCTAATTTTTTTTTTTTTTTTGTATAATATTTGTTCATGTTTATATTTGCATTGAAATTTAGGTCAAGTGAAGGAAAGAATTTAATTTGTTTACAACCGTGAAAGCTACTTGTAAAATAAGGACGAAAGCAAAAAAAAAAAAGGGTTCAATTGTTTGAGTTTAGGTCAAAATATTTTTATTTTTTTGTTTACTGATTACTGAAACATTTATTTGGTATATCCGTGCCTTAAGAATTTATGTACTGCGCCCGTATATTTAAATTTTAAATCAGAATAAAATTACCGCATACAGAGTTTGAATTTTTACCCGCACGTCATCATCATCCCTGAACATATATAAATATATTTCCACCTTCACATTCCTCCCTCTCTTCCTCACGTGTTTTATAACAATTTGATTGGAAATGTTCGTATATCAACCTGTTTTTTATGGTAATCAATACAATTCTCAAATACACACACACACACACATCATCTATATACACACTCCCATATATTATATGTATTCAACACACATACAATCGCAATTACAGAAACACAGAGTATTAAAACGAAACATTTTAGATGAATTTTGTTTTTTTGTTGTTATTTGAAATTGGAATATTGAAGTTTCATTATTTCTTCTTTTGTTCATTTTTAAAATAATATTTACTTATCTTTATTCTTTTCTTTTTTCGTGTGGTTTTTGATAAACGAAAGAAAGAAAAAAAAAACATTGAAAAGAATGATGATGAAGAAGAAAAAAGACGAAGAAAGAAAAAAAAAAGAAATAAAATTGAAATTGAAGAAATAAACGAAAAGACGAAAATGAACGTCTATAAAATACACATTTCGATCAATACTATTTTCACTGCGGAAGATAGATAATTTTTTTTTTATACGTTTTTATTTATGTGTATGCATATAGACGTGAATTATTGTTTTAATGTATTATATTGTGAATTTTAAAGTAACTTTTGTTAACTTTTGAATAGAGTCATTCAATTTTTTAAATCAACGAATTAAGAATATTATGGAATAGGCAAAGACAAAGAAGAATTTTCGATTCACTTTTTTTTTCAACAAAGCTCGACTGATTCTCCATACAATTTCGTCCATTTTGAAATTAGAATGTGAATCAAAGATAAGAATTTCCATTCGTTTATTATTTCGTTGATTGAATGAAACTTGAGAGTTTAATTATACAAATAGACGTTGGGAAAAATATAGATTGTGTATATGATAGCGGCTTAAAAAAAACAAACAAAGGAATTGCAAACACATTATATGAATGTTGAAGTCTTTTGCGCTCAAAAATGTTTTAATTAATTCTTCTGTCGGTACAACAAAAGGCGACAATTATTTATATTTTTTAAATTTAGAAATTAATTTTAACGAAACGTTTTACTTATCATTTTCATTTTTAAATGTCCGGTTTTATAAAACCATGAATCGACTCTTTAAATGCGTTTGACCAATTAAAAATTAAGAAATAATTATCCTGTCGAGTTAAAGTGGCAACGTTGGGTAACTATAATTTTTTAGAACATTAGAATAGAACAAAAAGGTAGAAATTACATAAGAGTGAAAAAAAAAAACAACACAAAATTAAAATATTTTTTAGGTAAAAAAACTAGAAAAAAAAATCCTTCAACTCGTCACGTATTTATGAACGTAGAGTTCATTTAAATTCCAGTGAAAAAAGATATTTATCTTTTTCATAGAAAAAATGGTAAAAAAAATCTTTATTTTACCCCCACCCCCTTTCAAACATAATCATACTCATACATACGCAATGAGTTTATATAAAATAAAGAAAAAAAAAATAACAGAAAAAATACCCTGACACTAGACCATCTGCCATTATAAAATAGGCGTGGCATAAAAAGAATTCCATTACAATGTAGCTTTTTACCGTACCGTATCGAATACGTTGTTGTTTAATTTAATGTTCGTGCATGTGTGAAGAGTACAAGAATATACTATTCTCACTTTCACACATTCGCTGTCTTTATATTATATAAAATTCAAGCTGGATTCAAAGAGGAATTTACAAGAAAAGGATCGTAAAAGGATTATTTTTTTTTTGCGTTAGAAGGAGCAGTTTCTTTTTCTTTCTTTCTTTTTTTCTTATATTTTGATAACATTTTCACAACAATAAGAAACTATGATAAAAAAGTACTGTTTTCTGTTGTTGTTGCCTTTTTGTATGTTTTTCCTGATAAGATCGTCCTTTTTTGATTGTGTCTATAGAGGGAAAATTGAGTTTTGCAGAGGTCGAAAGTTCGATTGTACTATAAAAAAAAACAAGTGAAAATTTTCTGATGGGTTGAATTTAGGGGTTGGGATTTTTCTTGCGACAGTTAAAGTTTTAAGCTGAGTTTTTGTTTATTTGCTTTTGTTTATTTACATGTATCTGTTTATATATATATATATATGTGATTGTGTGTGTGCTCTATGGTGAGAGAAAATAAAAGAAATAATCTTCTTAAAATTAGGGGTTCAAAACACAAGATGTAAAAATATAGGCCAACTTATTTATTGTAACCGCATATACTATTGTAAATATGATTTAACGTGTATTTTATCTGTTAAAGATTCTATCTTAATAAGTATTATGGATTGAGTTTGTGGTTGGAGTCAGATCAAATTTTATATTATTTATTTTACACAATAACAAATTACTTCTTTATTTATTTTGTTCTTACAATTTAATCCTATTAAATTGTTTTCCAGACAATTGTATTCTTTAATTTATATGATATTTTAAGCAAATTATCTTTATAAATAAGTTCAATGAACTCCATTAGCCAATGATATACATTAAACTGCACATATTTGTCAGTGCTAATTTTCGTAATCCGTCTATCAAATTTAATTGAGATTTTTTTATATTTTTTATTTTGAGTTTGGAAGGCTGAATTTTTCCCAAAGTCAATTGATTTATTTTGTTCTTCGACCTATTCTAAATAAAGAATTATTTATAGAAGCATTCATGTTTAACGTCAATAATTGTGAGAAATTATTTCCCGCAATCAAATATTTCTTATAAACATCTTATTGGATATTTGTGATGTAGGAATTTTTATTTATTAACTAAATTTCTTAAGTAAGAATTTTGTTGCTAGTCCTTCTATAAAATAAAAGGGGAACGGCCATTTTTTAAAAATTACTGTTAAATTAAAGGGGTCGTTCTTTCGTTGTAGGAACATCAATTATATAAAATCAAATGAAATTTTTCAGTCGAATCTAACTTAGATTTATTTATACTGATTTATAATAATTGTCTTTCGAATGTGTTTCCATTTGTGTTACAATTTGATTTTCTCACAAAATGATCGAATAATAGAATTCATTCATTTTTTTTAGATTACAGGAAAGCCCAGTAGATTTGAGATCATATATACGAATGACTATAGAATCTATGTACTGTGTAGGGAACCATTAAATTGGAATGATTAAAAATATATACAACACTAAAAGGCTTAATTAGTAAGTTAGTAATTAATTTCTTGCTGTGCGTTTATTATATGAACAATGACAAATAGATAATTGGTGCATTGAATTTACATTTATTACAATATATTTTCAATTAAGATTATTTATTTTGAATAATAATTATGCAGACAATTAAAATATACCATTTAATCCAATATAATAATTATACTTAATTGTTTACAATTACATAATTATTTGAAGCTGAACATTAATAATAATTAAATACATTTATACAATGTGCGTCTGCGTGTGCGTTTTGATGTATATACCAAAAAAAAAAAAAACTAATAAATAATACAATTTAAAAGGAAAATCTAACTATACACATATAATTTAACTACTTTGTCGTGTATATAGTCTAATTGACGCTCCACAGCTCCATAACTAATGCTAAATGAGAAACAAAGAAACACGTCATGATTCAAATGCTAAAAAGGCAAAAAAATAAAAAAAAATAAAAAAAAAATAAAAGAAAAATTTTATGAAAGAAATAAAGAAATCTAATTGTGGGTCTTTTAATTTCATCCCTCTCCATACTGAAATAAAAATTAATCAATATCATAAGAACGATTTTCATTATGGACATTACAGTGTTTGGTATTTTTCTGCCGCAACATTTTTTTTTTATTAGATAATTAGAAAAGAGATAAGTTTTTTATGTTCGAATTATTTATATTTTATTTTTTTATTTTTCTGTTTTAATGACACCAAAAAAAAAATGTTATTAATAAAAATTTTCTTTTTGTTCATAATTATCGTAAATACTTTCCAGTAAAGTTAACAACCCAACACAAAAAGAAAATGTTTAACAAAACAACTACCGACATCTATTATTCGTTAACCATACTCAGTTGTTCTTGTTTGAATTTATTTTTGTTTACAATAAGAAAAAAAAAATCATTAGATAAGTCAGAAACACATACAACCAAAAAAATTTCTCTCTCTCTCGATTTGCAAGTTGTGTGTATGTGTGTGTGTGTGCTTTTAACACGAACACAAGTTTAACTTTAACTTTATTATTTTTGGTTCGGTTTTCATAACAAATAAACACGACGAAAAATGTTTAGCATCTTTTTTTCTGTTGTTTATTTTGATTTGAATTTGGGGACCTTTCGTTTATTATATACATTCGTCGTCTTGTCCGTCGTTCATACTTCGTATTGTACGTCATTTCATTTTCAAACGTTCTGGGATGAAGATCACGGGTACAGAATGTAATGAATGAACCGCTGAAAAATTATGAGAACCAACTGATTCGTCAATTTTTATCAGACGTTACTATGGTAACATGTACATTAAAAGACATTTGCTTTTATTTTTTTTTTCTTCTTATGGTTGGCTTTTGTTTGATAAGATAATAATGTCAAGTTGAATAGAAAAAGCAAAAAAAAAAAAAAAACGAATAAAGTATGGAGGGAAATGATATATGACGACACTGTTTTAATTGAGACATCAGATGAAGTATGGGAATATTTGAATACACTTAAAAAAAATATTATTTTTTAAGATTTATTTATAAGCTTCTGTTTTTTGTTTATTATTATTATTATTATTAATTTTTGACATTTAACGACATTTGCCTATAAATTATGTGAACTACCTCGAAAAACCACTTTTGTTGTGTGTTATCCGCATTTTATAGCACTTTAAATTTTTTTTTTGTTTTTCAATAAAATTCACTATCAAAATATTGGACTGATTTGACAAAAATCAAAAAAAAAAAAAAATTCAACTTGTCTTTCAACACTCCTACACACCATCTCTTGACCATCTTGAATTTTTTTTTTTCTTGTTAAACAAAATAATAAATAATAAAATATTCATAAGTGATTATGAATGAAGTTGTCTTTTTTGTTTTTGTTTAGGTGCGGATAAACTAAAAACAAAATGAAACATCAAAATTATGGGTTGGATAGAGAAAAATAAATTATAATCATTTCTATTCAAAAAAAAAAAGAAGAAAAAAGGCAACAAAAACAAAATTATGAATATTGTAATTAATTTTAATTAAAATTCAGTAAACGTCTTAATTGTCTTGTCATTGTCACTCTCTTCTTTATTTATTTTTCTTTTTTTTATTTATTTATAAATTAAATGAATAAAAAAAAAAAATGAACAAGAAAAGAAAAAGGATGCGCGCAAGTTTTTTGATTATGTATCCCGTCTGTACAAAATAACCAACATAACTAAAAAAAAAAATAACTTCATTTCCATTATCTTAATTATAATAAATTATCATATGCAATGCTGTATAAATGTATGTAGATGTGTGTTTGTATGTAAGGAATTGGTTGGAGAGACACATCAGACGAAACAAAAAAAAAAAAAAAAAAGTGTATACAAGTCACCGCGATAATAGACATTTTATATTCACACACAATTTAAATTTTTTTTATTAATGATGTTTTTTTTTCTTTTACTGAATGTATTAATTTTTTTTTTCTTTCTTTCGAAAATCAATTAAATTAATAACAAGATTTTTTTTTCGTTTCTTTTTCTTGTATATTTGGATTAAAAACCGATTCCTTTTATAAATTTATTTTTAATACGTTATGGAAGAGTTGGAAATATCATCTTAAGAATCTATTGAGTGAAAATTAAAAATTTAAATAGATAAAATGTATTGGGATTGTATTGGGAATGTATTGGGATTGGTTCAAATTAGATTCTTTCTTTCATTCTTTTTTTTTCTTTTTTTTTTTTTTTTTTGTTCGGAATAAAATAAACATTTTTTTTGTTCTGTTTTTTATTTTTCGGTTTTGTTCTGACTTTCTTCCCAAAAATTTATATTACATATTTATACAGGTTTTGACATTTTAATTTTATAAGAGTGAAGAAGAAGAAGAAAAAGAAGAATAAAAAAGAAGAAAATGAATTTTTAAAAAAAACTAACAAAAAACAATAAAATATAATCAATCGTTAATATAACATTTCAACACGTTCACCAAATTCAGGAATAAAACTGATGGCTTTATTTTAAATATTATCTCTATTAATATTCATTTTTTGTGTTTATTTATTTTTTTTTGTTTTTTTTAACAGAAAATTCAATATTCAAATGATTGGCATAAACAACAATTTACAATCCTTTATTATTAAAAATAAAATGAATGAAGACAAAAATTTAAATAATCATTTAATTAAAATGTTTTCCAACGCAGACCAATTCATTGCTCTTTGATTTCATGGTTAGAGGGGGTAGGAGGAATCTCAAGAATCTTATTAAGTCAATAACAATCAAATACAATAGTTATTGCATAAAAATCTAAATCTTAAATCAATTGTCAAAATATTTATCAATTCATTGTAATTCATGTCGAGAGGTTAAGTAATTTTTGAATAAAATGGTTTCCCCCCTCAATTGTTGATTGCCCAAAGTCTACATAAAAATATTGTACAAATGTTACATAAACATTGCACACCCCTATACACTGCATTCACCCCTCAATATATAGTTAACAACAACATTCCATTCGAATGGAATTTCATTTTGTCCAAAAATTCTCCAATATGTGTATTTGCTAAGTTAAGTCAATTAGGTCTATTTTATTCTCTCTCTCTCTCTCGTTCTCTTTTCCCATTTTAGTTCAATAAATAAACATGACATTTTATGTTTGTCAAATGGCGCCACTTTCCAATATTCAATATAAGAAGTCGGGGTGGGAATTATTTTTAAGAAGGGAAAAAAAAAATAGAAATGACTGAAAATAAAAGAGAATGAGTCAAGGATGAAGAAAGAAAAAAGAATTCTATTTTTTTCTTCTTCTTTGGCGCAAATATTTTCTTATATTTTTTTTTTTATCCTTTTTCATTTATAAGAAAACTGTTTTCTTTTTTGTTGGAAAATGTATAACATAAAAAAATATGTGTTTTTCTTCCTCAATTTCTTCTCTCTCGTCTTCTTCTTCTTCTTCTTCTTCTTATATACTTTATTTATGTATAAGACATTTGAAAATATGTGATGAGAAAAAGAAAAAGGCAGAGAAGAGCGGAGGAGGAGATGTCATTGCGGAAATTGAAGACTAAAGCAAATTTTTTTTCTGTTTTTCTTTTTATTTTTTTGTTTTTTCTTAAAATAAATTGTTTTTCTACAAAAATTTATTCAGAGACAACAAACAACAAAAACAAAAAAAAAAAAAATGTCTGCATTGTAATAAATATTTTCTCTATATGACAACATTTCGAAATAATTTGTAGTAAAGATAGAAAACAATTAAAAATGAAAAGCTGGGTATTTTCTTCATCAAAGAAATTGTTTTTCTTTTCTTTTTTTTGTTAAGATTAAAGGAAAGGACAAAATATTTGTTAAGAAAATGAGACATTTTTGTTATTAAATTCGTTCATCCTTAAAAGGGATTTTTGGGGTAGGCAAAAAAAAAAAAGGATGTGATGGATGAATAAAACATTTGTTTGTTGTGTTACTATTTTCTAAATTAAATGTCTGAATATATTGTTGTCGTCTTTTTTTTTGTTGCTGTTGTTGGGGTTTCTTGATTATTTGAATATATATGCGTGAGTGTGTGCGTGTGTGTGTGTGTGAATAAAATGGATACGAAATGTTTTTTGGTGTCAATTTTGATGGTTATATAAAAGGATAAAAACAAAAAAGGAATATATAGTGAAAGGGATCAAATTGTTATAAGTTTTTGGGTTGAAGATATTCCTTCTGTATTGTGTTTTTTTCTTTTTCTGTTTTTTGGCTAAATGGATTTTCTCTTAAACAAAAGATAATTTTATTTTAAAATGCAGAGTCAAACATATCCACAAAAAAAAAAACAAAACACCCAAAAAAAGGGTCAAATTACATTTTATGTTTATTCAAAGAATTTCGTATAAAATTCACACAAAATGAAATGAAATTTGGGTCATGTTTCTGTTTTTCCAGGTACATGAAAAATTTGTAGAATTATGAGTCATCGCGTAACGTAAACTCTTTCTATTATAAATCTTATAATAAATAAAATATTTCTTGTCGACCCACCACATGGTTAAAATTTAAAATAAGTCTAATTAGTTGCAAAAATCACACACATATAAATTGGACAGATGTCTGACTGTTGGCAATAAAAATTCTCAAATTGTCAATTAAATTTCTGTTCTGATTTTTTTCTTCCTTCTTTATTTTTTTTTTTTTTGTTTTTTTATTTTCCTTTCCTTTTGATGATAAACTGACAACAGTGTTGACATTTATATTTACTGCTAATAATTTTCATTTCCATTTTTTTTCTCCTCTTTTCTCAGCTTTTGTGTTTTTTTTTTTCTTTCTCTCAAGATTTTCTTTCTTAAATAAATAATTATATTATTTTTTCTTTTCAAGATTATTCTTCCTTCACAAGAGAAAATTTATCACAAATTTACTCATTTTCTTTTCTTCTTTTTTTCGTGTGCGATGATTCGTTACAAAGTTTTACATTTTCCATTTGAAAAATAAAAAGAAAATGAAGACAAAAAAAAAAAATGTAAAATATAAAATGAGGAGAAAAAAAAAACAAAAAAAATGTAGAAAAATTGTCCAATGACGCAAGAAATTGAAGGAAGGAAAATTTTGATATTATTACCTATTTCCTTTTTTGTTGTTGCTTTAGTTGTTGTTGTTTCTGTATGAGAAGAATATAAAAATATGAAGATAAAAACAAAACAAACACAAAGAGACAAAAAAAAAAAAAATAAAAGATGAAGAAATTTTGTAGTCTTTCATTTTTCACCTTACCTTCAATCATCCCTTAAATCCCGTGAATATATACACTCATTTTTTTTTTTTTTTGCTCTCTTACCTTTTTTTGGGTCATCAAAAAATTTTCCAATTTTCTTCAAAATGCCCGCATCATGAGAAAAAAAAAAACAAACTTTTTGTCCCAAATAAAACTTTAATCTAACTGATTCCCCTTTTTTGTCGTTTTTTTTTCTTTTTGCTGCTTTTGATAACAAAATCCGCAATATTCACATTTGAACTCATCCCTCTAAATATCTTGATTTTATTTTTCTTGTCTTTCATTTTTCCTTCAACTTTTCTAAGCCACCCACATCACCCCACATATTGATGTTATGTATAATGTTTTTGTGATCGTGTAGATATGATGACATGCTGTTTCCCCTTTCTCTATTCACGATATGTACGAAATTTATTTAACCCGCATATTTTATGTGAATTATATCAATATTAGACGCGCGCTTATATTTTTTTTTTGTAAACATTATTTTCGTTGTTGTTGTTTTTTTTTTCTTCTTCTTCTTATTTTTCATTTATACGTATGTGATTTTTTGTTCTTTAGTTTAGGGAATTCTTTTTATGTTATATATAAAATTGTAGAATATGTAGTTACTATGTGACATTGAAAATAAAGTACAGTATACGAATTGGTATGACGATATAAAGAATTGAAAGAAAATATTGTTGAGGGAGGTAAATGTATTGAAGAGAAATCATATTATTATTTAATGGGTTTTTGCTTTATTTCCTTGTATAGGTATTTGACACAACAGAATAATAATAATAAGGACGAAGAAGAAATAGCAATATGTGTTAAAGAAGGACAACGCAAAAAAAAAAAGGGTTAAAACGAAGAGGATAATGTGTTGTTGTTTTTTTGTGTTGGTTTAAAAGTTGGAATGGGATAATTTTTATGATGCATTTTTATATATTTTGCTATTAACGGTGAACATATATTTCTGTACTGTGACCTTGAAACTAATCGTTTTTTTTTATTAAAGAAATAATAATAAGTTTTTGAAAAAAAAGAAAAAAAATACTATTTTGTTTTTTTGTTCTCAACGAGAGTGAAACTGTTTTATTTAATTTTTTTTTGTTAGTTGATTTTCGACGGTCTCGGTGTTCGTCGTTGGCATATTAGATTCAAAAATATCGCTTTATTTTTTATTCTACAAATTTAATTTTATAGAACTTTATATAAACAAGTGACCAGGTCTCTATATATGTGTACGTGTGTGTGTGTGTTCATTTGTCTGTGATTATAAAGTGATTATTTTTTTTCCTCTCACGCATCATAATAACAAATCAATTGTTCTTCACTTCTTTTGTATAAATAATACACATGCAGCGAATTTTAATCTTTGATTAAACCAAAAGAAAAGAAAAAACAAAAATTTGTATAAATATTGTTGTGTCTATATGCGCATGCGCATTGTTTACAAACTCATGTTTTATATTTATTCTCATATATAAGTTTAAATTACAAAACTATTGTTATAACTTATGACGAATTTGTTGTTATTTACATATATACGATTTGACACTTCACGCCAAGTTTATGATTTTAACTATTAAGGTGTTTAAACGAATGAATCTTAACTCTTACTCTATTGATTAATTACTTAATTGAAATATCCCGTCTCATATAGGATTTCTATTTGACTAATTCTTTTGATTTATTATTTAAGCAGAACTTAATGTAAGAATAATCGTTTGGAAATTTTTTCATTCTATATAAATTTAATTCACCAATAAGAACAGCTTTAAGTCTATCAAATTTCGTA
This sequence comes from Pedicia rivosa, assembly GCA_963082725.1. Classification (NCBI taxonomy): domain Eukaryota; kingdom Metazoa; phylum Arthropoda; class Insecta; order Diptera; family Pediciidae; genus Pedicia; species Pedicia rivosa. The sequence continues at coordinate 3,986,010 of OY720153.1, read as the reverse complement.
AGTCAACAATCAATTAGGGAATTATTTTAAAAAATTCTGTTTTTTTTTTTATGAATACAAAATCAAATTTAAATAAAAACTGATAAAATCTTTTAATATTCCTTATAAATTTTGATTATTGAAATTGATTGAAATATGATACTTCTTTAGTTTTATGCAAAACATACAGATTTAAAATTTACATATATAGAAGACAACACCACGTTATAATTTTCTAAAAATAAATGTTTGACGCCTTTTTATACTGCCGTATAGAAAATCTATGAAGAATTTTTTCTTAATAAAATTAGGTTAAAAAAAAACTTATTCTGCAAACGTCAGCTTTCTGTTCACTATTTCCACAGTATATACAACAGAAATTATAATCTTAGAAAAAAAAGAATAATAAACAAGTCTACCAATAAACAGGTAATTCATTCAATTCGTTCTCATTTCATTTTTCTTTCTCTCTTTTTTTTTTTTTGTTATTAAATAACTTCGTATAAATTGCATGCATAAATCGTGCATATAAATCGCATAAACATCAACATTGTTGCAATGATTTAACGTGCGTTATTTAAGTTTATTAATATAATTTATAGAGTCCCGTCACGTTTATTTATGTTTTTTTTTCAGACAACCACCGAAAGAGTGAAAGACAAGATTATAAGTTAAAAGTTTTTATATAATAATAATAATAATAATAATTACTTCCATTAATTTGTGTGTGGATAATTAATTTTCAAGGTCGTTCTTATTTTTTTTTTCTTATTTATGTTTTACTATTTTTACTGCCCATGCGCACGCGCATTAATGCCAATATTTAATTTTCTCGCGCGTTTTTTTTTTTTTTTGTTATATATTTTTTCTTCTATACGTTTAAAAAAGTAGAATCACAAAAGCAAACGCAACATTTAAAAATTTTAATGTCGACAGTTTCACGAAACATTTAGCAGTTTGATAAAAAAAAAAAAAGGTGTATTTTTTATTCTTAAATTGTTTTTGTTCTGCGTTGTTTCTTTCACTTATAGCGAAATGCTAAAATAATCGTGATAATCACCATAAATATTTGAGAAATATTAAAATTTATTAATTCAAATTTATATGTTTGTTGATCCGTCGGGTCATTTACATTTGATGCGTAACGCAAAGCAATTAACAAAAAAAAACAATAATTATATTCGGATCACTAAATATGTACGCGAATGAACTAAATTTTACAATAAGATATATCGGTGAGACGTTCATCATTGTTGTTATATTGTTTATGTTGAGTTCTTTATGAATTCTAATAAATAATAATTACATAATATTTTATTGTGTTATGTCACGTTAAATTTGTAACCGTCCCATCCGTTCAACATGGATGATCTAAATATGAATATTTAATCTATTTTTTAAGAACTCAAGAGATGTACAAAAATACAATAATCTTGTAACATTAGAAGTTATTTTTGTATATAAGAAACAATTAAATTACTTCAACTCAATTAATTTAACGTGTAACACACCCAAATAAATTGTTAACGCGCGAAAAACTTTTTTTTTCTTTCTTCTTTTATTCAATAAAAATCCGTCGGATATTTAATTTAATTTGTCTTTTTATTTTTGTTCTTTGTTATTTTTATTCTTTATTTTGTTATTATTGTTTGTCTTCTTTTATTGTATGTAAGTATGTAAGTAAATTATGTATGGGTACGAGAGGGTGGTAAATGAATATTATTGTTCTTTTGTTCTATCTTCTTAGTCATTGTATAATATTCGTTGATTGTTTTCTATTTGTTTACAGGGTGGAATTATGTATTGATTGATTGTTTTTTTTTTTCAATTATTCAATTTTTCATTTGTGATGAATTTTTAACAAATAAGAAAATTTACGTAATAATTTCTGTAACAAAAAATTGTATGCCTAAAATAAAATGTCAACAATAGCAATCATAATTATTAGAATATATTATGATGCCACCCCTGTGTATAATTTTGATACATGCTCATATGTTTAAGTTTGTGTAGTAAATTTTTGTGTGTAAAAATTGTTTACATGAACTAAACAAAAACACTTCTCATTCCTTTAGATCACCATTTTATTTACTTCATTTTTATATAGAGAAACTTGAGACTAAATATACGATGCGAATAGAAGGATATGGGAAATAAATATTTAGATTAAAAAAAAAAACATATTTCTAAACAAATTTTTTTTTTGTTTCACTTCAAAAAAATAAGGAAAATTAAACAAATAATTAAAATATGTTTGGCCATATATGATGTGATTATTCTATGGAATATACATGTGTGTGTGTGTGTGAGTGGTAGAGTAAAAATGGGAAGGTTGAAATATCATTTTTTTTCAACCCTAAAAATTTATACGGTTAAAATCAATGGAAAATTGATTAAAATTTAATTAATTATTATGTTCAAACTACAAATAAAAAATGGCCTCTCGACTAAAAATTAGGAAAATCTCAAAATAATAATTATTTAAAGGATCCAATTTCCATGTGAATTTTTTTTTTTTTAATTTTTATTTTGTTGACTAAACTCCATTTTTTTTTTCTTCTTTATCTTATTTATTTTATCTGGGCTTAACTTTTTGACCTTGATTGAAAATAATTTTTAGTTTTAAAGGCAGATTACCGTTTTAGACCGACAACAAAAAGACACATGCGTATACATATTTATATCGTCACACGGCCACGGACCATTGACATTGAAAATTGAAAAAACTGTAATGTTGGCTGATGTCTGTGTTAAAATTTAAATTAATTTATTTGTATGTTTCTTTTCATATTATATTTTTTCACAAGATCATAATTTAAGACTTATTGGTACGCACACAAAATATACACATAACACATAAAGTAAATAAATTTTTGACCGTACCGCAATTTCAAATGAAAAATGAATGGAAAAATCTGTTTTATATTCTACAATCTACATGTTTCGACTTTTTTTTTCTTTCTTTTGAACAAAAACAAAAAGAAACGAAAATAAGTTGTTGTTTTTTTTTTATAATTGGAAAGATTAAACCATCAGAATTTATTTTTATTTTGTTGCAATTAACTAAAAAGCAAAGAGGAAAAGACGAATAAAATCACACAATGTAAGACGATTAAAGAAAGATTTTTTATATATATATTATATGATGGGAAAAGAATGAAAGGGAAGAAGAGTAAGGGGAAATAGAAGAAAGATAATATTGTGACTTTTATTGAATGCAAAGAATTTGACTATTTTTGGTTGAAATAGATTTATCGGTAACGCCGTTCTTTCGAATGTCTAATTTAAATTTTAAACAATGTAACACGATCTCGATCGTAAATTATTTTGTTTGTAACAAAAAAGAAAAAATTATATAAACACACACACACACATATGAATACTTTAATGTATGTGTTTTGATGCGGCTGTTTAGTAATTCTCATTCTGAGTGATTTGTTGCGATTTTCGGATAAAATCCAACTAAAGACATTCCTTTTATTTTAAAACTAGATGATTCCTTTTTTTTAATCCATAAAACGTGGAAAATTTATTTTGAAGAGAATTTTCTTCCCTCTTTTTGTGTACCTACTTTGTATATAAGTAAGATAGATGTCGCATTTGTTGTTCTTTTTTTTTTTTTTCGTTTGATAGATACTACTTTTTAATGAAAAAATCAATCCAAAAGATGAAGAAGAAGAAGAAGAAGAAGAAAATAAAGGAAAATGGTTTTTCATCATCACAAAACGAATTTTCGATTATCTTTTATCAAAATAAGAAAATACTCTTTATATGTAAGCCTGTTTGTGTGTGTGTATGTGTGTGTGTGTGTATGGAGGAGTATTATATAATCTTAAATGGAAATTAGTGTCTTCTTCGTATATACTTTATATAAATATATATATATATATATATAGATAGATACGCTTCTTTTATCCTCTTCCTCTGATACCCTCTATTTCCCTTCGTCATACATTTACAATCCGTCTTCATCCTTGAAATTTGTGTATAGATATAAAATCCATCATCCTTTTTTGTGTCTTAATTTTAAATGAAAATTGGTAAAATATTTTCTCTTTTATATAAAAGGTCGTTTCTATTTTGTTTTTGTTATTTTAAGCACATTATTCAAGTAAGTAACATAAAATTTTCCCTTTATTTTCTCTCTTTTTTTTCCCCTATTTTTCTTTTTTTCATTGTCCAGCCCGACAAGTATTTCTCTCCTTTTTTTTTAATTAGAAAATTTTTAAGAGAAAATGATTTTACATTTTAATGAATTAATTAAACTGAAAATATATATATACAGACAGACAGACAAAAATACAGTAATTGGTATTTGCCACACAAAAAAACAAACCAATGAAATAAGAAAAACAAAGATAAGAGAAAAAAAAGTACAATTGCAAATCTTTGAAAATTCCATTGCCAAAAAATTTTTCAATTTCAAAGTTTTACTTAAATTTACTAAAGTTTTTTCTTGTTGTATTTTCTTTCTTTTATCACACGAATAATCGAATAATCAAAATGAGACGAGTAAAAAGAAGAAGAAGAAGAAATAGAAAAAAACGCCCAAAAACAAACGCGTCAAATTCGAATGGAACCCAAAAAGAAAGAAAAAAAAACACAAGAAGAAGAATTTTTTGTTTTATTGGTGGGGGTAGAAGAGACAAAAACTCAAATAAATTTGGTACAACATTGTTGTCATGTTTTTGGGTATTTTTAACATAAAGTAACGTACAATCGATGTTATGTCATGCCACGCCCCAGGGCATCATGGCTGAATCGATATAACAGGCGACGACGTCACAACCAAGCCAATTTTTATTTATTTTTATTCACGTCTTCTTCTTTTTCTTGTTTTTATATAAAAAAAAAATAAAATATTTTTAAAGAATTAAATTAAATTAATCAGCAAAAATATTGTTGTTTTTTTTTCTCTCAACATTTTAAATTGTTATTTTATTCTCAAAAACCGCAACCAATTTGACAAGGCTGCAAAAAAAAAAAAAAAGAAGAAAAGAAAAGAACAACTCAAAAAAAATAAATTGTTTCAGTGGCGGCCATAGTTTTTTTTTTCTTCTCTCATTTTCATTGATATCACTTTGATTGTGTTTGTGTGCGTGTATTGTGTGTTTCAATTGATGACGATTTTTTTTTCTATTTTATTCTCTCTAATTAACGTCAAAAATAAAATCATTTGAATTTTGTTTTTCTTTTAAAATTTTTCTCTTTTTCTTTTATTTTTTTTTAATTTTTGCTAATTTAAAAACAAAACAACAACAAAAAGAACTGAATATAAATAAATGTTTGTTTGTGTTTATGTTGGAACAATTTTTTTTCGCCTGTTTTATATCAAACATATTTTTTTCTATATAGAATTAATAAGGTCAAATTTTCTTCCTTACTCTTTCTATTCTTTGGTATAGGTATAGAATATTTTCTTTATCTTAATATATTTTTATATGATGTTGAAATTCATTACGTAATTTTATCCCGCTGGGTTTCAAGTGTCTTTTCAGAATTTAGAGGCTTGGGGGGGAATTTTATATAATTTAAGAAAACTTACATAGATTAAAGTTTTAAAACTTTGATTTATTTAACTTTACGCACTTTAAATAAAATTATGTTTTTTTTTCCTGAAAAATTTGGTTTGTGTTTTTTTTTTTTTTTTTGGGTTGTTGGATTGGAATGGAATAGACGATTTTTTATGTTAATTAAATAAATTCTGATTTCTATATAATGTTGTTGTTTTTTTCTTTAGAATTTTTAATTTAAATTATGAAATTTAGAAACATTTTTTTTTTCAGTTGTGATTGTTGTTGTTGTTTTTATATATATTCAAATTTATCATCGGTTTAAAATTTGATTGGACAACATTTATTTTTCTTGTATTTCTTTCTCTAATTAAGAAATTTATTCAGTTTTTGTCTTAAAAGCAGGAAATTTGTAGACATTGATACATTCACAATATTGTTACAGTATATACAGGCTTTATTTGCAATTTAAAATTATTTCCTTCAACACGCAATTCTAAATGCAATTCTAAATGACAGATGATAGAATAATTCTTAATTGTTATGACTGCAATTTATTAAATGACTAATAATTATTATATGTACTTAGTTTCATTTTGTCATCATAAAATAAGATGATCATCAATTGTCCAATTATATAATTTTAGTATTATATTTTATATACATTTCTATCGTACATGCATATACGTAAAAGTTAAAGCAATTAAAACTTTTTCTTCCTTTAAATAATTTATTTAATTTTCTCCAATATCTTAAAATATAAAAAGTTGTTAATTATAGATATTAGAACATTTTCTCAATGAACAATAATTATGATAAATATATACGTATAACGTAAACGTAAGTATGTAATTAAGAATCTATTATTATGGCAATTATTTAGTCAGGATGTTCGTAAAAAAGAAAACGAAACGGAACGGAACGGACGGATAGACAAAGATTATTTGTTATTTTATAATAATCAATAAATTATAAGAAATAAAAGATAATTTCTTTTTGTGTTTTCTGTTTTCTTTTTTTCTGTTTTTTTTTTTTTTTTTTATAACTATAACCTACCCACCGCGCGGTTTTAACAATATAGATAACCAAATGAATAATTATTCTATTTAGTTGACATTTTGTATACCTTATAAGCGATATTCCTGTTTATTATTATTATTTTTTTTTCTTCCTAATATGTATATTAGGTAAATATTCGTAGATAATTGACGTACGTTAAATAAAATAAAAAAAATGTATAACTTACAATCTACACACAAAATACAACAAAAATAAATAAATAAATAAATAAAGAAACAAATGTCTTCTCACAATCGCATTCTTTACTATTATTATTATTATTGTTGTTATTGTTGTAGTTCTTGTTGTTGTTGCTGTTGTTATTGTTGTTGTTGCTGTTGTAGTTTTTGTTTTTAGGTAAAAAAGAAAAATATGTTTGATAAAAAAAAAATAAAATAAAAAAAATAAACCAAACCAGAATGAGAATGAGAAGAACAAAAAAAAATCCAATCATTCCATGCGTCTTTCTTATGTATTATCTGGTAGTTATAGAATGGATATTCTTTCCACCCACATTCACCACCCATTCAACCGTTATTTTGATTTGTTTGTCTTATATATTATATATATTATTGTTATTGAACAAGAAAATTTTATTATACAAAAGAATAAGAAAAAGAAACGATAATAAGAAAAAGAAGAAGAAAAAGAAGAACGAAAAAAAAAAAAAATAAAAAGGAGAAAAAAAAAAACGCTGACGACGTCGGTTTGTTTCTTTTCATGTCACATGAAGAAGAAGAATCCAAAAGATATCCATATAAATACTTGGATGTGTGTAGATAATTGAGAAGAAGAACCAGAATAAGAATGAAGAATAAAGAAGAAAACGAAAAATCCAATAAAAGTTGATTGAACTTAATCGATTGATGATGATGAAATAAGAAAGAATCAAGAAGCTGCCTCTTGTTTTTCATTCTTTTATTTTTTATGAAATTATTTTATTAAAATAATTAAGGAAAAAAAAAACAACAAGAAACAGGAATGGGGGAAAAGAATATTTGGCCAGGTGAAAAAATATAATTTCTATCTCCCTCTCTAATTTTTAACAAACCCTCTGTCTCTTCTTTTCTTCTTCTGTCTCTCTTACTTCTTGCTTTTATCGTAATTTGATAATAAATATTTTGATTTGATTTGATTTATCGGCAAATTTGTTTTTTTTTTTATGTTTTAGCCGTCTAATTTGAATATCAACCGCGTCTCTTACGTAACTCTTCCCGCACTCGTTTAACCTTCTTCTTCTTCATCATCTTATATAGATACAATATTCTATCTTTCGTTCATCATCGAAATATCTTTCTTTATACCTATAAATATATCTGGTATAAGAGAGAAGATCTTCATCTTTTTTTCATCGCATATAATCCCATCAATTTTTTTTTTTCATCCCACATATTTAGAACCCAAATGGATGGATGGATAAATATTGGATAGATCCAATGGAAATTTCATTCTTTCTTATTTTTTTTTCTTCTTTTATACAAACAATCATTTCATTTTCATAAAAAATAGAAGACGATGAAAAAGAAGAAGAAGAAGAAAAAATACCGCCGTAACATTTTTTTTTTTTTTTTGTTATTAAATTTGAACGAATCGAATTGAACTTATATATATTTATTTATATTATGCGGAGAACTACCTCATCTCTTTTTATATATTCTACTTCATCTTCTTCTATACATCTTATTCTATACATCTTCTTCTTTTTTTTTTCCACATTTTCAACCCTTCTTCATTCGTTTTTAGAACGCGCACCCGCGTTTTATATCAAAAGAAGAACGATGTAACGAAGAAAAAAATATAAACCTTCATTTTATCTCATTCCATTTTCAATTCCACCAAAAGTAATCCAATTTTGTTGATACGCGCCATTGATATCGAATTCCAGTTTAAAACTTGATACATTTGCATTTTTTTCTATACGTTATTTTTTTTTTCTTCTTCTTAAGATGTCAGTCCTTTTTTTTTTCTTTCTTTCTTTCTTGTTTTTTTTTTCTTTCTTTTAGTCTATCTTTATCTTTATCTTTATCTGTTTCATCATCTTCTTCTTCTTCTTCTTCTTATTATTATTTTTCTTTTAAATTTTCTTGTTTGTTTGTTCCATCATTCGCGTCTATCCATCTTTGTTACACTGAAAAAAATTATTTAAATTAAATCAGAAAGAAGAAAAAAAAAAACTTCTTTATTTATTTATTTTTTTTTTTCTGTTCAAAAAGAAATAAAATTTATTCATTTTTACTTACGATCACCGTTCCTTTTGCCTTCTTAAAAATATTCCTTTTAATTATACCGTCGGATTTGAATTTAAAGGAAATTAAGTTATTTATTTTTGCTTTTAGAATTTCAAATCAAATAAAGCGTGTTTCTTTTTTTTGTCGAATAATTTTTTTATTTTGTTACAAATTTATATTTTTTTATTGGATTGGATTTTGTCATTTAAATAGATATAATTTTTTATAAGTTATTTCTTTTAACTTTTAAAAAAGTCTTAAGAAGAATTTACTTTTGAATTTTATAGAAATTTAAATGCAAATATATATGATGAGGATTTTCCATAATATAAACATAACCAAATGACGATATAGTTTTCATGATTCTATGAATTTTTTATGCTAAAATTTTTCTTGTTTTTTTTTTTTTTTATTATTTTAAACTTACAATCACAATAAATTTAATGATGAAAATATGGAAAAACTTATTGAGAAATTTTTATTGTATTGTATAAGAAATAAATTATATTCTTATAAAACTGATTGAATAGAGTTATTTTCTTCTCTTATAAATATTTGTTTGTATAGAGAATTTTTGATTATGTGTGAATAAATTAACATAATTTCTAGTAATTGTTGTTGAATATTTAACGTTCGTGTTTATAAACCAATTTTTTATCTAAACATCTATATGCTAAATTATACAGGTATTCAAACTGAAACAACATGGTTTCAAACGTAACATCTTATATATATATTTATTGTTGAGGGTTTTGTATTTTAAGATAAGTGCTGGGAACATTATCTCTGCGTGTTAAGAAAAGTCTGTATAAATAAACTAGAAATAATCTCTACTATATAGATTTTTCAATATTTTTTCCATAAGTGTATAGAGAAGAAGAAACATAAGAATGTTAAAGAAAATTCATTTTATTTAATAAAATTTTCATTTAAACAATTCAAGTTGAGTGCATGAGTCGCCTCTTAGATTTGTATGGTACCATCAACTGTACGCACATATATAGATATATATAATCCTTCGATTTTCCGACTCCACTCGAGATATATAGAAACATATAATACAACACATATGTAGGATATACATAATATATATATATAAGAAGACATAAGGCATATAATATATATATATATATAAGACCAAATGAAACGTAAGAAATGTATTTCAAGAATAAAAATAAAAACAAAAACAAAAACAAAAAATAGAAAAATAGAGAAGATGAAGATGAAAAATTCCAAGATGGAAATATACGAAATTGTCTTAATACAAAAAAAAAACGATACTTAAGACATTCTACAGACACAAACAATCAAACAAATCTCAGTTAATTTAGGAAAAAGCCTTTTGACTTTTTTTTTTCCTTCTTTTCTTTATATTTTTTTTTCTTCATCTTCCTTCTTTTTTCTTGCTCTCTCTCTCTCTCTTTTTCTTATATAGAAATAAATATATAAAATATACTTAACTTACTTACTTAGTAACGCATCATTGAACTGAAACTATGTCATCCTCTTTTTATGATCTTATTTTCTTCATCTTCTTCTTTTTCATCTTCATCTTAATTTTTTCTTGTTTCTTTTCTTTTCTTTTGTTTTTTTTTTGGTTCTTTCCTTTTATCCTATAGAAATTGGAAATTATTCAAATTCTTGTTTTGTTTGAAAATTATTTATCTTTTGTATAAAAAATATATTTATCTCTTCATCCCTTATATCTATGTGTGGACCCAAGAGTCCATCATCATCATCATATATATTATATACACACACACAAACAAAAGATACACAAACATACATACGACGAATATAGATAGAATAAAAATTTTGATCCCTGGGATTTGTATATTTTAAGTTACATCAAAATGAAATAATAATAAAAAAAAAAACAAACAAAAAAAAACGAAAGAGAAAAAAGAAAGAAGAAAAATTGAGCATTCTCTTTAGAGATTACCATATATAGGTATGTATGTTCATCTATATGTATGTATGTATGTATGTATGTAATATACTTTATTTTAGTAACCCGGAACTCACCATCCACCCACTCATATACAACCGACCGATCTACTACAACCCCGTTGGACTTTTGATGTATATAATTTTCTGTACCTTTTCCGGCATAAGTTTCAAACGTTTTTTTTTTTTTTCTTCTTGCGCATTTTTATATAACTTTCTTTTATTTTATTTTATTTTGTTCTGTCCTGTGGGGGTTTATTTTTCAGTCCCATTAAGGGGGCCTTAGAACTGAGGGGTGGCAGGAAAGCGACGTTGGTTGAAAAATATAAATAAATAAATTGAAAATGAAATGTGCTTTTTTTTTGTTAAAAAAAATAAAATTTTAGAGGTTTGTTGTTATTGGTGTTGTTTGGTTTTGTTTTTCATATAATGGGTGTTGGTGGGTGGTTGTGATTGTAGGTATCCACCTGTATACGTGTGTGTGTATGTATGTTATAGATGTGTTCAGAATACATAACCTGCGTTTATAATTTCCTTATACTAAATTGGTTTTTATTTCTGTAGCTGCGTAGCCACTCGATATTTACAGAGGAAAGCAAAGGATTAAATCCTTTTAATTTAAAACATGAAGGCACTTGATAAAGAATATCAAAACAAATTCTTTTTTATGATGATTCCTAGTACACCTACCTTTACCTGTACATGTTTATTTATTACAAGAGGATATATGTATGGAATCCGGGAACTTTGCTATCAAAGTAGGCCGAGAACAAAATGGGAGGGAGAATTTATAAGGTTTTTTTTTGTGGCGTTTTGTTTATCCAAATTTTGTTGTTCGTTTTTCTTCTGTTGTTTTTTTTTTTGATATAAAAATGTTATCCTTTTTAATAAGAATTTATTACGCACCTTTTACCGTATATATCCCAATTGAAATTTTCCTCATTGTTGTTGTTCGCATATCAAACCATTCGCGCCCATCACCTTTCCTTAAATTTCCCATATACTCATATTCCCTTTTTTTTCCACAATCCCCTTTCATTCACTTTATATTGCGGACAATCGAATATATAAGAAAAAGCGGGCGTACAAGAAATCAAGATGGCGCGATTGATTTTGATTGAAACAAACAAAAAAAAAAAAAAGAGAAAAAGTATAAATAAAAATAAACGAGTAAACGCACCCCGTATAATAAATAAACGTGTTGCGTTTTGTGTTTCTTAATATTTTTTTTTTTTTGTGATATGATTTTTCCTCTTTTCTTCTTTCTTTTCCGTTTTCTTTTTTTTTTATACTTGTTGACATTGGTCGTAATAAAATGTCATAAAAAAATATAAATAAATATAAATACAAAATTTATATAATATACAAAACCAACAACAACAACAACAACAACAGCAACTAAATAAATTTGTTCACTCACACACACACACACACACAAACATAAACTTAAACATGGAATAGATTGCCCTTATTTATATATAGTAGAGATGTTTATAAGGTATATATATATAAATTTTTGTTACATAAGAAAAATATGGAAAGAAAAAAAAAAGGAAGAAAATTTTCTTCCTTATAAATATATTAAAAGATATTTTCTTCTTATACCCTCTGTTCCTTTTATATATATATGGGTTTAGGTAGATATACCTACAAAAACATTTTTAACTGTATATTTTGATAGGTAGGTATATAAGATGTGTAATAAAGCAATTAATAATATTCTTCTACCTCTTCTACCTCTATATATTTCTCTCATGAAAAGCGAGATTCAAAATCTTTTTAAATATAAACGTGACTGGGTGTATCTTTATCCTTATATAAATACACATAGAATTTATTTTTAGCTGATCCTTTTCTTATATATGTACACACAAACATACACAATTTTCTTGTCTCATTCTTATATTAGTTAAACTTTTGTATATATATATGTAGATATATTTCCCGCATTGAAATTGACATTTAAAAAGGGTTATATATCAAAAAGCGTATCATTTCAAAAGGATCATATTTTATAAGTGGATTTTCTTCATAGTAAATAAATTTCATCAAAATTGATACGCAACATTAAATATTATTTATTTTATATAAAAGAGAATGAAAAATATACAGAGAAAGAGAGAGAAAAAGAGAGAGAGAGCCACGTCATGTCACGTCACGTCACGTCACGTGATGTCAATATAAAAAGATGTCGTCGTTTAAACATTACATAATTCTCTTCTTCTTTTTTATTTTTTTGCGAGTCTCTGCAGATTTTCCATTATGAGTGTCAGGATTTTTAGAAACAATTAAAAAGGGATCTTATATGATGAGCACAAGACCTTATATAAACTAGATTACACACACATATGTCACATATATTTATGTCAGTAGATTTAATTAATTGTTTTCTTTTGATGCGTATTTTTCTTTTTTTGTTCTTATTTTTTTTCTGCAGAAAGAAAGGACGAAAAGTTTTGTTGTTGTTGTTGTTTTACTGTTTTTATTTTATTAATACAATTCAAACTTTTTCCGTTTTCTTATGTTTTTCTTTCTTGTACAAACATCGAATAAATATATAAACGCGAATAACATATAATAATATACGCGCAAACAACAACAAGAGCCAACAACAACCAAATAAAGCAGCTAAAGAAAAGAAAAATATAGAATATAAAAAATTAATAAATTCCCCACATTTATGACGACGTTTAAATCTCTTAACGAAAGAAGAAAAAAAAAATCAACACACAACAAAAACAAAGAAGAACAATAAGAAAATACGCGAAGCAAATAAGATTTGATGTCTTCACAACAGATTTTGTGTAAGTATCTTATTAACAAATATAAGATGCTGTTTTTTGGGTTGAGGTTTTCTGGCAAGGGGGAAGGGAATGGAGTTGGTGAGAGAATGTAGGTGGGTTGAATGTATGATGCGGTGGTTTTGTTGTATTATATATGAAGACGGAAAATAAGTTGGTTTTCTTGGTTATATAAACAGAAGAGTTTTGTTGGAGGAACATTTGAAATTTACGGAATGAGAAAAGTGTAAGAAAGAGAGAAAAAAAAATTAAGGGTGCGAAAATATCAAAATAATAATAAGTAAAAAAAAATAATCAGTGACGCCGTTTGATTATTTTCCTTCTTTTCATTTAATTTTTTTCTGCAAATTTCATTTGTTTTATCTAAATATTTCTTCCTTTAGATTAAAATATGTTTTTTTTTAAACTTTTTTCCTTCAATTTGAATCGTCGAAGTGTTCTTTTTTTTTATATTTCTTCTTCTTCTTAAATATAAGACTAAAGAAAAAAAAACAAAAACTAAAGTTAATAAATTCGAATTTATAATCCAGCTTACACGCGCTTTATAAAGAGAACGAAAGAAAAAAACGAAAGAAAAAAAAAATTTATAATACATTTTTAAGTCTAAAAAATGGTCAACAAAACCTTCAATAATATAAATAAGGTAAGGTAATTGGCATTTGAAAAATATTTATATAAAAACAAACTTAAAAACAAAAACAAAAACAAAAACAAAAACAAAAACAAAAACAAAAACATAAATTCATAAAATCTATAAAGTTTGGATTTTAAATATTAATTTTTTTTTTTTTTTATATAAAAGTCATTGAAAATGGAATAAGATTCTGCATAATTACATTTATTTAATTATGTTTAAAGTTGTATGGGTTTTTTGATTGGTGTTGTTGTTGTTGTTGTTGTTGTTGTCGTTGTTCTTGTAGTTTTATTTTTGTTTCTTTTAAATGCTTCAGATTTAATTGTCTTGGAACTGGAAAGACGTTCTTTTTTTTTTTTCTTTTGTATAATCGTGAATATTTATAAATTTAAATATTTTTTTTAAATCGTTTTAATTTGGTTTCATCTTTCATCAGTTAATATTTTTTTTTTTTTACCGATTTAAAATAAATTAATTATAAAAAATAAGTGACTTAACTCTGCGCATTTACAAAACAAAAACAACAAAAAAAAAACTTAAAGGAGAAATTCCAGACTTAAGTGTCCAATAATGAAATACAAATTCATTTCATTATAATTATTATGACTTTATTGAAAAGTATCAGAAAAAAAAAGTTTCATTAACTTTAATTAGAATATAAAAAAAATAAATAATTTAACATTCAATTCAATTTCAGAAATATCCAGTTTCGTCATTGAACATTTTATTTTTTGTTTTTTCATTCATTCAATCTTTTAATTATTTTCCTTTATAGAATTTCACTTATTGCGGCTTTCATATAAACATTTATTTTTTTTTTTATTAAACTTTTATAAGGCAAAATGGTTGATGAAATTTTATATTTTTTCATGTCTTAACATGGTAACATGTGAATTGGTTTTAATCATCAAAGATGAACGAAACAAAAAAACAACAACAACAACAAAACTCTTAAATTTATCAATGAAATTTGATGGAAAAAAATAAAAGAAATATGCGCAATTTAAGTCTGGATGTAGTCCTGTACATATACCCTGGGATTTGGTATCTTAACTCTTATAACAATGTTACAATATATATTTTCTCTTGTTGTTGCTATTGTTGTTGTTGTTGTTTATGCGTTTCACTTGCCACCAACACATATATTTATATCCCTAAAAAAAAAAAACCTTAAAAATAAAAAAGTATATTTATACAAGTTAAGTTTTTTATAACTTCGGATTATCAGTGAACACAATACTTTGTTGTATAAAAACGTTTCGCACAAAAAAAAAAAAAACAACCACAAAATTCAATTTTCCTTTTGTTTTTTGTGTATTTTTCTTTATTTTTCTTCATATCTATATATATTTATATCAATAAAATATAATATAATAAAGTATGTATGTATATATTGCAGAGGCAACATATTATGAAGAAAAGGCGAAACATGAAAATGAAAGAAAGACGAAAAAATAAAAAAAAAAAACTTTTGCGTTTGATATCGTTTTGTATCCATCTCCATCCATTTTCATCCATTCCCATATAATATGGAATCCTCTGGTTGTTTGTCAAACAACATATATAAAAATGTAATATTTATACTAAAAAATAAGACACGTTTCTTATGTATTTCTCTCTCGTACATACTTTGTATATGTGTGTGTGTGTGTGTATACGATTTGGTCGCTATTTTTCTCTATACATTCTAGTAACAACAAAAAGAAAATATAAAGAATTATTTACAGGGGTTGGTCAATTTTTGAACCATTAAAATTTATTAAAAATATTTTAAAGATTCTCTTGATCCATACACAGAAACTTGAAACATTTTGATAATTCAATGGAGGTAAGAAAGGATCAAATGGTAGTTTCATATTCAGGTTGTCCACCTCTGGTCCACGTTTAGTAATATATCATGTTGAGTTCCTTTTCTTCGTATAGAATATATACAATTTGGTTTAACTTTTCTTCTTTCTTCTTTCTTCTGACACCAACCCAACAAAAAACTGTTCAACCCTCACAAACAACCCAACTGAAAAAAAAGGACGAAAAACCAAAAGACGACAAATAAGATGAAGATGAAGAAAAAAATAAGTAGTAGAAGAAGAAGAAGAAGAAGTAGAAAAAAAAACTTCAATATTATATTTTGACTTTTACTTTGGTTTTGCTGATGGTTCTTTTGGATTATACAAAGTTTATGAATGTTACATCTTATGTGTTTTTCTTCTTCTTCATCTTCTTTATATTTTCTTTTTTTTTTTGGCTTTTCTTCTTCTTTTTCGCATTTTCGTCTTATATATATTTTTATTTTTTATTTGACTTTCATCTCTTATAAAAACACAACCAACAAAAACCACCCATCTACCAGCATACATCATACCTTTTATACTTCATATATAAATATACATGATGTTAAACCACCTTAAAGCCCTTCCACCTTCTTCTTATTCTAAACCATCACGCCCTATGCTATGTCTTGTGTGCAAATAAACTTATATTATGTAAGTGTATATAAACGTAGGTAAAATATATATTTCGAAGACGACGAAGAAAGCAAAAAGAAAAAACAAAAAAAAACAAAAACAAAAACCGCCAAAGCCACCTTTTACCTTTAATATTATTATATTTTCTTGTATATTTATATCTTACCACACCAAAAATAATTTCTATGATTAAAATGAAGAAGAAAACAGAGCAAAAAAAAAAAGGACGAAAGATGGAAAGAAATTTGTTCAACCAATTTACAAATACAAGAAACGCACGATGGAAAATTGGTTTTTAAATTTTCCTTTTTTTTTTTTTTGGCTATTTAATCATTTTGTAGTCCCGCGTTCGTTAATTAAAAACCAACAAACCTTTTAAGAAATAATGGAAAGAGAAAAAGAAAGTATAAATAATTTAAAAAAAGGACGTCATCCAATCTTCTCGTCTATTTGTTTAATTTCATTTTTTTTTTCGTTTTTCTTGTGTTTCTTTCTTATTATTTATTTTTTTTTTTTTTTTGGGTATTTTGTTTGTCGATTTTATACCCACCAATTTAAGAAAATATCTAACCACCCACTGAAACTACCCAATTTATCATTCCATCAAGAAAAACAACAATTTAACTCGAACCCAACCTAAAAAATTCACCCTGTCCTCTTTCCTCTTTTTTTTTATTTATATGTTTTTGCTTCTTCTTCTTCTTTTTTGCCTAAAACTTTATTTGCCGCTTTTTGCTCGTCCCGGTTCTTGTAATTCCAAAAAGAGACTCGAAATTTTTCCAGTTGTAGAAAATTTTTTAGTAATATTTTTCTGTATTGCTATTTGTGTTTTTCTGTGTAGGTTTTTTTTTGTGGATGTATATGTACGTGTGTAAGTTTAAGAGAAAAATATAAGAAAAAGGTAAGACTCTCGTGTTTAATAGAAAAGCAAAAAAAAAAAGAAAAAGAAAGTTCGTTTGGACTTTTTTTCTATATTCATTTCACCTTTTTTTCTTCAAAGGTTGTTTAGTTTTTCTTTATATCGTTTTTGGCATTTTCCTTTACACTGTCTTAAAATTTTTAACAATTTGCTTATAGGAAAACATATTTGTTTCTTTTTTACAAGAGATTTCTTTCAAATGAAGAATATTTAAATTTTTTTTGAAATTTCCCTTAATAATTCTAAAGAATTATATTTTATATTTTAATACAAATTGGCTGTGACTACAATTTTACCATATATATTAATTATCATTGGTACATCATCATCAAAGATATCTTCTCTAATAAACTACACAATTATTTCTGAGGTAACTTATCACTTACTTATAGGAATAAGAAAACATTTTCTATACATTTATTCATTGGATATATTTGAAGCTTATGATGAATTATGATCGTTAGTTTGTATGTAGTAGACTAAAATTATTAAGGACAAAATTGATACGTAAGTAGATTATTTGACCGTAATTCCTTATTCAAAATTGCCAACGTTGCTCTAAATCTTTTCAATTTAATAAAAATCATATACGTTAGGTTCAACTCAACTTTGGTAAATTATACAGTCTTACTTTTAATGCACCTTTTAACTATACAAAGGTAAAATTTTTATGTCATTTAAGATTTAACAGATGAAAATATTGATTTGTGAATATTTTTTTCTATCAATAAAAATTTGCAGTGTAAATATATAAATATAAATATAAAACATGTTTGTTGTATTATTTTATATTTTAAGTTTTTCTCTTTTGATGTGTTTTTCCTTTTTTTTTCCCTTCTCTTCTTCTTCTTCTTCTTTTTCTTCATTTTCTTCATTTTCTTATAAACATTTTTCTTTTTCATTTTCCTCACATCATCCCCTTCTATATCCTGTATATGTCTTCTCATCAAGCGACCCAAGCTAAGGCATCCTCTTTCATATCGTCTTCAATTCTTATTTATATTCCTTCTCTTATACATTTATATATATATATTTTTTTTTTGGCTTTATGTCAGAAAAACTCCGACGTTTTAGGAATCCTTAATATATCTCCACTTTTTACCCTTCCAAACCCTTCTGCCCTTCTCAACCATCTTGCTTTTTCTTCACTCATATAAATTTTTTTTTTTTTCTTTCTGAATGTAGCAAATGTTTCCTTCTTATATAATACATCAGAGCCACGTACCAGATCTTAAAGGTACATCGGGTATAAAATAAAAGGCTATGCCAGAGCAGCTCCTTCTGTATTTCTTTCATTTTATATTTTTCTTACTTTCTTTCTTTTTACAGTATAAAAATGTTTGTTGTATGTTTTTTTTTTCTTCCCTTTTTTTTTTTTTTTTCTTTTTGCGAGCTATTTTTTATTTATTTTCCTTGTATATTTTTCTTCTTATATAAATTTTCTTCCTTTTTTCTTTATTTTTTTTGTACTCTATACATTTCGTTTGGTTCATTCGTTACTTTGTTTATTTATTTAATTCACGAACGTGTACCTCCTTTCCTCCTTTTTAACATTTATACTTATTTATTTATTTATTTCTTTGCAACATTTTTTTTTTTCTTCTTCTTTCCTTTTTATCCTGAAGAAAATACGTACATAACGTGTTCTTATTATTATTATTCGTTTTCTTCGTCTTCGTTTTCCTTTTATTTTTATTTTTATTTTTCTCGTTGTTATTCTTATTATTGTTGTTGTTCTTGTTGTTTTTATTTTTGTAAATTGTACATTTTTCCTTTTTTTTTTTTTTTTTGCTTCTCCTTATTATTATTATTATTATTTTTTCCTTTAAAAATAAAAAGTGATCATTTTCTTTTCACTCACAAATATAAATTATATAAAATACCTGAGATGTTTATAAGAAATTTAGTTTGATTACGTCTATTTATAAGTGTTTGTATATACCTTACTATTAAAGTGTTATATAATATAAAATGATAGTCATCCTTTCTCTTCTTATATATATATATAAATAGGTACCTTTTGTTTTCTTTTAATAACACCTTTTTCTTATTTAGTATTACCTTTATTTCTTGATTATGACATTTTCATTTTATAATTATTGTTTTGCTGTTGTTTTTTTTTTTTTTTTGTTTTCTTTTTTTGTTTATTTTGTTTTTGACGTGAAGATACTTTTACAATCTACAATCTACACTGTACCGATATTAAAAATGGCCAATGAAATACAAAAAACATAAAAACGAAAGAAATTAATTATATGGGTAATGGGGGGAAAGAGAAAAGAGAGGAACACAAAACTCTGTTAAAAAAAAACTGAAAAAAATAACATTCGTTTTTTGTCTGTCTGTTTGTTTGTTTGTTTGTTTGTTTGTTTGTTTGTTTGTATGTCGTGTATTAAGTACAAACAATTAGACAATTAAAATATTTAAAAAAAAAATGAAGAAAAAAAAAAAAAGGATGTAGTATATAAATATGAAATGAGTCTTTGAAAAGGGTTTACACACATACATTATAATATTTAATATACATAACTCGCGCATATATAAAAAACAACATCCCATTTTTTTTTTTTTTTTGTTTAATTCTATTTATTATTTTCCTTCTTTTGTCTTTTTTTTTTCCTGTTTTTCATTTTAATTTTTATTTATTTTTGTGTGTTTGTTGTTGTTGTTGTTGTTGTTTTGCTGTTCCATTATAGCCTGTGTCTGTACGTCGTCGTCTTTTCCACTTATATTTCTTTATTGTTTTACCAAGTTTTTTCTTCATTGTTTATTGTTGTTTTTTCCTTTAATTAAATAATAATACGCGTGTTTAAAGATGACAACAGGCCAATTTAGTTGCCATCATCAGAGTGCCCCGGTAAAACATCCCTTCATATAAAGCTTCTTCTTTTTTTTTTTTTTTTCGCTAAAATTATGTTATGAATTGTTGTGTATGTGTTTGTGTGTGTGTGTGTATGCATTAAAATTTAATGTTGTGAAATGGGTGGGCATTTAAGGGAGTGTTAAGGTTTGAGAAATTTTTGAATAAGCTCGAAGATAAGGTAATAAAGTAATTTTAATGAATATTAAGAGACATCACCAGGTAATTGTCTATTTACATAATGAAACAGTTTAAAGAAACTTTAATATTTTTTATCTCTTTTTCTCTTTTCATTTTACATGTGGGTGTTGAATATCTCCTGGATAAAGCTAGCCCGTATATATATTCTTATTCATTTAGTTTACGGCAATTGATTTTTGAAGATGAAAAATTCTTGTTTTTATATTTTAATTTATTCCCTTTTCATTTAATGTTTTCTTATTCAAAGACAAACCA
The DNA here is from genome assembly GCA_963082725.1 of Pedicia rivosa. NCBI lineage: Eukaryota > Metazoa > Arthropoda > Insecta > Diptera > Pediciidae > Pedicia > Pedicia rivosa. The sequence goes on along the minus strand of OY720153.1, from coordinate 3,965,149 downwards.
AAAACGAAGAAAAAAAAAGTAATAAAGTATAAGGATTTTGCTATATGGTCCGGTCAGGTCAAGTGATAAATTCTAACAAGACTTTTAGTCTCAAGTCTGTATACATATAAATATATATATATTACACAATCGTCCTTTTTTTTCAACATTCATTCGAACATTAAGTGGAATTACCATTTTTGCACACAAAATTCAGAAATTGTCAAAGTTTGGATTTTTTTTTTTAAATATAGGCTTTTTTTTTAGATAACATGATTAGACTGTGATCGTTCACTACCCAAAAATCCCCAAACCTCAACCCATACACACACCCATATATATATATATATATATATTTGAACCCATCAACGTACACCGCATGAGATAACTTCAAAACATTTATTTAACATTCTGACCGCATCCCTTTCTTTTTTTTCTTACGCCTTCATTCGAATCCTAGGCCTAAATAGAAAACTTTTCAAATTGTATTTGTGTGTATGTGTGTGTTTATATGTATGTATAAGCAAACGAATTTTCCATCCAACCTCCAACATAATAAAATTCTAAGGGAAAAATATTTTCAACTTAGTTGATGTTGTAGAATTGTATATTAGAATGTTCGTGTATTGGTGTTATACATGGTTAAGGTTTTTCAGAAAATGGATGGAAAGAGGGTTGGTTGCTTTGTTGGTTGGTTGGTTGGTTGGTTTGACTCAAATTTTATACGCAAAGTCAGCAACATTCTAACATAGTTTCCATGTTGTTGTTCAAACGTTGGACGACGATTAGACTGGGAAAACATTCTATATTATATTCGGGTCGGGTGAGAATTTGATGGGCATGATGGTGATGGAGGGTTATGCAGGAGAAGGGTGATGTACACTGTTGGATCTATATATAGTATATATATAATATAAAAAAGGGGTTGGGTGTTATATTGCGCGAATGATATGAAAAGAAAATTTAAATATAAAAAAAACACAAACAAAACAAAAGCGCTGAAAAAAAAACTAAAAGTCTTTTAAAAAAACATTTAAGATGTTTTTAGATCGCATTCTAACTCAATTAGTTCATCCGTCGCCTTTATATTATATTTTTTTTAGGTCTTTGTGCTAAACCATAAAAAAAAACAGCCACAAATTATACGCGCGTCCTTACGGTCGTTGGATAATACAAACTCACACGCACATATACACACATACATACCTCCCTTTAGGTTAAAATAAATTTTCTTTTTTGGTTGTCGTATTATTTTATTTCAGTTTTTACTAAGTTTTTTTTTTCTTTTTGATAAATAAATTATTAAAAACGAAAGAAAATGGAAGAGAGCAAAAAAGTAGAAAGAAGAAAAAAAAAAAATGAATTTTCGAGATTCTTTCTTATAATAATAAAAAGATGTTCCTTATTTTCTTGTGGTTAATCTGGAAAACTGGTCATGAACTCATTTTATAGGTTGACTTTATTATTTTAACATGAGTTTTTGTACATATATTAGTATACTGTTCGTACGTTACAAATATTCTCTATACGTGCGAGAAAAGATATTCGATTTCTTGAAAGTATATTTTTTTAAGACAGATGACATATCGTTCATCAATCAAATTCATATATAAATTGTACAAAATCACTGCGTTGTAACATCTGTCTTTATAATATTCTACATACTATAAATGTGCTTCAAAATTTTATTTTTATCGTTCATTTATGTTTTCTTCTTTCTTCTTTTTTGAATTCTTAGTATGCGTGAGAGATCGGGGAAAAAATAAAAACTCAAGTGTCTAATTTTTCTTTGTGATGTGAAATATGGCTTATTGATATTTCCCATTAATTGAAAATTGTTGATATTCTTGTTAGTGAAATGATTAACGATTTTAATTTATAAAAATATATTCTTTAAATGTTTTTCTTTCTATAAAAGAAGGCGCGATCATTTTTTAAATCTCCCCTACCTAATTGGATTAATCAATTACCAAATTTATGAGTCTCATTTTGAAAATTCTCAAAAAATATTTATATTCGATAAGAAATAAGAAATATTTTATTTTGAATTTTGCCGCAAACACAAAAGTTGTCTGTCTATATTTTAAAATATATTTATGTGATGTGATCTGAGTATATAAACATAAGTATAAGTAAAAAATCTTAAATATATATATACATAAATGTATTTTGACGTCATCTAAGAACTGCCTTAATTAATTCTCGATTGAATTAAATTTTAAAGTTAATATAGGCAAAAGGAATTACATGTGATCGTGATCGCGATTATATTATCACATGCGATCATTGACTTTTATATTTTTTTAAATAAACTATAATACATATGCCTATAATAGCAGCTGCCATTAAAAATATTTATAATGTAAGATCGCGATCGCGACGTCTTTTAATAAAATTTCACTTTTCTATCTGAATAAATTTATAAACAATAATTGTTTTAAGAAAATAATGTAAACATCCCATGGGCATACATAACACATGTCAGATCATCAGTTATTTTGTTTTTAAGCCTGGTGGTAGTGATACGTGAAATTACTTGTTGTGTTATCTATTACGGAACTCAAGTTGATTATTTTTACTCAACGCATTAGACGTCGGAAATAAATTAAACAAAAGATCAGAAGAAGAAGAAGGAGATGAAACAGAATGATTTAATTTTAATGCCTTCCGACTGACAGAATAAGATTCTTGGGATTAAATCTTTCCTCCTCCGCATCTAAGTTTCTTAAAAGCCGCACACTTTTAAATAATAAACAAAAACAAGGACGATTGCGTCATAAAATAAAAACTGTACTATTTTCTTGTTTTCTTCTTATTGTTGTTATTTATCTAAGTTCCCGTTAGTTTCGTATTTTTAAAAGTAACCAATGTTTGGACCTCAACTAAAAAAAATACACCAAGGCCAATTTGTGACGCTCTGTAATAATAAAAATAACAAATCAAAAAAAAGGGTTTAAAATGGAAAGGAAAGAATAAATGCAAGGCCATTAAAACGGTTCTTCTGTATGAAATAAAAAAATTCCTAAGAACCAAAAAAAGGGTTTTGCTTCTTTTATTGTGTTGTATAATAATATTAAAATTTATGAGCTCAGAAATTATCCCGTTAGATTTTTTTATAACAAATTTCAATTTCTTTTGCGGTATTAATATTTTCTTTAATATTGACCTTAAACTAAGAACTAAAACTAACCGACATTAGTCTCGAACTAAATATATTAAAGTTTTGGAATTTCAATTAAGAAAATTTTTAGAAAGGTTCTTTTAAATTTATATATGCGTATACGATGTTGCAGCTTAATATATGGATAAATGTAAACAAATTAAGATTATTTTATGTTGATAAATTATTAAATAAGCTATTTATATACTTATCCACGCGGACGATCAGATTAAGAAGCTAAATTCGAATCGCTTTGGGTGGTCCAATTCCTGTTTTTATATTTTCTTTTATTCAATTAAAAATCTTAATCCAAAGGAATTTTTGGCAACTTAAATGACAGTATAATATACGCGCATCAATCGACCAAAGACCCCAAATGAACATTTTATTTTATATTCATTATATTTAAGACGTGTTTCACATCTCTCCTGAGATTTTCAGCTTTAGGGTGTTAACACTTTTCATGACCCAACACGTAGATCCTATTATCAAACAATTTTCCAATAAGCATCCCATTTGAAATGTCATCCCTATATTTTCTAAACAAAACAATAAATAATCACAAGAAAAAAAAAAACAAACATTTTGCCTTCTTTCTCCCTTCAACAAAGGCCCAACCATGTTGTTTTCTTCGATCTTGTCGGCCATATTGTCTTTGTTTACCAAAAAAAAAAAAAAATGAACGCGTTTAGGGACAGAACTCAAAACATAAGAACAACAACGAGAAAAAAACAAAATTCTATCCAAGGGTAAAATGGGTATAAATCTTTGGTTATTTCTTGTTCGTTTCATTTTGAAGAGGATTCTTCTGAGGAGGTCAATTTTTTTTTTTTATTAATTTAATATTAAAAAATAAAATTCTTCTTTATTTCTTTTATTATAATTAATTAATTAAGACAAAATGAAATTTATGTAAGGAAAACAGGTTTTTTTTTTTAATTTTTCTTCATTTCTTGATGATTGGAAAATTATTTAAATATTAAAAATGTGTCAATTAACTCGTGTTAAAATTGATTTTGTGTTTTGTTGTGTTTTGTGTTTTTTATCATAATTTATTTTTATTCATTATGCATTTTGTTGGCATTATATATATTGTGGTAATACTGTCTATGTATATACACATATTCAAAGTTTTGTTAAATTTATGAACGTATATTATTGTTGTAGTTCTTCTTGTTGTTGGGATTACACAATATTTTTTGTTGTTGTTAAGAATTTTTTGTTTGTTGTGTTTTTTTTTTTTTTATAAACATAAATTTTGATTTTCAATTATGAATAAAGAATCTTATAAGAATATCGTATATAGTGGTAACGGATCTGTCACAGTATCTTTTTTTTTATTTTTTTTTGTTTATTTTCGTTTTTTTAGTTTCGTCTTCAAAATATAGAAATAAATTGTATTTGGTATTTATTTTTTTTATTTTTACAATTAATATAAATCATGTCTCCAACTCTACACGAATTGATTAAAGATTAGATCAAGAAGATAATTTATCTTTTATTTAACTTAAAAGAAAAATTTTTGAAGAAACGTAAAATTAAATTAATTTATCTTATTTGTTTCAGGGATTTTTGTTTTCCGTTAGTTTTAATTTTGATTTATTTATTAACTTTGTTGCTATTTAATAATCCAATTTGAATAAATATCATCTCGTTATTAATGATAATTTTTATTGACTCATGCAATTTTCTTCATGCATTAATAGTACGTAGTTGATATCTGAATTTTATTGTTTCAATATAAATTAAGCTGTATGGATTTAATTTAATTTGAAGATCAATTAAAGAGGCACGTCTTAAGTACCATTATTTTTCAGATAAAAATAAATTTTGTTTAATAAATTGGCAAAATTTATTTACTGATTTTCAAATTATAATTCAGTAGGCTTTATAGAAAAGTTTAAATTTTTCTTATCCAACGAATGACGAATTTTAAAAAGTTAATTGCAGATTAAAATTTAATTGATTAATTTTTTCATTGGCTTTAATTTTGATTTTTTGTGAAATGTCCTTTTAAAACTTCAGGTACACATCAAAATGAAATTAACAACAACATAACAGTTTGACCAACATTGAAAAATAAAAATTCCCTAAAGACGAGAAAATGTTGAATTTTTTAAAAGCACAGCAAGAAAAAAAAAAAGGAGAATTATGAAAATAAAATGCAAAAGAGAAAAAATAGGGAGAAACCAACTTGATTCTAACTTGAGATCTTAAGATTAAAAAAAGGTCTTAGAAGACAAAAAAAAAAAAAAGGTACTGGAAATTAGATTAGCGTTACATTTTACGTAATATTTATAAGACGAATGAAATTAAAAAATTTGTTATTCTCTTCTTTTCTCTTTTGTAATTTCTTTTTATTTCTAACTCAACTTCAAATTTCTTTTCTTTTCCAAGCAAATAAAAATAAAAATGTTGCAAAAAAAAGCGAAGAAGAAGGAAAATAAAATAAAAACGCGTTTAATAACTTAAAAAACATATTTTTCTTCTTCCTTTATGTAAAACTTCTCATTCTTCTAAACACCCAAGAGAATTACTAATGATTCACCCTGTACTAGACTAGATAGACTAGATAGATAGAAATTTTAAGATGATAAAATTATGGGAAGAAAATGTTTTCACCTTCCATTTTTTTTTTTTATTATTTCCTTAATTTTCTAAATTTAAAACATCATTAAATTTTTGTTAAGAAAAAGTTTCCTAATCTCTGCCCCCAATACAACTCTGCTGTTTTTTTTGTATATTGAACTTGTATCCTATACACACACGCAACCATTTTTTAACACATTTAAAGAGAGGCGCTACACGCACACTAAAGCATTTATGGATTGTTACGCACACACAAACAAAATTTTGTTCAGATTCCTCTCTTTCTCTCTCTGTGTCTTTTTGCGTATTTTTCTTGAAGATAAAAAAAAAACATCGCTCTCTCTGAATTCTTTTTTTGTTTTCTTATTTGATTTTTGGGTTTTAAATGATTTTTTGGCTGAGTTATTGTGGTGCGTATGTATTGTTGCTCCTTATTATGAATAAGTATTGAATTTTTTCTAGGATGCCATTATTTTTTTTCTTGTAATTCTTTAAAAAAAAAAAATTTATTCAAAATTTCAAACACATTTTTCTTACAAAAATAAAAAACAAGAAATACAAAAAAAAATATAGAGAACATTGAGTCTCGGTTGGGTAACATTCCAAAATAAAAACAAAATACAAAAATTATTTATTTATTTTTTATTTTAATTTAATTTTCTCTACTTTGCTTTTTGGCTTCAAATTAAAAGAAAAAAAAAAATGAATGAAAAACAAAAAAAAAATTGTTGATAAGAAAATTATTTATTTTAATTTTGTTTTTTTTTTGTTTTCCTCATTTTTTTTTTTTACAGTTTTGTTATTTTTTCATTCGTGATAAGGTAATTTAATATTTTTAGTTTGTTTACAAAAGCATGAAATTTATTAAAATTATTATAAACAACAAAATATTTCTGCATATTAATAATTTTGTTGAAGAACATAAAAAATAATAACAACAACAACAACAACTAATAATGCGACTGTGACCGTGTAGAGTTGAGTTATAATTACAAAATTCAAAGAAATACAATTATTTTCATCTGTATATTTCCTTTATGCTCTAAATTTAATAATTATGAATAAATTAATAATTGATTATTATAAAAATTATTTCAACAATAAATATTTGCACACAATTATTGTAATTTTTATCAATTAATATTGGACGTTATAAATTATTTAGGGTTAAGTTCACCAACACGAGTAAGTAAAAGAAATCATATTTGTTTTCTAAATGCTACTATTTGTAGTCGATTCCATTTACTATTTAGAATTGTCGACTCGTATTGGTGAACTTGCACATAATATGCCAATCGAAACATATTAATTCATACACTGTTGTTTAATTTATTCTATTTTTTTTACCTTGACATAATTACAACGTGTACTGTTTCAAGAACTTATTAGTGCAATCATATTGTGCAATATAATATTAATATTGCAACACATTCAGCTAATGAATTTGGACACAATTATTATGCTCTAATAATTTCTGTTATTTGTAATTGATAAGAAAATTTTGTTCAAACAAAAAAATAGAAGAGAAATTTTAGCATTTGTAAAAAAAGCTTTGATTATATTATGTTTGATTAGTGTGAGTGTCTCAATTCAAATATGCAATTTTTTTTCTTCGGTCAAGGAATAAGAAATTCCAAAAACGTATTTGAAGAAGACGTGATTAGTTTTTAACAATCATTAAAACTTATCGAATAACAATATAGAGAGCATGTTTAACATTCTTGTAATATAGATAAATTAAACCACAGGAAAGAGAGTGGGCACATAAAAAGAGAAAGAGAAAGAAATATAGAAAATATTCAAGGTTTAGGTAAAGCTTAAGTTCAGTAGACTGTGGCTGACTTAATCCATTGATGTTTCTCATTATATTTATATTAATATTCATAAGATAATGATGATGTTGATGATGATGATGACGATCATGGTTATAATTATGAAGAAATTAAAAATATTCATTTATATAAAAGTTAATTTATCAGAACAAATCGTCCGGTTTAAATTCGGTCAATATTAGTCTGGTGGTTAAAAATTTGTATCATGGAATTTTATGAAGAAAACAAAACCACATTTTATTTCATATTCTTCTTTTTTTTTATTCTTTCTTCTTTTGCCAATAATGAAACACGCGATATATTTTTTTTTTCTTTTTCTTTCATTTGGTTATTTAACATTAACATCCACCTCGTGTTTCACTTTAATATGCAGAAATTATTCATATTTATTTTACAGTGTAACCGTAGAGTTTTTAATAGAAAAATCTAATTGATTTCACATACGGTCTGTCATGGTTAAAACAAAAACAATCAATTTCATTAATAAATTGTCCCATTATTCTTTTATATATTTGTTTCTGATAAGGAATTTCAATCAATAACGTTATTTTATTTTTCTTATATATATAAATAAATTATATAAAAACGGTTTGGTTGCAAGGTAATTTTTCTATTATTAATTGTGGTTTTAGAACAATCATAAGTGTTTTGTGGTCTGTCTCTCCAGTTACATGTGCAAATTTTATTTTTTCAAAATATTGTGTTTGTTAGTTTATATTCGTTTGTTTAATCCAAATATTATAATCAAAATAAAGGTAAAAATAAATATTTTATCCATAAGTTTCTACAAGGTGAAAATTTATATATAAACAAATATTACATATATAAGAATAAGAAATCTATCCGATATTAGAGTGAGTGTTGGTTGTAGTGAGGGTTTTAAAGAAGATATTCTGATTAGTATTCTGCATTGATTGTTGGCCATTCAATCTTTCCCTCGTTTTCGATCAAAAATCATCTCTAAAACAACCTAAGAAGGTGTAGGGTGAAAAATGTTTGATGAAAAGGTGGTGTAGGAGAAGAATGTATAAAATTTATATACCTTTTCTTTTCGGTTCATATACAAACTTATAGACAATTTTACTAAACTTTGATTTGACGTTTCTGATATTTTTTTTTCTTGCCATTTTTTTTTCTTTCTTTTTACAAAAAAAAAAAAACAGAAAATATCAAACCAGAAAATATTGCTAAAAGTCACGTGACGTTTTTATTCAAAAATTATACAAAAAAAATATTTTTTGAGTCAAAGCACGATACACACACACACACACATGTACGTTTCGTGTATAGCAAACAAAAAATTTGCATAGACAATTTAGAATTATTGGTGTCCCGTCCCGTCGCTTTAAATTTTCATTTAATATTTTTCCTCTTATTCCTATATTTTATTTTGTTTGAGATCTTCCGAAATATCTAATCCTAATCTAATATAATATTAATACAGAAAAAAAGGCGTGTACATAAACAACAACAAAGTAATGAAAATGAAAATGATTAATAAAATGGGTGCCGACGGTATATAATCTACAGTTGAAATTCTAATATTTTTATTTCTTCTTTATCATCATTATTCACGGTCAAAAGTTCAAATAAAATAAATCGATATTTGATGTTTATTAAAAAAAAATATATAATCTAAGAAAAATGTCAAACGCGAAAGGCCGCGATAACCAACCGACAATCAAAAATGGTTAAATGTTATTTTTAAATTAAATTATTTAATTATACAAAAAGATACTGACAGAAAGGGAGAAGAAGAAAAAAAATGATATAAGAAGTTGATGACGATTTTAAACGTCAGCGTCAGACAGACGGTCTAGTAGATTAGTGTATAGAGATGACATTGTATTAAATTAAAAGATAAAATTAGTTAATACTCGTTCATAGTTGACTATAGAATAGACATTAAGAAAGTTATCTTTAAAGTATTATATTTTTTTCTTTTCTTAATTGTAAATTATCATTTGTAGATATCTGAGAAAATATCTCCCATGTAGAAATTATATTTTTTTTTGATAATTGTTGTAATGTTTTTCTCATTTAAAATGTTGTTTATTTTCTAGTTTATAAATTTGTAATAAAATTATAAAGTATTACAAATGATAACCTGCCGATTATGTGACGTGTCAATCTTTTAAAAAATCCATTCATATATTTTTTTCACTTTTGTAAAATATATTTTGAATGTGTTGAGAATGTGCTGCCTCCTACGATCGAAAAATAGACGAATATTCTGTAATAAATCTTTTTTAAAATATTCATAATAAAAATATTTACTGAAATCCTTGGAATGTGACAATAAAAGGGTCAAAGTTCATACAAACAAAATAAATAAATGATATTTGATCATCAAATTTATTGTTGACGTTTCTATTTTTTTTTTTTTTTGAATATTTAAGGCCCTGCTGAATTCAATTTATTTTCTAATTTAACATTTTCTTTTTGTTGATTGGAAAATATTTGTTCTCGTTATTTGTGAATATTGATTTTCATTTATCTCCAACTTAATTTTATTCCTTGAATATTCTTTTTGTTTTGATTTAAATCAGTTGACCTCTAATAAGGGCATTATTTCATTAAAAACTTAATTTGTCACCATCTTTAAATTTATTCTGTTATTTATTCTTAAAGGTGCATCAGAACTATTTCAAATTTTAAATATTTACAAACTCTTCGTAATCTTTTCAAATTGACATTTCTTATAATTATTTTTGATGACAATTTTCCATTCATTAAACGTCAAATGTAATGAGATGATAATTAATTCAGTTGTGTATAGAACCTTTACATAAAATAACAAAAAAAAAACCCTCATGGAAATCAGACAACATCCAATTAGTGTTTTGTTTTTTTCTTCTTCTTCTTCTTCTTCATAAACGTATACATAAATTTAGCTGAGGTTTTACATGCACACAGAAACATATACAAATGTACATACACATACGCAATGAGTTTAATAGAAATATGAAAACAGTACAAATATTATTTAAACAGGAAATACATAAGAAAATATGTATAGATGATGAAGAGAATTTTCTTCTTTTTTTTTTTGGCATTGATCCAAATAGACAAAATCCACAAATACAAGTCGGCCATTTTTTTTTTTTTTTCATTTTGACTCATCGATCCATTTCACCATTTTTTTTCTCTCTCTCTTCATTACTTTATTTATTTTTTTTCGTCTTTTTCCGCTCACGAGCCAAATTCAATCAATTAAGATTATTTTTCTATCGAAAAAAATAAAGGAATAAAAATTATGTAAATTTTGAAATTTGAAACGTTGATGAAGAGAAAGAGCAAAAAGAAGACAAAAGAAGAAAAGAAAGAAAGAACGAAAGAAGGAAAGAAAGAAGAAAAATATAAAGCAACGAAGATAAAAAAAACCTCATTTCATTTTGCCTTCTAATCCGCCTGCTCCAAAAAAAAAAAAAACTCAAGTTTTTCTCATCGAAATGAACGGATTAATCTTGTTCTAATCAGTTGAATTGGATGATGCGGATAGATGAAGACATTTACAAAAAAGAGAAAAAAAAAAGATAAAAAAGGGGTTTTTCTTTTTGTTGGTTTGGTTGAGTTGAGTTGTGATGTGAAACTTTTTTTTTTTTCTGCTGGGAATGAGAGCAAGAGGAAAAAATATCAATTTTATCTAAAAGCAAAATAACAGTTTTTTTCTTGCTTGGTTTCATCACTAAAAATGTTCTACAGAAAAAAATCCACGAAAAAGATGCGGAGATAGAAACCAATTCAAGTAAAAAAAATTTTTTTTTGTTGTCCCTTCTCTTCTTCTTCTTCTTCTTGATCATCATCATCTTCTTCTTCAGCTTCTTTACGAATTAAATTCAAACGAAATATTTTTATATAAATAATATTTTTTTTTTTTGGGGAATTATCATTGTTTCCCTTAATTTGTGTTTGTATATTTTATAAAGCCAATAGATGTATATGAATATATAGACTGTATAGTATATTATTTAATGTAAGTTTATGTATGAGTGTGGGTTTGTATAAACGCGCAATGGCATATAGAAGTGTGAGTGAATGTGTGTATATAGTATTTAATTTTGTATGATTGCCTCATTTGTATGGATACGTGTGTCTGTACAGAATAAAATACAATATCGTGTATCCCATTCAAAATAATCGTTGTATTGTGTAATATTGTTTTGCTAGGATTTATACAACGAAATATATGTATATACAAACTATGTAGGTATGCATTTTAACGTATAGAATATAGATGGAGATGTTGTATATATAAAAGCACACATAGATACGCACAGTCATATGTATCAAAACACATAATACACACATTATTCTGCTTTATCGCACAGAAACATTTATATACTTTACCAAACTCTCTGAAACATATACAGGCTCACAAGTATATATACATATATGCATATAGATAATACGAAATATAAACACCCACACATATACACAGACAGAAATTCCTAAAAGAAAAAAAAAACTCATAAAATAAAATACGAAAAGAAAGAAGAAAAATAAAGAAAAAAAAACGAACGAAATGGAAGCATTGAATTGTAGCGACCTCATTCTTTTGGTGGCAAATACCGGAACTAAACTATATAATAAAAAAGAAAAGAAAAGAAAAGAAAAAATAAATAAAGAAGAAAAACTAGGATAACGCTATTACAGAAATAGGTTGAAATATATTATATAAGGAAATCTATAAAAATCCACTTTTTTTTTCTCTCTCATCTTTTTTTTTTTTTTTTTTCTTTTGGTCTTTCGATTTTTGTCTTAAAAATATGTACATAGAAGAAAATTGAAGAAGGATTAAATTGGTGTATGTATGTGTGTGTGTGCATGTGTAATATTTCTGTGAAATTTATACAAAAAACATATTTTTGATTGGATCAATTGTATAGAATTGTTAACTTAAAGTATAGAATGAATTTTAATGTAAACACAAAATACAACAAATATAATTAATAAACAAGATTCACTCAAATGAAAGCAGAAAAACATGATTATTTTTTTGTTTAAACCGGGAAAATAATTAAGTCATTAAATTAGGTTATTTGGTTTGTATTTGATTTTAATTTAAACAACCAGAAAAGAAAACTCCTTTTGCAAATAAACGAAAAGGAAAAACATGGAACACAAATTTTCGGATGTTGTTTTTTTTTTTTTTTTTGCGGACTCATTTTTATATTCTTTAAAAAAAGGGTTAATGACACAATTTACACAAACTCACACACACACGCAGACACAACAATAACAACAACCGCCCACTTGATTATATAATAAACACCGACCGACGGAAATATTAATTCAATTGAAATTTTCCGTCGGTGCAAAAATAAAAAAAACAGAAGAAAAATCCAATCCAATCAAAAGAGAGAATTCAATTTTCATATATTTTTCTACAGAAAAAAAAAATGATCAAAGGAATAAAAAATATGTCATCGGTTTTTTTTTTTTTGTAACCCCTTTTTACATGGGAAATTTTCATACAATCTTCACACTGGTAAAAAAAAATGAATATTAGACTGGAGAGAAATGGACGAACAGACGGACGAAATGAAGAGACGACCCAACGGGAAAAATATTTTATTTGAACATATTTTTACGACACTTTTCAATATAAATAATATTTTCGTCCTTTTTTTTTCTTTTTTTTTTGTTCTGCTGTTTGTTGTTATTGTTGTTATTGTTGTTTTTGTTGTTGTTTTTGAACCAATTTAAGACAATTTTCCAGAAGCGAAAAAAAAAAACAAATACAGAAGAAGAAGAAGGAACAGGAGGGTAAAAAAATAACTCTTTCATCCTTCCATTGTTCATTTCATACAAATAAAACAATAAAATATCACAAAATATTTTCGTCTTGGTTATAAAGAAGAAGAAAAAAGCAGAAAAAGGGTTAACGTGTTTTTTTTTCTTCTCTTCTTTCCTTTCTGTTGCTCTTTTTTTTGTTTGTTGTTCTTCTTTTTTTTTTTTATTGCGATCTGAATGCAATTTTGTTACGGTCAGTACTTCCTTATTCTATCTGATTCTGTACGTAGATATTTTTGCGTTTTCTTTTTTTTTTGTTTCTTGCGGCATTCTCGTTCATATTTTCTTATATATTTTTTTTTATTTACAACTCGGCATAAACTAAAAACAAAAAAAAAAGGAGCAGAAAAAAAAAACTGAACTATAAAATATTGCTTTTGTTTATCACTTCAAACCCTCGCACACTTAACCCCTTCGTAGAAAAAAATTTATTTCGATAATTTTGTCATTTTTTTTTTTTGTTGTTGTTCTGACGCGAATTGAAGATTTATTTTTTTTTATTGTATTTTCTTTAGAATTTTATATTTTTCTTCTATTGTTGTTGTTTTCACTATTTTCATTCTTATGAGAATTATATGACAACAATATTTGTGGTCAAAATTTTTTTATATATTTTAACCCTTTCTTTTTTTTTTTTTTATATACAAACTTTGTGAAAAAGATGCATCCTTGTTTCTTTTCTATTTCAGACGGCTGACAATAAAATATTGTAAAAAAGGATATTTTTATGATTTATTGTTTTAGATTTTATAATGTTTGTAGACAGAAATTGTTTGTTTCAGAAAATGTTTTGTATTGTGGATCGTTCCTTATTTAAAATTCTTTGGATAAATTTTTAAAAATTTCAGTCAAATCAAAAGAACTGAATAATTTGTTCGTTTTAATTTCTTAAATAAGTAAAATAATATATTGATTGAAATTAATGTGGGATGACAACAAAATTCATCTAAAATTTCAGATCTTTTATTGACGTCATTTCAATGGCAAAATTTTAATTTTTAATACTTACGTTTTAGTTCTGTTACTTTTTATTTCTGTCAACTAAAAGTTTATCAATTTTGATAAAAATCAAAAATTCTTAATTTAAACATAAAGTTTTTTTTCTTATAAAAAAAATTCTTTAATATCCTTCCAACCATAGTGAAAGAATGTTATAAATCCTTAAATTTATAAAAATATGAAAAAAAAAAAATCTACAAAATTCACATAAAAAATTATCAAACAATGTTTGATGTAATTTTTTTTACATCACTCCAGTTTGTTCGTCTTGCTTCATTTTTGTGTGTTCGTTTTTTTTGTTTTTTTTTTTGGAATAATTCCAGCAAGAAGAAAACACAAAAAAATCTGAAAGTATCAGAAAAAAAAGACCACGCTGAGAATGTAAATTCCTTTATTTTCTTTTTTATAAAAATAAAAAAAATTAGCATGAAGAGAAAAATGAATGAAGAAGAAGAAGAGGAAGAAAAAAAACTTATTATCCTAAGCAAGCAAAGTCATTTAGGTGTCGTTTTTTGTTCTGTTTCTTTTGGTGGTCGTCACACAAATTCAGCATAATAATGGGAAGAAAAACTTTAAATTAAAAAGACTAAAAAAAAAAAAATGAAGAGTTGGGGGAATTGAACGAGGAAAAAAAAATTCTTTTACATTATGAAACCAGCATAAGAATAGCGCAAATATTTGATTTTTCTTTTATCATATTGAAAATTTATATGCGCACAGAGTGGTGGAAGAGAGGATTCGACAATGTTTTTATTTTTTTTTTTCTGGAGAAACTTCTGGGTTTGAGATTGAATGGTGGTGAAAATATTATCTAATATTTCTTGTTTGAAACTTTTTTTTGAGAAAAACTTTGATGATTAAACAGTTTTTGTATGTTTATCTTAGATCATACTGAAAAAAAAAAAGGGATGATGTGAGGTTGGAAGGGTATAACACGTCAGCTCAATTATATCAACTCTAAACTTTGAATATATTGAAGATTTTTGATTTTTTATTCTTTTTCTTTTAAACATACAAGAACAGTGATGGAGTTTAGAATACACAATTTTTTTTTAAACAATTGATTAATTCAAGAGTGGGATCGAGAGAGAGAGAGAGTAGGAGAAAAATGATTGAAAGAAATTTTTTTTTTCCCATAGAATTTAGCAATTCAATTTTGAGTAACACTTCAAACGCAAGCAATTGAAACATTTTTTTGTGTTAGATTAAAAATCTATAAAAGTGAAAGGAAACAGATAATAAGTTTTTTCTGAAAGAAAAGAATTCACAACCATCCATAAATGAAATGAGTTCATTTTCTTGTTTTAATAAAAATACGTCACTGATCGATTGCACTTAAATTAAATCAAATAATAAAGACAGACAGACTAAAGATAAGAGAAAGATTAAAGATTGTATTTTTCGTCTTAACTAAATATATTCTTTCTTATTCTTATTTCGTTTACATTTTGTGTACATTTGACAAACAGAAAAAAAAATATATATAAACAATCCTATTGAGGCGTCTGGTTTGTAAATTATCTAGAAAGAAACAAAGTGACACATATACACCCACACGACCCATTCACAAACGCACAGTTATAGAGGGACAAAAAACTTCGATAGTGTTTTTTAAGAGAATTATTATTTGGAAAGAAAATAAAAATAAAAAACATTTACTTAGATCAAAGTAGCAAAACAACAAAACAAAAAAACAACAACAAAAAAAACAATAATAAATACAGAATCTTTGGCCCTAATAAACTTCAGTCAACTGTAACACGTTATGTTGTTGTTGTTGTTATTGTTGTTGTTTTTTGTATATAATTTTTATTTTTGGTTTTTTTTTGTTGTCTTAAGAGGACGAAATAAGAATCAATTTTAATTTCTCTCTCCCATTTATTCTTTTTGTTCTTTTTGTTCTTTTTGTTCTTTTTGTTCTTTTTGTTTGTTTATTTTCTTTTTATTTTATGAATTATAAAAGTAATGAAAATGGGGTTGGGGTACCCGCGGGTATTTTATTAGTTCAAATGGCGTTAAACCATTAAATATTGTAAACAATAATATTAATAATAAATATACAATCAGTGTATTGTTTTACAAACAAGTTATTAGTTTAAAATTTGATCTTGGCCATTAAAATTTTTAAGAACGCCTTTTTTTTTTCTTTCGTTTTCAAAATATTTGTTTTTTATTGAAATTATCGTTAATGGAATTTAAAAATGAATACTTGAGAATTTAAGCTAAGATTTTGCACTTCAAATTCTAATTAGTTAATTTTTGTTTTTCTTTTATTTTTGTAAATCAAATAAATTATCTTGTTTATAATTATTGTTTATAATTATTAGATTTGTACTGGCGCACTTGAATTAATCTTAAATAATAATAATTTATTATTCTTTATTATTTCTGTATAACAAATTAGAACGGAAATTATTCTTTAAAAATTGGTTTAACACAAATTTTTTTTCTTAAATCTTATGACACATAAAAAAAATAAAAAATATTGAATTGATTTTCATAAATTAAATATATTTATTCACTGATGTCATTGTCCGGTTTCTCTCTGTCACTCATACTTTGTGTCTTTCTTATTGTAATTTTTTTTCTATAAATAAAATTAGTTTTCAATAAATCATTAGAAGATCAAGCAAAAAAAAAAAAAAACAAAAAATTTCCATATGATTTAATTCAATTCAATTCACAAACAAATAGGTGGGATACATAAATTAAAAAAATATACAAAAATACTGGGTGTGTGATCTTCTATATTATGTAATAGAATAGATTATTTAATCTTTTATTATTAGATGATCACATCTTAATTTCAATTCAATATGAAATCGATCGTCTATGTGTTGTCTGATTTTGTCCAAAATTTACAAAAAAAACAATAATTCGAAAATCAAAAAACCAGAAATCAGAATCTGTATGGAACAAAAAAGTACACGATGGCTTCATTCTATCTTAATTTTTTTTTATTCGTACCACAATCTCTACACCAACCACATAAAAACAAAAAGTTAAATAAAATGCACTTTCATAATAAAGATGCAATTTTTATCTTGTATTTTTGTTAGCGTCATCAGAAGAACATAATTTTTTAATAAAAAAAATATAACAATCAGTTTGATTTGCTTTTTTTGTATAAAGTAAATAAACACATTTATTTTACTGATTGAAATTGGTATCAATGGTCAAGACACAAGCCGATGAACGAAAGTTAATTTTTTGTTGTTGTTGTTGTTGTTTTCGTTATATTTCCATTTTTAGTTTTTATGCAAACAAACTCCCAAGATTTTATTTCTTTAATTTTGTTAAATTGCATTTGATGGTTTTTTTTTTTGTTGTTCTTTTTTTAACCAATTTAGTTGTTTGTTTTTTTTTTTTTTTGCAATAATTTAATGATTTTCTCTAATTGGATAATTGGATACACCAAATATTTGTTCGTTAAAATTTTATTTACTTCTGACAAAAGTTTATTGTTTCATTTTTTTAATTCAATCCAGATAAAACTAAAATATTTTTGTGTCTTAATTTTTTTTTTTTTGCTAATTTTATTCACAACAAAATTCCTATAAAAAAATATAAATAGTTTTTTTTTTTTTGTAAAGAGCAAAAAGAATAAAAAAAAGGTAATTTTCAATTTAAATGATCGTCAATTTTACTGTTTATTACCTTTTGTAAAATAAATGTCAAATAATCTTAGTTTTTATATGAAAACCTTTTGATGTTCATCTTTATACTGTAAATTATCTAAATAGTAAAAGAAAAAGACAAATAAGTACAAGCGTATAATAATGAATAAAATATAAAATAATTGTATATTTTATTCTACTTTCATGTAAATAGAAAAAAAAAAATTCCCTTCCTATAAATTCATTGAAATTATTCTTATTTTATATTTAAATTTTTTTTTTTTAATGATCAAAAGAATTCACTTTAATAGATAATTTTACGGTAATTCTTTTTTGACATTTTTCCATTTCTAATTACAGATTTGTGTTGTATATAAACGTAAATTAGAGAATTAATTAAAGATTTGTCAATTTAAAAATAAAAACTGAAATTAAACGACTAAAAATAAAATCATTACTTATAACTTTAGTGTCGCGAACAATTGCTTGACTTTTGGCAGAATAATTCTATACGACATTATGGATTCAACTTGTTTAAAAATCACTAACACTCTGTACTGTTTGAACGGTTGACCTTATGAATGAAAATCAGACATTTAATTCCCTCCATCCTACACACGGCCTACAGTGTGTGTGTGGTGTCATTTTATTATTATTATTTACCTCCTTTATGTGAAATATTTTAATATCAAATAATTACCATAACATTATTAATCGCCTATAATCATAATCATAATACGAATTATAATATTTTAATATACATATTTTTCAACATAGATTAGAAATTCCACCTAAATATTATAAAACTTTAAAAGATCATATTTATAATAATAAATTTTTAGTCTTTAAATACAGAAAAAAAGGCATTTTCTTTCACTTTGCATATATACCAGAATTCCTTCGTGAATTGTGTACCAACAGAAAACAACAGTACTGCATTTAGATATTTTTTACACTCATCTTCAATGATTTTCTAGAATCTCTATATAGGCCATCTGAAATTTGTTGCTGTCCTTTCGTTTGTTTGTTTGTTTGGTTGTTCTATTATTTTTTGTTTTTTAGTTAAGCGATAGTTTAGATTGTTGTGAAATCTGACATAAGAGTATTATATTAATAAATAATTGTTATTGGATTGAATATAGGATTATTATTTGTTATAAACGATTTTAGTAGATAATCCATAATTAAAATTATTGAGATAATATTAATTCACTCTAAGTAAGAAAATAAAGAAATATTTAATTGGTTCTAATTTACTTTAATGTTAATAAAATATGTGCACAATTTACAAACAAATAATTTACCTTATTTTATGAGAGATTTTTTTATTATAAGGAAATGCATAAAATTATAGGATTAATATTTTATTTAAAATGAGAAAATTACAAAAAATGTAATGGTCATTGCAATTTAAATTTGCAGAAATAATTTCTAATTAATTTAACTTACAAAATAGAAACTTTTCTAAATGATTTTCTTATGCCCCGTAAACGTAAATATTTTCATCTTACCTGAATATGATTCTGTTTAACCTTCATTATTATACCGATGCCATTCGCACTTTTCGTTGTTTATGTTTTATATTCTGTTGTTGTTGTAGTCGTTGTTTTTGTTGTATACAATTTATAAATTTTTTTTAGTTGTATATGTTAATATACCTCTGTCTATCTATATATAATAATTTACATATAAATACACACACACACACACACACACACATTATAACAATAATAATAATAATAATAATAATGATATAGCATCAAAAATAATATAACGATGAATAAATTTACGTTTATAATATGCGAATGCTATTATTAACTACATTCATTTATATAAATTTAAATTTATGTATGTGTGCATGTGTGTGTGTGTGTATATAGTTATGTGATGAAAGAAAAAAAAAATTTATACATGTATTTAATAATTTGCATAATTATTTAATTAAAACAATATGCGTATATGATGTATGTATATAATGCGAATATTATAAGAGTGTGTACCGGAATATAGTATGTGGATAATTTAAGTATATAATGGCGTCATGTAGAGTGTTTGTTTTGTCCATCTGACTTCCATTTATTTTGTATATCCATTGAAGTACATGAAAAGAAAAATGAAAATGAATATAATTAAATATGCGCGCGTAATTGAATTGAATGAACTTCCATATTTGCAGTCTTTCTATTTATTGTCTGGCTTTTGAATATCCTTTGTCGCAGACACTCATTAGAATTCTAAACTTCTATAGTTGATTGCCTATGACTTTTTGTTTTTGTTTTTTTTTTCTTTGATTTATTTAATTAAATGTGCGCTACGTCACTGTGTCTCATGAATATGTAACTATCTATGTGTATGCGGTTGTGTTAAATTTAATTTCATATATTATAAATATATATATAGGTACCTAGAAACATATAGAGAACAACGGGATGCTAAAAGGGTACATTTTCATATATTAACAATTTAATCAAAATTTAATTTAATTTAATTTAATAATAATTATTATTATTAATATAATAAACAATCAGAAATGAAGTAAAGATGTTCTATAAAGGATAGTTAGTTTTAGGTTATTATATTAAAACCCAAATGTGTCTTATATAAATCTAGTATATAAGTCACATCTAATCAACTTTACAAAATCTCCTATCTATAAGTTTCATTTTATAAATATAAATAAAAACAAAAAAATCATTTGTCCTTCATTTCATTCATTCAAAGACAAAACTATATTTTTTTTCTTCTGAATTGTTTAAAAGAGGGATGGAGGAAGACAAATCTTATTTTGAAGGTACATAGAGATGTATTGCAGTTTTCTTTTTTTTTTGTCAAATTAAATGGAATTTTTTTCCTTTTCTCCTTATCCGTATTTATATCCTTTTTTTTTTTTTTTGTGAAAATTGTATAGAAAGAAAAACAAATAAAAACTGTCTGTGAATATTTTTTTTTTTTTGTTCGAGTTTATTTATTTTTTCATTATATAATTTTCATTTTGTATTATGATGTTTGTGAGGATTTTGTTATATTTGGATTATGTTCTATACGAGTTTACCAGTGACGTTACAATTATGAATTTTAAACGAGTGGTAAATAAAACCTTTAGAATTTATGATAATTTATTCATAAACAATTTGTCAGAGTTTGCCACTAAAATATATTTAAAAAAACTAACAATTATGTGCATATTTTGACTTTTTTCGTTTAAAATTGATCAAAAAAAAAAAAAATAATCGTAATTCGAAACGTTAATAAATTTTGATGATAAATTGTTTGGACATAGAGAAGAAATTTATTTTTATGAGTGTTAAAATACGTTTGAATTTATTAGAAAAAAATCATGTGAGAATTAACATTTGAAGAGGCAAAATTTTAGCAAATTCTCATTTCTATATTGCATACAGAAATAGTTTGTTCTACGTCACTGATTTTAGTTCACATATCTATATAGAATGTCAACATATCAGAACAAGAAAAAAAAAATATCTAACAGACAATTTCACAAAAATATTATTCTTATAGAGAAGATCATCTGATAAAATTATGATTATTAAGTTTTACTTTAATAAAACATAAATGGAAGAAAAACTTACTATCATCAATTTTTTCTCATTGGAAATAGAATATGACAAATAAGAAAAAAATAAGATAACATATAGAGAAAATTGTATCTAATCTCAATTACAATTCTAATCAATTAGATCCAATATTATCAAGAGGGAAAATAATATACTCGATATGAATATATTTTTGTTTCCCCCATTTTTTCAACATTTATATAAGTTTGACGCCATTTTGAAAATATCGAAAAGAGAAAATGAAGAAGAAGAAGAAGGAAAAAAAATATAAAAGGAAATTTATCAATTTGTATTCGATATCACGAAAAATCGCGATTGAAACACTCAAGGGAAATATTCAATAGTTCTGATGTTCTTGGTTTATTTGGACGTGTTCTTTTTTTCCATTTTTTTTTTCTTTTTTGTTTTTGTCTTTTTCTTACAGAAATATAATAAATAATAAGGAATATAAGGAAATAGATAAATTATGCTAGAAACGCGTTTAGTTGTTTGGGGAGGAAATTTGTAGAAAACGTGAAGAAGGGTTGTTTCTGGTTTCACATTCTGTGTTCATCCATGTAATATTATTATTATTCTTATTATTATTATTATTTTTCTGAACGCCACAAGAATCAAAATAAAATAACATTTTGCTTTTGTAAAAACGACCAATCGAAAATTATTTTCTTGTTATTTTTTTTAAATACGTCACGTGACGTGCATTTTTTTTCTACAGATTATTTGTCACATAATTTATACTTAATTTATATTATATTTATATGTGTTTGTGTGTGTTTTGCTGTATATTGATTCTCTTCTTATTCACCATTTATTTCTTATTAATAACAATAAATATTGTTATATTCTTTTCTTAAGATTAAGACTCATCATCAATATTTTCTTTCATTTGTACTTTAGTTCGTTTTTCTTGTTTCACTCTATTTTTTTTTTCTCTTCTTTCTTTCTTTCTTTTAATTAAAATAAATTACAGCAACAACATTATAGAATTACATACGTATGATCATCGAATATTATTAAAATCAGACACGTCACGTGAATCAAAGAAATTAGTTAAAATGGAAAGAAAAAGAAGAAGAATATACGGATAAGCGAAGAGAAGAAGAAATTGACAAGTTGTTGTTTTTCGTTTAATATTTTATTCTGTTGATCGGAAAGAGAACAAAAAATAAAAATTCAAAAGATTATTGAACTTTTATACGCGATGACTTTGATTTAATTTAATTTTTGTATGAGAAACTTTTTTTGATGTTTTTCTGTAAAAATTTTCGTTGGATTCCCTCAATTCCACTTATAAATTGTGATTATTAATTATGTGACCTCGTATATTATTTGTAAATTTTCGTTAAGTAGATTCGATCACGTTTCATTATTGTATGTATATAAATATAGAGAAAAAAGCCCTGGGACAACTTAGTACAAATCTTCTAGGGGATGATAATATAATATATAAAGTCACGTGATTTCTTGTTGTATTTATAAAAGGTCTCATATAAATGACTCTTGAGTATTTCTTACAATAATATAATGTTGTTTTCTGTTCGTGTCACTCAACAGTCTCGTTCCATAAATATTTATTTAATGAAGGAGAAAAAAAAAATGCAACCCCTTTTTCTTATATTTATATAATATTCTTCATCTATAAACGAGTCAGCTTCTTTCTGTTATATTCTTAACACATTAAAATTATATTTCTATATTTGAATATTCAAATTATTATAATTTAAAATTTATTTATAAAATTGTTTCTTACAGAATGAATGTTTGGATTAACATAATAATATTCAAGTCAAGTGGATTCATCAGCAGAATGCTGAAGATGGAGATGCGTTGGCGACATCGTAAAATATTATATGCGTTTATTTCGTGACTTTAAAATAATGATGCATTATTTAAGGTAAGTGAAGAACATTTTTTTTTGTTGAATTTTTTTTATTTAGAATTTATTGTCTCAATTTGAAACAATCAAATGTTATTAAATCGAAATAATGCATTTTATATTGGAGATGAAAGTTCAATGTAATAAAACAGAAACCACAATCACACAATCTCCCTTACACTGAACACATAAATCAATATCGCACTTTGAAATTGAAATTTTTTTTTGTTTTTGTTTTTGTCAAGAAAAAAAAAATAGAAGTAAAATAATAAAAAGTTTTTCCATCTGTTCATCACATTCATCCATATACATCAGAGCGCATACATCTAACCTCCCTTATTATAACTAAGAAAGGATCATTTCTATATACCACCCATTTATATACATTCATCTAACAACCCTAAACATTTTTGAAAATACAAGAAAATATTCAACCTTTATAGTAAGTATATTCACTATAAATTGTTTGACTTTATACGTGACCAATGTTATAGTAGTCTGTTGCCATATTTAAACTATGTACATCTATATACATCCATCTATCGTTTCTCATTCTTCTTTATACATATTTTGCCTTTTTCAGCCGCATCCTACAAAAAAAAGGAAAACACAAAAATGAAAATTTAACCATTGACGTTTCTCTATACGAAAAATATATTTTCCGTTATATGTTAAATAATGTTTTGGCATAAGTTAAAGTAAAACTATATTCACCTCAATATAATATACAGAAAATGTATAGTTTATGCAGGGTATTTCTAGAAAAACAGAAAGATAGAGTAAGGGAGAAAGGGATAGAATATATACAATCATATACTCCAATAATTCAAATGAATAAAAAGAAAACCGTTTTTCTTTGGGCTCAATATGAACTCAGCATAAGAAAAAAAGCAATCCCCTAACACACACACACACACACACACACCAACAACACACACATATGAATACATATATCAGGAGACGTGGTGGCATTCCAATGTTCATTTATAAATAAATATAAATAAAATATCTACGTGAGCTTCTTACACCCATTTTTACCGACAACGAAAAGACGATGACTTTTTATCCTGTATATATACTCAAACCTTCATCAACTAACCCATCAACTTACCACCAACACCATCACCTTTTTTATTCAACCATATATTATATATATAGTCACCAAAAGAGCCACCACCTTTGATATGAAATGAAGTCAATTTTGTCACAGAGAGAAAACATAGCAAAAAAAAAAAGAAGAAGAAGGAGAAGAAAATATAATAAATAAATAAATAAATAAATAAATGAAGAAAAATGAAGAAGAAAAATATTCAACGTATAAAAGAAAATAAGAAAAATCTATAATTTATTTGTCGTTTGTGTGCCTTCTTTTCTTCTTCTTCTTCTTCCTCCTCTATTTCTTCTACTTCTTCTTATATATATTATTATGTATAGGAGATGAAGTAGAATAAGAGGAGAAAATGGAATCAAAATTTTATAAGTAAAGTAGAAATATACACAAACAAATGAAGGAAAGGAAAAACCAAATATCCTTTTTTTTTTTTCATATCATCCAACAAAAACGACGTGTGTCTCCCCTATTTTTTTATAGGATAATTTTTTTTTTGTTTTTTTGTTGGTCTTGTCTTATATAAATGATATGTCTGTACTCTGTTGCTACTGCTGCTACTGCCTGTCACTGATGTTGTCTCCCATTTATACTTTTTTTTTTTCTCTGGACAAAAAAAAAAAAAAAGAAAGAAGAATATATGAAAGCCTTAATTGGATTCCATCTTTCTTATATATATTTGGATTTTTCTTTTCGTCCTGTTAAAATATGTAATTCAGAGGAGAAAAGAGCAAAAGAAGACAAATAAATAAATGGGAAATGATCTGAAATGAAAATGAAAATGACGAAGAAAAAAAAAAAAGGTTCTAAGATTTGAGATTTTTTCGTTTTTTTTAATCAAAATTATTAGATTTTCTAAAGAAAATTGTGTGGAAGGACAAATGAAAATAGTTTTTACTTGTGAAAGATAAAAAAGTGTAAAGAATATTTTTTTTGGTATTTTCTTAGAAAACAAAAAAATTAAACAGCGAACAACGATTAATTAACTTTATATTTCAAGAGTTTTTACATTGTCTCCGTCCTTCTCTTCTTCTTCTTCTTCATCCTCCTTCTTCTTCCTTCTGTAGAATAAAATATTATAAAAATGTCAACTTTAAGTTTTTTTTTTGTTGCGGTTAAGAAAAAAAAAATGAATATGGAAGAAAAGTTTCCCACTTTTGGTAATTTTATTTAACATCTTCTTCTTCTTCTTCTTATTCGTTTTCTTAAAATGTAAAAAAAAAAAACAAAATTAAGTAGAAAAAAAGAAAAGTACAAAATGGTTCGACCATATTTTTCCTAAGGCTGATTTATTTTACCTCAACCCAAAACATACACACACACACACACGTACCGTCATACCCTTTACGTATATAATATTATCGTTGTTAGTCCTCCTCATCGTCCTCGTCCTCGTCATCATTTTGATCCCATTTTCTATGATTAAATCAAGAAAAGTCACAAAAAAAAACTTTTCTGTTTTTTCTTCATTTTTGTTTTTTTTTTTTTTTAAAAAAAAAGTAAAAAAAGCACAATTTTTTTTTTCTCAATTTAAATCAAAATTGGTTTTTTTTCCTTCTCCACTTTTTCGTTTCTTTTCTTCTTCTTCTTCTTCTCTTCTCATGATGACGTTGGAAAAGTTGAAAGTGGAAAATTTGTACGATGATGAAAGAAGAAGAAGAGAAAAAGAAGATGGAGGTAAGTTAAAAAAAAAATGTCCTTTCTTACTTTTTTTTTTTTCGCATCATTTCTATAATAAATGTGAAGAAACTTTTTCTTATTTTTTCTTGTTGTTGTAGTTGTTGCTGTTGTTGTTGTTGTTGTTGTTGTTGTTGTATGTTGTTGTTGTTATTGCTGTTCAGCATATATATAATAAATATCCATCCATCCATCAATTCTCTCGTATATAGGTAAATTAGAGTATATCAACTTAGAAAAGGAAGCCATACAGGAATACAAATAAACGTATATACAAATTTTTATATATCAAGAAACGCACGCAATGTATAACGCACACAACAACAACAACAACAAAATAATGTATATGAAGATGAAGGATGAAGAGGAAAAAAAAAACTTGTTTTTCTACTTTTCATAGTGCATATTTTATTAAAATAATAAAATTTTGATAAGGTTATTTTTTTTCCTTCCTGATGGGTGTACGCATACACCCATCCAAAACTTCCCCTCCTCATTTTTATTTTTCTATACGTTCTCACCCATCCACATTTATATACATTCATAAGTTTGTTTACCCCACGCGCGCACTATTTCTAACCCGTCCAAAAACATCTAACAAGATTTGCCTCATATATTTATAGTCAGTCAAAAAATGCGTGCCACTCGCACAAAAAAACAAAAAAAAAAGAACAAGAAGCCACCCTTCAAAATAACGGCGGCAAAAAAAAAAAAAAAATAAGCGGAAAATGGAAAATGAAAAATAAAAAAGAAGACAAACAACAACAGAAGCATGTCTTCCGCAAGAAGAAAATTTGATTTATATTTTTTTTCTCTCTCTTCTTACTTCTTAAAGAAAAACAAAAAAAAAATTGTTCTTGTTTTTTTTTTCATTAAATTTTCATAAAATATATTTTTCATTCTATCTCGTTTTTCTTTTTTATAAATTCTTCTTCTTCTTCTTCTTGTACTTCCTTTTCTTGATCAATTTAAATTTTTCTCTTATTTTTTTTTGTTCTGTTTTGGCGTGCACGCACAAATACACGCACATGTAAAAAAAAAAATACTCAAATTGGGAAAAGAACAACAACAATCACAACAACAATCAAAACAACAACAAATAAATACAAATACACAAAAAAAAAATGGATCCTTTTTTGGTTCCATATGTTTTGTTATACGAATGAACAAAATATTTTTCTATGTTTTTTTTCTTTATTTTTCATCCTTATTTTTCATTCTTCATAAGCATGAAAATAAGAAGAAGAATAAGTGGAGAAGAGTAGAGAAGAAAGTTTAGTGTGGTAAGAGATAAATAAGATGAAAACAAAGTCAAAACTTTCAATGTAAATAAATTTTTGCATAATACAATGAAATGGTTTTCAGTAAATTTTCTATAAATATTTAATAAATAAAATGTATCAAATATGCTGGAAATAAATGTTCCATCTTTACTTCTCATCCTTCTCCTTCTCCTATATAATACTTCCATATATTATATTCGTTGTCCTTTTTCACATCATTCACTTCATCCATCTTTTGCCTTTAGCATAAATATGTATCAACATATATACATATGTATGGTACTGTCTAGTATAACCATTAGTCTTTACTCATATAGATATTCGTAAAAGTTATACCATACATTTTATTTAAGAAAATATATATAATAACAACAACAACAACAACAAGCCTAGAAAAAATACTCTTGACTAAGAAGAAGAAAAAACAATTTCTCTTCTTTTTTTTTTATCCTTAAAAAAAACTAACTTTTTTTTTTCTTCATATTCAGCCTCCTTTGGTCTTCGCCTTCCCTTTTAACTTTTTCTTCTTTTTTTTCCTCTCTTAGTTTGATGCGTGCGTGCGTATTTGTGTGTGTGTGTGTGCACATCATGGGCGTATAAAAGATAGTAGTTGAATTGACATTTTTCTAAGAAAAATAGTTCTAACCCAAAAGAGAGAAAAAAAAACAAGACAAAATATTTAAGTGAAAAAAAAAAAAAAAAGATAAAGAAATAGAAAAAGAAGAAGACGAAGAAGAAGTTGAAGCAAGAAAAAATAGAAAAAAACATGGCCGACTTTGATTTATATTTTTTTTCTTTCGTATAGAAAAAAAAAAAGTGTATATAAGTTAAAAGTCGTCGAGTCAAGAGTCGCGTCCAAAACAACAAAAAGATCAAATAAAAAAATAAGATTTAAGCATTTTGTTTGTTTGTTTGTTTGATTCTTTTCTTGCTTTTATTTTTGTTCAAAACTTTTAGGCAGATTATCTCATGTAAGTTTCTTTTTTTGGCGTGATATCAACATTTGATATTATCATTACAATCATCATTACTATCATCTCAATCATTATCATCATCATTATTATTCACATCATTATCAAACTACATATAAATGATAAATTGAAATTTAGAAACACTGAATTATAGTAAGTGAAAAGACAAACATATATTAAACACGCACAGACAATAGAACATAAAAACATAAGAGACCGACAAACATTATTTAAATTTTTGACAATCATACGCAGCCATCTAATATACTAAATATACATACACAAACACATACACACACACACACACGCACACAAACTTAGATACATCACACATTATATATGGTCTAGGTCTCTAGGTTTTTGTCTTTTCTTTATATGGAAAATATATTTATATGTATATGCCCATATATATGAAGGCATCTTTTTGGCTTTAACTTTATTATTATAGAATTAGTCAATTATCAACGAACCATGTTTGATCTTTTCTACATTTTTTTTTTCTATATTATTATAAAAGTTAAGATACGTGCATCATGCAAAATTGGAATTTCTCTCTGTAGATTATATATATTCTACTTGTCTTTACCCTTTTACATACATATAAATATATCATCTTTATCATTGAACACGCTCAGTCTTCAATCTTCAATCTTCATCTACAATTCTACATGTATATAGAAACCGTCGGTAAGAAACTACAGTAAACTACTAATCCATACCCATTCTGACCTTCCCATATGCCCATAATAGAAAAGGTCAATCGACAAAATATATTTGTCATATTTTCATCCAATGGATCTGGATCTTGATTCAAACAAAATATTCTTTATAAAATACAATTTATTATGTAGATTCTTAGAATCTTAAAACACATACGAGTCTTGTAAAATGTTATGGGTGTGCCAGTTGGGAGAGGACTTAGAGCAAATTATCCTTATACATATCCTCACCCTTATATCTGTTTCTTGTTCTGTTTTTTGTTGTTATGATATTTGTCTTCTACAATATTGTCGATTCTAATATTACACAAATAAACATTTAGCATTTACTTGGAATTTTTGTTTAATATAAAAATCAGTTGACTAGACTCGAAGCTTATAAGTCAATCAATTATCATCTTGGGTCCAATCACTCTTGATTTGATTTTGTAGATTTCAGTTAATATATTTACTTCAAATAATCTTTTTTTTTTATGCAAAAAGATTAGAAGAATGACTACTGACTATACTGTGTAGAACAGAACAAAGTCTGGAAATTTATAGTCGGGCATAAAATCAAAGTGTCAATGATTATTTCTTTTGTGTATTTTCAATTCTTTTTGTATTAAAAAATTTCTTATATTTTATAAAATTCAAAAAATTTCCTTTTGTAAAATAGAATTTTGTCTATTGCGAAACAAAATTGTTTCTTTTATGTATTGAAATTATTATTAGAGAATTTTATGAAAAAAAATTGAATTTTGATTTGTAATTTATTCTAATTCTAAATTGACTTTTGATTGAATTACTTTCTTTATTATGTCGTATAGAATTTATAACAATAATTTTGATGTAAATTCTTTATAATTTTATTACATGAATTTCTCGTATTTTTATTTAATCAATACTGACTCTGTGCATGCTGATTATTTATATCTTTGTGCGGTTCTTTATATAGTCCATATACGCGTTCCAATATTTAGCGAAACAAAAAAAAATTTTAAAACAGAAAAGAATCAAAAATTTATATGACGTTTCTTTTTTAAACAAACAAACAAACAAACTTCTTATGTTTCTTCTTATTTAATTCTCATTCATCTTCATATAATACAAGAGTTTATAGTTTTTTTTTATCAATTTTGATATTTTCAGACGCCTTTTTTAGTTGTGTGTGTATGGATGTGTATAGATGAATTTTATGTTTACATTATTTTAGTTGTATAACACAACACAAATTATACAACAGGAAAAAAAAACACAATTTTAAATTAAACCATGAATAATACAAATGTACTCGTAAATGTGTTTTTTTTTCTTCTTATTAAGTTTGTTTGTTGTTTATTTTTCAGTGTAAAACAACCGAGCACAATCGCATTAATTATCTTTGTACGTATGAAAAGTTAAGAAACAAAAAATGTAATAGCGTTAAAAATTGATTATGTCCGTAATCATTGTAATTTATTCGAATATAATTTTTTTTTTGTTTTGTTAGAAATTGATTTCCACTTGAACTAATTAAAATAAGATTTATGTATGCAAAGTATATATTTATGACGTTCGGACACTTGAGACACTCACACATTTTATTTAGTTTAATTTTTCTTGTTTCACAATAATCACTTATTTTTTGTAGAATATTTAATTTTATTCATAATTTGTCAATTTTTTTTTTTTTTTGGCACAATTTTGCGTTAAGAAAGAGAGAAAGAAAAAACTAAAAGAAAAGAAATAAAGGAGGTTGTAAGTCCGCACAGTAAGTTTATCGTTTACAGTACAGATAATTAACTTTGACTACCTAAAACTCAAAAATATTGTATCGTTTGCACATACATT
This sequence comes from Pedicia rivosa, assembly GCA_963082725.1. Classification (NCBI taxonomy): domain Eukaryota; kingdom Metazoa; phylum Arthropoda; class Insecta; order Diptera; family Pediciidae; genus Pedicia; species Pedicia rivosa. Next base: position 3,934,156 of record OY720153.1, on the reverse strand, counting down.
TTGCAGAAAGGCAAAAATGTAAAAGGGACCCTAAATTTTTATTGTTAAAGAAAAAAAAAAGGGAATATTAAAGGAGGAGCAATAATAACCAATTGCATAATGTGTTGCATATTTCAATTGTCCTTGTTTTTTCTTTTGTTCCTTCCCTTCTAGGGGACCCTTTTAAAAACAGTTAAGTCAGTGGCGTCTTATATAAGTGCGAATAACTTTGTGCATCGTCTAACATTCATATAAATATAATTTTTTTTTTAAATCCATAAAGGATTTTCCTGCTCATCCTAAAATTCTTCTTCTTTTGATATAAATTTTCCTTCTGAATATTAAAAGAGGGTTTAATGTTTTATGTTTACAAATTTATTGGTACGGAATGGAAAAGTAGGAAAATTTTGTAGATGGTATAACGTGTAAGGTATGAGTAGATGAAATAACCTTCACCTGATAATATGGTATTTGTGTTGTATATATATGTAGATATATACATAATATAATAATAAGAAAAGGAAAAAGCAATTAAAACAACAACAATAAAGAAGAAAAACAAAACAAAATAAAAACAACAACAATAGAAATTAAAACAATTTAATTTACATTCACGCGAGTTGAAAGGAAAATTTTCTAACCAATTAATTTTCTACACCATTTTCTTATTCTCATCTCATCTTTTATATAATATAAGAAAATGTATATTCATATATACATTTATATATACAAACAACAAGATATACACACACACAGAAACAATCATTTTTTATATATAGACAATTTGGACAAGAATATAAATATTTATAAATATATAAAATTGAATTCTTCTTCTTCTTGTTCTTGTTCTTCTTCTATATATTCGTATATTTTCGTCGATTTTCTCTATTATAGGTAGAGATAATTTTAAGGCAAGAAATTTAAAGTCGATAAAGTAGATTTTAATTTAAATATAGTGTTTTTTTTTTCTTCTGTTTTTGTTTTTGTTTTATTCAATTGATTAGCATTAGTTATATATAGAGAAAAGGTCATCATGAGGGGGTTGGTTTCGTTCGCGTACACTCAACCAAAAACTCAAAACATTAGAGATAAATTATATATACTCTAAACATTTGATGTACGTGTTAGAGAAGGATAACAATAATAAATATATGTGACATCTATATTTATTGATATAGAAAACGGGAACTTGACTTTTAGGGTTAATTTCATGGCGATAGAGTCAGATTAAAAATACTTAAAAGTTTAAAATTCTAAAAGCGATGAATTTGGAATTTTTAGGAAAAGGCGATTAGTTTGAACCGATTTTTTTGTTTTATGTAACAAAAAAAAAAAAAAGAATACGCAAATAGCATAAAAAACATAACCTCGAGAAACTACAGATCTAAAAAAGGTGGACTTAAAACTCTGTAATTCGCCTTCCCATCTCGATACAGAATTTAAATCTTTAAAGTACGGGATATACTATAAGTTTAATCTATTCCGAATAGAAAAATATATTTTTAATTAAAATCTTTTAATATTTGAGAAAAAATATAAAAACAAAAAAAAAAAAAAATACGCATATAAAATTTTGTGTCCCACTTTCCAATCGGTTTTTTTTTTTTTTTTGGTAAGATTTAATAAAAAGAAAACTTCATCGTACGTTTCTTCTTCTTCCACCAAAACTTTTATCTTCATTTATTTTCCACTTCCTTCTCTCTTATGTTATTTTATATCAAAAACATAATCGAAAAAGGAAGAAAAAAAAAATTGTCCGTTCAACCCAAAAGGAAAGAAGAAAAAAAAAAACAAAACTTTACTTAATATTCCAAACAAAATCCCAACTTCTTTCGTCTTCGTTTTCTTCAATCTTCATGTTTAATTTAATTCAAGAGAGGAAAAAAAAAAAAAGAATGAAGCGAAAAACGAAAAACCCAAAAATGCAAATCATTCCGCATATTTACCTAAAGTCGACCCGTACTCATCTCTTACTCTTGAATTTTCCTCATCGTCGCACCGCACCCCTCTCTTCCATAGAACAAACCGAATTATATAATACTCTGTTTCTCTCCCAGGAACCAATCATCATTCAACTCTTGTCTTGTTATATACAAATAACATTGTAACCCTTTTTCATGTTAGGTGAGCTGTGGTAATAATGGTTGTGGAAGAGGAGTGAGGGTTGAAAATAAATGGGAGAGAAAAAATTTAAATTTTTCAAAAGTATTGAAGAATAATTTTTGTTTTTGTTTGCCTTTTGTTTTTTTTTTTGTTTTTTTTTTTATAAAATATAAGAAAACTTCAATTGAACCATGAAGGATGATGATGATGACGCATCAAAGAGAAGATGGCGGGGATTTTGAAGAAAATAGAAAAAAAGTAAATTTAATCCAGAGTTTTGTTAAAGATAAAAAATGTGAATTCTCGCAATTTGCCTAAATTTCCAATTTTCGTTAACAAAAAAAAAAAAAAAAAAGAAGGTAAAACTATAAATTGACGTTGATGGCAAACGAATTGTGAAAATGGAAGACAGAATAATAATAGAATGAAATTATAAGATGGGTGAATGTTTAATGAGGTGGAGGTGAATAATTTATATTTGGGTGGTTTCTTATATTTTAGCTTATTTGCTTCTTCTTTTTCTAATGATACGGCTAAGTACTTTCCTTCAACTCAAATCGCGTGTATTCGCTTCTAAATATTTTCAAATGTAATTTTGTCTATTTTTGTATTTTTTTTTTCTGGATTCTAATTACAACTAAAATTAGGATTGAGACAGAAATTCTTCCGTATGATAAATCTTAACATTTTAATGAAGCAAACATGTTCTTCGGTTGCATTTTATTCATTTATTGTAATTCCTGTAAGACGATTTACATAGTTGTGTCTATGTTGATATCATTAATTTGAATTGTTTTTGTATCATTCTGTTTCGTCAAAACAATCATTTACAATAAACAATAAATTGACATTAAAATCATTTCATTGAAATTGTTGTTATTGCTTTCTGTTATTTAATTCTTTTAATTTATGAATTTAGAATTTAAATTGGAAAGTGCTGTTATGAGTTAAGAATTTTTAAACTGAAGTATTTAGTGTCAGTTTTCAGAGTCGAAGAAGCGACACAACTTAAATAACAAGATTTTCTTAATAATTTGTGAAGTAAAAGTAAAATTTCTTTCAAAAATAAGAAATTTGACAAACATAAAGTTTGTATAATGGAATCCATGTGTAAAGGTTCAACTTTTTTCTGCGCCACATACTACAAATTCTATGAGTCTTCAACAATATATATGTAGGTTCAAGGTTTTTGTCTTCGAAACGTAATCGAATTCTATTATTTGACGTCGAAATTTATTTATAAATTTTAAACACAAAACTGAAGAACTTTATAAGTTAACCATTTTGAGTTTAAAAAAAAACTATACATACAGCAATTCATCCCGCATTTTTTTACCGACAATAAATAATTTTAGAATTTAAAAAAAAAACCACTAATATAATTTAAAGAAAATGTGAAACGTTAAAGACGGATCCATTGTCATGAATCAATTTCGTAGAATATATAGAAAAGAATGTAAATTAAATCTTTTTATACAATTTACCGCCTTCAAACTAAATCGAAACTTTTACATAATAAATAAATGAAGAAATATGAAAACCTTGATCCAGTTAAATATTATACCGAGTATCGCGCTTTTACATAAAATAAAATTTATAAAACAAAAACAAAAAAAGAAAAGAAAAATAAACAAAAATAAAGAAAAACAAAAAAAAAATTATAAATGAGAAACGAGACGTTAATCTTCACACGTGTTTTGTTTATAATATAACAAACCATATTGGTGTGGGTTAACGTATTAAGTTAAATGTTATTCCGTTACGTCATACCGCACTGAATAATATTATTTTTTTTTTTGTTCTATAGAGAAAAATTAATGTTTTTAAATTTAGAATATTTTTTTGGTCTATGTAGATAAATTATCGATATTTTTTTTTTTTTTGCTTTAAATAAAATATTTGAAAGTTGTGTGTTGGGAAAACAATAATAAGAATAAAACTATAGTTGGAATTTTGACTCTATATAATTTTAACAGTCAGACCTACCCATAATTATTTCCCAGGGACCTAGATTCAAAATAATAGAATAGAAACATTTATGCACACACACACACACACTCACACCAACACTGACATAATGTAATAGTAGTGAACTACAACAACAATAATTCATTTGCCTTTATAAAATTTACTTTTGTCTTCTTATATCTTTTTGATTTACTTTACTTTGGTCCTTTTTATTTTGAGGCTTTTTGGCTTTTTCGTTTTGATGTTATTTTTTTTTTGGTATAACTGTGTTCGAATTGCAAACACAAGCACCATCATCGTTGACCTTTTCTTTCTCTTCTCTCTATATTGTCTATATAAAAGAAAATGGAAATTAATGGAAAAGTGTGTGTGCGTATGTGTATTTGTTTGAATACGTTGTATGTATTTTTGTATATTTTGTTAAAAGATTCAAAATACAGAAAACATTAAAACATGGTTTTGTATTTGTAATTTATAAGGTTCAGGGGTGGAATGGTTATCCCTTAATATAACAACATTTATCAAATAATTGTAAGAATTGAGTTAAATTTCCTCTATAACACAAATTGAACTTGGATGGCAATACGTATTAATTAGTAATTTTCTTCGTGGCAAACCAAATTTTTTTTTATCTGACTCTAACATAAGAGAAGAATTAATTCTATAGAGAGTGATAACTGAAAAGTTTTCTTATATGTAGTTAATATTACCGTTCAGACAGTTCTGCTCTGGCACAACAAATATGTGGCATGGTGAAAATTCTATTTCATATAATATGATGTAAAGTAAAGAAACTGGAAGCTTTGTGAAGCTTTTTTTTGATGAGAGTCAAAATATATATAAGCAAATGTTTTGTTATTTTTACTTTCTACAAATTACCATTACGTTAACTTTTGTACATTCAAAAAATACAAATAAAATAATATAATATACAGTATAATACGTAAGATGAGATGAGAAGAAATATTTTGTTTTGCATTTTTCTTGTTTTTGGGATTCCGATTGGATAATGGTTGAATTTGACGGAGAATTTCATAAAATTTCTGAATACATTTATTACTTCAGGCTTTACGCCAACTTATAGATAAGAAATATTTCGTACTTTTTTCTCACATGAAAACTACTTGTTATAACTAATTAGAATGACATTTTATTATAAATTTTCTATGAAAAAATCTTATTAAATTTCTTTTTTTAAGAAATCCAACATGAATCTAATAAAAATGGTCAGTGTGAATCGTACCGATTGTTGTAAACTTTTCTAAAACTTCACAAGATGTCAGCACATGCTTGATACAACAATATTCTAGTGTTGGTGTTGTTGTACTAACACACTCATATTATATGGATGGTTGTGTTTGTGTGGGGCGTGGCAAAAGTTTATTTTTATTTTTATACCACGCACACACACACACATTTAAATATTAAATGTAGACTGGTATGGGTGACTAGAGTGGTTTTGTGTTGACACTGTATATTTATGCTTGGGTTTTCATGTATTTATGTGTGCATGTGTGCGTTGTATATTATATACTTTTCACAAATAATCTGACTTAATGTGTTTTATCAGTCTCAGTCGATATTATACAAAAATATCTTCATAAATTAGTGGATTTGAATTTTTTTCTTCTTTTTCTTCTTCTTGTTTCTTTCCTTTATAATTTTGTTTTATTTATTTTTTCTGATTTTGTATTATTTTTTTTTTGCTCTATCTCTGTCTCGCTTTGTTTTAAGAATTTGTTGTTGGTGTGGAAAATAATAACAATAAATAAAGAAACCAAAAATCAAACAATCATGATAAAAACAAGAACTTTAGAGAATTTTTGTTATTTAAATGGGAAAAGAATAAAAAGAAGAAGAGGAAGAAAACGAAAGAAAATATTTGTTAAATTTCTTAATTGTGACCTGTCAAATTTCAGTGGTTTATTATAATACGTGTGTGTGTGTTGTCTGGCTTGTATCTGATAGAATAAGAAAAGAAAATCTATATAAACAAATGTTCAGTCTTATAGAACCTAGTCAAAAGATGCGTATGTGTGTGCGTGTGTGTGTTGTTTTTGGATTGTTTAATTTTGATTGCAAAATGCGATTCATGCGCTTTATTTCGCTACGACTTTTTTGTTTTTCACTCGTGTATATTCCATAGGTCGAATTTCCGTATATGAGTGAATAGGTTGTGAGATTTGTAGATTTCCGATTAAATATCAGAGATTTAATATTTTCTTGCTATAATCTCTCTAACTTTACATGCTTTCTACATATTTAATAATAGCAACAACAACAACCGCCGTAATAACGAAACTAAACAAAAAATATAAAAAGCAATTTAAAGCGCGAGAAGAGAAAAAAAAGCTCAAAATAAAATTGGCCGACGGAATTATTTTTGTATAATTTTTATGTGTTTCTTTTTGGTTTCTACAATTTATTAACTGCCCTTGTCATTTATACATTTAGAATTTCCCATCTATTATCGTCAATGTTCTTGAATAATAGAAAATTCGTTGATTATCGATTTTCTAAAAGACGAAAATATTATTAATTTATTTTTCTTGCCTTGGGGAAAAGTTTTGAATTATAAAGAGAACAAAAATTATATGAAATTGGATCATTGAATAATATCGATCAAACTTAATAAACTTGAAAGATTTATGTAATACAAACAAATAAACAAACAAAAGAAATAAATTAAAGAAACAGAATTTATTCGTTTTAAAAAATTTCCATGGAAATTACTAGAATTATAAAAATATGTAAAATAAAATGAAAAATTTATAACAGCAAAATATATACAGGGAAACCAAGTCCAATTAATTCTGGAACCTGGGTCTTTCTAAACGGATTCAGTGCGCTTAAACCATTTCTTTTCTTTTCTTTTGTGTTTTTTGTAAAAATATTAAAATATTTACAATTTAATTTTTAATCATCTGCATCGCACATCATCCCTTTCCATCCTCTAATTCTTTAGCCGTAAAGAAAAAAAAAAACACATACAATTTTGTTTTTGTTCATTTTACTAAAAATTCACAAGATTAAATTGTTGTTTTATTCATCAGCAAATTTTTTTTGCGCTTTTATAATTTTCAAGAAAGAAAGAAATAATGAATAAAGAAAAAAAAAAGAACGCCAAGATGAAATTGGCTAAAATTAACATTGTCTGATTAACCCCAGCATGCTAACGTGTATATATAAGGTAACATAAGAAATATATATAACTCTCCCATTCCTCGCATTCATTTTGGGAGTGAATAACCCTGCATATACATCATCAGACTTTTGAATTTAGAATAATAATTGAAGAGGGTTTTTATAAGAAGTTACAAACATTTTGTAAATAAGTAGATATGTGGTATGGATTCTAAAAATAGAGAATAAATTATGGCGTTTTGCAATTCAATCAAAACTTTATATTTTGCTGAAAACAATTTTGCATTTAAAGCAAGAAAAAATTCGTTGATCTTTACAACAATTTTTATTTTCTGGTTTCCTTTATACCGTCACCGTCACAATAATCTCATGATGTTTCCAAATGTTATCATTTATTGAACTTTCGGCACTATACAATTGTACAAAATTCAATACAAGAATTTAACACTGCCTCTTGCTTCACAATGGAAAATTCAATGAAAAATTGAGTCGGAGTTGATGTATATATTTTTTTTCTTTGTGGTAAATGGAAAATTGGAAAATTCAATGTTTGAATTGCATTTCAAAATAGAAAAGCTTTTATATTTAAATTTAGTGTAGTTGTTGTTTTTTTCCAAATAGGGGATTTTTTTTCTCGGTTGTTATTATTGGGTTGCGGGATTGAAATTGGGATGATGTAAAAGGTACACTATATTTCATTATTTAACAAGAGTCAAAACATACTCACATTTGTCTCTATATATAAAGATACAACCCAACCACCCATTATCGTTCTCCTGTTTTTTTTTTTTTTTTTGAATTATATAAACAAGATTCATATTGCGCGTCCGTGCAAACAAAATCAGCAAAAAAAAAAAAACACAGAGCCAACTAAAATAAACCAACGAAGAAAAATATATATAGTAAAAACAACAACATAACATATTTGTCTGAATTCTAAATTTTCTAACAATTTATTCTTCATCCTCACACATACAAAATTCTTATATTCTTTCTAACTATACAAATCCTAAATACCTCATTTCAATTTCTCTCTTATATGTGAAAAAGTTTTTCTCCTTCTCTCTCTCTCTTTCTCTCTCTCTTTCTCTCTCTCTTTCTCTCTCTTTTGCGGTAGAAATACTGATTAGATCACGTGATTCCCTTCCAAAATTTCAAATAAATTAATTACTAAATGTGCCGTCATCATGTTTTCTAAATTCTTGGTTCATTTTCTGGTTCACCCCACACCCCCCTAATTATTTTCTATATATACGATAATATGAATTGGATTGAAGAGGAAAAACTTGTAATGTTTGGAATTATAGTATAAAAGAAAATCTATGGAAATTGTTTGAAGAAGAAGAAAAATAAAAAAGAAAAAATTATGATGAAAGAAGTGAAATATTTTATAATAATTTTAGTTTTCCATTCCAATTTTTTTTTTCTTCTTCTTTTTATAAAATATACAATTTGTCTGGAATTGGTTTTACCCATTTGATGTCGATGTTCTATTTTATATTATATATTTTTCTTCTCTTTCAATAGAATATAGTTTGTTTTTTTTTTCTTTAGAAAAGATTCAAAATGAAATGGGTACGTGACGATTTTGAAAATTGAAAATTTTCTCGTTTTGTTAGAAGATGTTTGATTATTTGAAAATATTCTATATACGTACGTATGTACAATATATACGTATATATAATTTTGGACAATTTATACAGATTGAAAATTGTTATAGAGAAGAAATGAAAGGTGTCTGGGATACATGATGATGTCTTAAGATGTTTTGAATTTTAATTAGAATAAAAACAATCAAGAGAATATGGTTTCTATTTTTTTGTTCAGAGTTGGACTTTATGTTTGGTAACTTAAGAATCCTCCGTTCTTCATGTTACATTTTTATAGCGTTTCATTAACTTAAAATATAATTTTGATATATGGCGCTGTATGCGTAGAAAATTCTACCAAATTTGGTTGAATTGAATTTGTGATTTAATTAATTCAGAAAACCAATTTTAGTTCACATATTCAAAAATTTTAGATACTTCAAATTAAAAGTGAATTCGGAACATGAAAACGAAATTTTAGAATATCCATAAATAATTTTGACCAGCAAATTACGTGCAGAATTACCAAAATTATTTTATAAATAAAAATAAATGTCAATGATAATCTTTTATAGACGCCATTTGTTTAATTCACGAATACTTTGTTGTTCTTTCTTTTTTTTTTTTTTTTGTTAGGAAGAGAACAAAAAAAAAATTCCCATAAATAAAAATACGATTTAATACGAATTAACTTTAATATTATTCATATTAAATTGGTACAACAAAAAAAAAAGTGTGCCAATAAACATTTTTAATGTAAATTTAAAAGTATTTTGCCAAATCATTAAATTAATTCTAGTTTTTTTTTTTGTTCCCAGTAAAAGAATTAATCTATTTTTGTGTTTGTTTAATTGGATTAAAGTAGTTTTTTTTTTGTTCTAATTGAACCAATTATTTACTCTAAAGTAATTAATTCACGTACAGTGGTACGCATATAAAGGGGTGACATATATACAGGGGGAAAATGTGGTAGCTCAAATGTTTGATTCTTTTTTTTTGATTAAAATAAAGTGGCCACTACTGAAGTTTTCACATCAGAATTATTATTAAAACTTTTACATTTGTTTTTGATTTTTAAATTAAAATTCTTTAAAAATTTATCGAAAAATTCATCCCTGGCCAATTTTTATCTTTTTCTATTTTCTTCGTCTTAAATAATAATAATAATTTCACAGTTTGAAGTTTTTTGTTGATATAATGAGTTTCACGTTTAAACTTTAGCCATCCAAAAAAATTTCACGTTTCTTTCCTAAATATATTTTATAAAATATGTATTTTTTTTTTTTGTTGATAAACTACGATTTATAAATTCACCCTCAACTCAGTATTATTATTTATATTTGATCAATTCATATAACACAATTTTCTCATTTCGCGCGTCTTCATTTTAAAGGTCTTCAAAATACTTCGTTGATGCAGAACATTCGTTTTAAATAATCTAAACGTGAGTGGAATTATTTTCCTTATTTAAATAGTAATTGATCGCGGCAACTTATCGAATTTATATTTTTCTAAATTATAATTGTATGAATATTTTACACTTTCCATAAAATGAACTGATTTTGAATTAAATATGTTGGTCAATATAGGAAGGTTGAAATTCGTCCAATAATTATTTATTAACATTTACTAGATTCCATTGATTTGTTAATGGAACCTAATAAATGTTAATAAATAGACAATGTTGCTAAAATTCGCCATCAAAAATTTAATCAAATATTCGTTCTATTAAATTTATTTCTATATTCGAGTTGAAGTTGGTTAAACCGAATGACTCCAGGATGAAAAAAAGATGTCTGCTGTAGATTCAAGAGATTATTTTAAAAGTTATGTGTTTGTTTACAACACAATTAGACTGTGGTAACATAATTGAAGTTCGTTGTATCCAACATTTTGTTCGTTATATCCAAGTTTAACTGGTATAGATTTTATGTTTTTATTTTTCTGGTGAATGACACAATTGAAAGGGTTACATAACGTCTCAAGGTTTTTTTTTTTTCGTCTCTCTAATGTCAACTGTCAAGGACATCAATTAAGAAATATCTGAAGGTTTGTGTAATTATATTTTTTTTTTCCTAAGATGGGAGAAATAAAAAGAAAAGGAAAAGGGTAAAATAAAATAAAAAAAATATAGAAAAGTGAGAGTTGAGTGACGAAGGTTAACTCTTTTTAAAAAACGATATAATATTTTTATATTTATAGTTTTTTAAATAATAATAATGGAATATATATTTTTTAACCCTTTTAACGATCCAGGAAATAAATTTTCAAGGACAAAAAATCTATATGGAATAATGTCAAATAAAACATTTAACGCGACCGAGAAGAGCAAGGACAAATTATTATTGTTTTCAAATGGGTTTCTAGTTTTATGAGTTTTCTCTTTTTACTTTTCATTTATTATTTTCTCTCTTTTTCTTTTCTTTTCTGTTTTTTTTTTGTTCTTTAAAAATGGAAGATGTGTTTTACCATCTTTTTCTTTACTTACATATTTATGCGACAAAAACAAACGACAATTGTATTCCCCCTCACACTACTCGTCTTTTGTCTTCTGATGATTTGGACATAATAACAATCTGCAATTCTTATAACACGATGAAATTGAAAAAGTTTTTCTTGTCTTTCTTTTATTCTTTTTTTTCTTTTGTTTTTTCGGTTGATAAATATAAGAAAATTAAAGTTATAATCTTCATCTTTCATTATGATTTTGTCTATACTATATGTATCCACCCATCTACAAAAATGCAACGATATTATTCGCTTTGTTTCATTACAAATGGGTACAATTGTATTTCTGTAGATCTGAAGGGGTTGATGTATTGTTGCCAACGTGAAACTTTTATTATTTTTTTTTTAACAAAGTTTTTTAAGTTTTATAAAACTTTAAAAATGTTTGGTTGTTTAATTTTTTTTTCTTTTAAAATTTTTTTATTGTTGGTTTGGGATTTTTCTATGAATTGAAAATGTTAGGTTTTAGAAGCAAAGGGGTAGTTGGTTAGATAGAATGCTTCACTGAAATAAGGAGACACATGCGATAATGAAACAAGTTGCAGTTTTCAAGTTAAATAGATTTATCTTATAGAGAAATATATACGACAAGACAAAATAGACAGACAAATACAGACAAACAGACAGAGAGACGGTGTTGTTAAATAGAAACAATAAAATTGTTACATGAGGGAAAAAGGAAAAAACTTTTCTACTTCACTTGACTGCTATATTTTTTTTTTAAACAGAAACAAAAAAAAGTTGTTGCTTCTTTCTCTTTGCCAAAAAGGAAAATAAATTTTCAACCCTTTTATTGTTGTTGTTGTTGTATAACAAATAAGAAAATAAAGACTGTACAAAAACTGAAACGTTTGTATATTATAGCAAATTGTATATAACTAATGATAGACGAGAAAATTACACACATGTGATATATAGTGACGTATATAGACAGACAGACAGACAGACAAACAGAAAAATAGATAAAAGAAAATGATTGCATTTATTGTGTCAATTTTATCCATGCAATCAGACAGAACAAGTTGAAGAAGAGATGATGATGAAGAAGAAGAAAAAGAACAGAACAGAAAAAAATAATAAAGAAAAAGTAGAAAAAGTTTTTAAAGATTGGAATAAATGTGCTGAAAGAACTTCTACTGAAATTGTTTCTTTTTTTTCTACTTCATTTCTTATTCTTTCATTGGATTTTTATCAAATCAAATATCCATCTTTTATATACACAAAATGTATCCATATCCCCAAATATACAAATATATAAGTCCCAAGTCCCAAGATTTTTCTATATACAATCCAAATACTGTAATCAGACACATACCCGCTAAATTGTTGTCTTTCCCCTTTGTTATTTTTTCTTTTTCTTCTAATTTATTTCGTTTTCTTTTTCTTTATTTTTCTTCGTCTTCTTGTTTAAATGAAATTCTTATGATGCAATGCGGTAACATACGCCACGCGTGAATAATGATTTTCGTTTATTATATTTGTCTTCCGATATATATTGCATGATTTTGTCTATGTATCTACACTAGACACTATCAGTGTCCCTTCATTTAATTTCAATATGAAAAATGAATTTAGTTGAACTTTGAATACAACACAGTGAAAAATAAAGATTGTGTTTTTTTCTGAAATGAGATAAAAATTTACTTAACAGACTTCTAAACGTTACGTCATAAGATTATTCTCAATGAAATAAGTTACGAATAAAAACAATATATTTTACAGTGTACCAAACATTCGCGTTTTATCTACCAAAATAATTTTTTCTTCTACTTCTATTTTTTTTTAAAATCAAATGCAATTTTATATATGTGTGTAGAGTGAAAGGAAAAGAAGCAAACAAACAAACAAACACATTTTTCCATATATTATGTACATTTATATTGAGTTCCTTTCTATATCCCTTTCAATCCTTACAGATATGTCGGAAGAATCACAAATATATTTATATATATCAGAATAAGAAGGAGGAAAGTATTAGATATTTTTTTCCATCACAGACACAAATGACAATATAATAATCTAATATAAAATATAAGGAATGACGAATGACACGAATTTTGTTTTTGGTTTTGGTTTGTTTGTTTCTTCTTATTTTTTGGTCCGCGCGCGCGTTATTGTGTTTCTTCACCAAAAATAAAGAAGAACATTTTGGTTCTTATAGATTGCATTACGTGATGTTTAGATCAAATTTGAAATTTACTTTATTTATTTTTTGTTCAATAGATGTATGCACATACATACACACACACACACACATTTATATGTATAGTATAGACATATGTGCGGACAAAGTTTGAATTTCAAAGTGAAACGAAAATGAAGAAGAAAAAAAAATTGTATATAAATATATTGAAGATGAAGATGAAGATGAAGAAGAAGAAGTATAGAAGAAGAAGAAGAAGAAGAAAAAGAAAATAAAAGATGAAAATCTTATAATACGACGAGGTAAATTTTGCAATTCGATTTCCAATTTTTTTTTTCTTTTCTGCTTCGTCTGGAATAAATTTCAAATTTTTCTTTTCTTCTTAGTTTTTTCCTTTTTTTTTTGTCACTATTTTTTCTTTTTTATGGGAATGAACGAATTGTGTGCGTGTGTGTAAAGTATACTAGCATGAGGGGTACAAGAAAAGTAGTTCTTGATTTTCTGTCGATTATCCGCAATTGAATCCTAATGAGGCTCCTTTTTTTTTGCTTTTTTAGTTTTGCTATTCTTGACCATATCATCGCCTTCCATATAAATATACGATTTGTTCATCTTCTATAAACTTAATATGTGCGTGCGTGTATGCGTGTGTGTGTGTGTATGTGTGTAATTTTGTTGTAATTTTGTAGAAGAAGGTGGACGAACGACCACTTTTAGCCTATCCCCTACACTTATTTAATAAATCGACCAAACTTATTATTGTTTATTTTTTGTTATTGTTGTTATTGTCGTTGTTCTTTACAATTTTCCTTTAACGTCCTCTTTTTTTTCGTCGTTTTGTATAAAAGATAAGAAATCTTCATTTTGCAAGAGGTTATAATTTTTGTGTATAGGTAAATAAGGTACAAGTATAAAATTGACAATGATTACCGTCTTGTCATCATTTATATATAAATTCTCTGGATGGTTCTCTGAGACTTCTCCTTCTTCTTGTTCTTCTGTATTCAACTTTTAAAAATATCCAATTTTAAAATGTTGCTTTTGTGTAATTTATTGAATTTTTATTTATTATCTTTTTGTTGCTTCTTCTTTTTTTTTCTTTCCTACTTCTTTTATCTTTGAGAAACATTTAAATTGGGTGTGTTTGTATGTATTCTCAGGGAATATTAACCTTTATGCATTTCGAAAATATTTTTTGTGTTATTGCGGAGAGATGGTGACTTCTAATCACAAAATTTGACATCCAAAGATTATTGATAATTTCAACATTTTCCCACACCAAAATCCATACTTTAGAATATTCAAAAATAATATTTTGGCAGGTTGATACTTTGAGCGCCACTGGGCAATATTTATGTCTACATTCTATATACATATTATGCAAATTAGCAAGAAAGAAAAAAAAAACACAATATTCTTCTTTAAAAAAAAACGACAGAAAAAAAGAAACGATGAATTTAATTGAAAATCAAATCACAAATTGGAGAATTCAATACTTTATTATCTGCATAATAAATTAAATAATTTATGTTCATTCTTTTCGTTGTTATTATTTTAAGCTTTAATTTTTTACTCCTTTTTCTTTTTTTCTTTGATTCTTTATTATATTGATGCAACTGATTATTGATAATATTTGCAAAAAGAAGACAAGGGAGTACATGTAAACGTAATAAGATTAAAAATCAGACTATATATATGTAAAAGATTAAAGGTATAAATTCAATAATTTGTGTAAATAAATTTTATCCAACACACACACATACACACAACACATACATATACACAAATAGAAACACAATAAAGATGACCATAATATTATGTTTTATATTTATTTTATCAATAAAGAAAAATGCGTAATATACGAGTAACATCTTTGATATTAATTAAGTAAACATATTGCATCATATTCGACGTTCACATATATTTATTTTTAATTAATACAATTTTTCTGTTGTTTCTGTCTGTTTATCCAATAATGATGCGTTACACATTTTATTTATATAAATTAATGAATTTTTTTTTCTTATTTTCTGTACAAGAGTAAAATTCTTAAATATAAAATATATATTGTACATGAAGATTGAGAAGATTATTATTATTTATACAAAAAAATAAATGCAATTATAAAATACAAAAGAGAAAAAAAAAAATATGAATGAATTTGTATAATTGAATTAATATTCGCCGACTTTATATTGACTCATCTTTATATAAGACTGAAATATATATAGATAGGTGTCTGTGGAGTAGGGGGGAAATGATGACTATCATGTTTCTTAATGTCTTCTCATTTTAAATTACCATTTTATTTAATTTTTTTTTGTTTTCTTGTATTTTTATAAAATATATAAAATTGTATTATACCTTTAATCCTTCTTTACTCTTCCATATAATGCTCTGGTATATACACATTCTACGACAAGACAATCTAATTATCCTTAAATAACCTCCTCCTCCTTCTCTTTCTCGCGAATACCGCAAACAAAAAAACAAAAACAAAAACGAAAGGAAACTCTTTTTTTTTTCTTAAATTATTTTGCATATTTATAAAAAGCAAAACAGAAACAGAAAGATGAAGAACAGAAGAAACAGATGAAGACAAGAAGGAAAGAGGATTAAAGTAGAATTGATGGATATTCATATGGCGAGATATAGGGATGTCAACCCCTTTTTTTCCTCCACATTCTGTTGTAATTTTCTGGTGTCTGGGTTAAGCTATATGAACGTGTACATTGGAGTTTTCTCAAGGGGGTTAAATGGAAAAAGAAAATTGTATATAAACAGAGGGTTGGGAGAGCGGAAATGGTGAAGAGAAATGATAAATTGTTTGAATGGGCAAAAAAAAAAAAGAAAATGGGGGTTAAAAAAACAAAAGTGTCTCGTGGTCGTTTCTTTTATATATTAACTATATTTTGTTTACATTTAATTTATATTTTTACCCCTTTTTTTTAGGGTTTGCATCTGTTTTTTTTTCTTTACATTTTCTCCTTTTTTTTTTCCAAAATGGAAAATTAATTTTCCTATTCTTATATTTTTTATATAAAAAGAGAGGTAAATTATTTCATGTTTGGATTGGTTCCATTAATTTTACACTGCCAAAAAGGAAAACTACAATTTAAATCAAAATGGAAACCTGTCTTATCAAACCAACAGTAATAATTATTAATAATTGATTAACTTAGTAATTTCTCTAATTCAATTTTGATCATCGAAATAATCAAAATATTTGTGAATCAATTAAACAGTTTTGTCTGTATTTCTTTGTTGTGGTGAGACACATTATGTACAACTACAAACAGACAACATTTATTAGTAAATAAATACAAATCTCGATGTTCTTGCAAAAATTAAAAATGTAAATTTAATTATTCCATAAGAAATACAGAAATTTTATAATTTTCCATTGACTTTTAAAATTGAATGTTTTTTTATTATTTTTTTTTCAAAGCAAACAATAAAAAGGGCAAGTTATTTTTTTTTTTTTAATTTAAAAACTTTTAATGATTATCTTTATAAATATACGCTTCTATGTTTATGTTTATAGCTATAAAAACAAATAGTAAATTGAAAGATTTGAAAAGGTCAAATGATTGTGTTGGTAATTTATATCAACAATGATTAAAGAATATTTCTCTGTGTTTATGATAATTGAAAAAACATAAATAATAAAAGATGTACTAAAGTTATGATGTGTGTGTGTATGTGTATGTGTGTGTGTGTATGCATATGCATTAATATACCAAAAGGTTGTTCTGTGTCATATAATATTTTTTTTTGGATTAATCTAAAGTTCCTAACCTTTAAAATAAGAAATAAGTTTGGATAACCTTTTTCCTTTAAAATATCATATCAAAAACAATTAAAAAAATGGAAATGATACTAATTAACGCATTATAGAAACAACAACAATTGTTTTTCTTTTCTTATATTTTGTATTATTTAATAATTGATACTTGTCTCTATTCTCTATAAGTTAAGTCAACACATGCGCACACACAAAGAAAATCGTTTAAGTAAAATGTAATTTAATGTAAATTAAAATATGGATGACGTTTGTATTATTATGATTATTAGAATAATTATTTATTGTCATTTTCATTTTTAATGAGAATTTTATGAGAATTAAAATAATCACTTTTTCAATTCGTTTTATGTTTAATTGGTTTTTGTTTTTTTTTTATTTATAAATGTTTTTCTTTAAAGTCAATAAAAAAATTGATATTAATTTTTATGTTTTTAATTTTTCAATAAAATTAAATAACTTTTGCTTTTATGTTCGCTTACTTTGAAGTTTTGTCATTTCCTGAATGATGTAAAAAATATTAAAAATTTTTTTTGTTGCAATTTACGTAACAGTGTAGATAAAATTTGAATCAACGAAAAGACTAAAGTACAATTTTTGTTGAGTCATTTTTGTATCTTGTATATAAATGATGAAACCCTTTATTCTCATGTATATGAGGGCAGACCTACGAAAACCACCCTTTTAATTTTTAAACATTCAGCGTAAAATATAATGCATAAATAAAGACAAAAAAAAAACATCTGCACTTTTATATAATTTATTCTCGTATTTAATGATTTAATAAAGTTAACCCTTTAACATATTAAAAATGTGTACGCCAATGTAAATCAATTAGTGAAAACAAGTGCGAATATATGAAAATAAGGTTACCAACCCCCATTAAATTGCTCCAATTTTTCTATCCATATTTTTTTGCTTTTCTTTGCTTTTTTTTTATTGTACTCCGGTACAAACATATAAAAACACTTTAAGAAATTCGAAATATTTGTATGATTGTTTCATCGAGAAAACAAAAAAAAAAAAAGCATAGAAAAGAAATCATTGAGATTATTGCTTACATAATAATATTCTTGTGTCAGTTCCCCAGCCTTCTTTATCATCTAAATATTCTAACACGTACAGACAGTTTGTTGAATTATATAGAATTGAATTGAATATTGTTGTCCAAAGGGAAAGTATTAGTTCCTTACATCAGGACACAACTATACTGTATCTATTTGGGGAGTTTCTCTAAATTGATTCCTGGTCAATAGATTTCTTTTTATTTTCTGTACTCTAAGAAATCGATTATCGATTATTCCAAAAGGATAAAAAGGATACAACAGCAAAAATATAAAATGAAAAAAAAAAAAACAAAATAAATGGATCTTAATTTTCTATAAACAAAATCAAAAGCATGCCAATGGTCCCATACACTCACAATATATTCGTGACCTGTGATCAAGTTATTCGTTTCCATTTTTAATGTGCGACATTCAAAAGATGAACAGAATCTTGTATCTCTAAGTTAATTTATTTAATTAAGGAAGAATAAAAAAAATATCTATCGGCATTTTGTAAAATCATGATTAACATTTGTCTATAATTGAAATTTAATTCAATTAATAATCTCGGAAGATTTATTTAATTATATATAGGAAGAAGAAGAAGAAGAAGAAAAAAATATGTACACATAAAATTATTTTATAAACGAACAAAACATTAATCAATGTATTTTCCATTAAATATGTAAAATGCATCAAGAAGGTGTTAATTTATTGCCGTCATATTGTCTGTGCCTTTGTTAAGTACATATTCAAGAACAACAGAAAAGCATGTCTTTGTTGTTTTGTTTTGTTTTTTTTGTTGTCTTGTAGTTGTAGTTGTCGTTGTCTTTATAACAATAAAAAAAGTATCCGAGTTAATACAATGATTAAAATTCAATATGTGTAAAATTTTCAGAATTATAGAAAAAAAAAATTATTTACATTTAATTTGTAAACTGACGCCTTATTAACAATTACAGGAAATTCAATTTTAATTGAAAAAAATGACAAAATTCAAACGCATGACCATTTTTTTTTTCTTCTTTCTTTTATTTAATTTCTTCTTTTTGTTTATATCTTTTCAATAAAGAATAATAAAAATCAATAAAATCAATTTCCGTCTATGAATATAATTATTATTAGTCATTTTGAAAAGTAAAATTAGAATTGAATTCATTTTAAAAGAACAATTTAAATTTAACGGATTACGATCATGAAAATTAATGGATTAAAATATTAAACAATCTTAATTGTTTGTATACATTTGAATGGACGTAAATCAATTAAAGTGTTGATCTATATTTAAAGATATTTTTCAATTTATGTACGAAATCTGATCTTCAAATATTGGTGATAGTCAGGGTCGAAGCGAGACATAGACAACTTGGTGCCCCTGGCATAAACATAAAAAACGTTCATTAAGTTAAGCCTATCGATAAAATCATATTTTAGTTTTTCTAGTCATGCTCGCCCCTGCCCTGATGAGAGTATTATGATAAAATATTCGAATCTATATTTAAAACTAACTGGATTTGAACTCAAGACTTTATATTTATACGATGAACCGACATTCTTGATTGGTTTTTAACTTGTGATGTTGCAAAACTCAATTTTTCATGTTTTATTTAAATTTTTTTCATTTAAATAAATTGGCCAAATAAATTATGTTTTTTATCAATTTAATTTTATCGAAATGAATGAAAATTGATTTCTTTTGTTATTAAACCAATTAGCTGAATGACATTTACAAAGTCTTGTTTTTTTTGCGGAATTTTATTTTGCAGAATTAAACATCGTTTCTACATCATTTTTGTTCAGTTTAGAGATTGATGCCCCTTATGCAATAAAGACTACGAATCTTAAATCTTAATAGTTAATCAGCTAAAACTTTACTTATTTTAATTTTTGATAAAAAAAAAACACAACTGGTTACATTTTCTCTTCAATAAGATATAAAGGGTTGACTATCTCTCTGTCCTAACCGTATCTCTCTAGAGAAGACTGAAAATGTAAGTGTATATTTTTTTTCCAGAAAAACCAAAAATCATTCAAATAAAACCCCAATCTAAAATGCACTTTAGATCTTTCTTTTTTTCCTCTCTCTCTCTCCCTCTCATGAGAATTTATATAACGACTGAAAGGGCAAATCTTCCGATTTGTGTAGAACTCAGAAATAAACATGGGGCAGTCAACCTTTTTCATTTTTTGTGGGTTTTGTGTTTTACATTATTTCATTTATTTTTTGTTGTGACTTTTGGGGAAGATACGCAAAATTCAGGCTACAAAATATAAAGGTGACTAACTTCTGGTAATCTTGAATCACCCACAAGAGGAGGAATTGTTTTGGCTGAGTGCGTGTGTGTGTGTGTATCTGAATAGAATTTTTTATTTGAACTTCTTCTTTTTCTGTTGAAAAAAAACTCGTTTTTTTCTTTCTTTTCATCATGTTTAATTCATTCAAATTTGTTTGTTTTTAAAAATTGAAATTCGAAAATTTATTTAAAAGAAGAAAGAATAAAAAAAAAAACTTTCGTCTTCTTTCTTATAAATTTTTATTTTAACAAATTTTATATAAACTTATTCGAGTGGGCAAACTAAACTAAACTATAAGAAAACACACACACACACACACACACACATATTTTCAAGTGTGTGTAGAAACGTTGATAGAGAATGGTTTGAAGATGAGGTGGAAAATTTCAGTTTTTGAAGAGAAGAAAATCAGGGTTATTTTTGTTGTTGTTGTTGGATAAGAGAATGGAAAAAAGTATAATATAGAAGAAAGCATATTGAACATTGAACGCCCTGTTTTTTTTTTTCTTGTTTTTCATTCTTTCTGGTTTTTTTTTTTTCTTGCTTTCGTGAAATTATTATCGTTTAGATTTCTAATCCTCCCCCAAACCACAAACAATTCCTTAATACTTAAAATCTTCTTTTTGTGTTATCTTCTTTGTTTTACCTTATCTATGGTCTCTCTTTTTCTTTTACAAATATATATATGTGTGTGTGTGTGTATTTATTTAACTTTATATTTATGTACGTTCAACTAAGTGTTGCGTAAGCATAAAATTACTCATATATATTTTTTTTTCTAGTCTTCAACTGAATATAATAAAGATTGACCGACGGCTGATATATTTTCTACAATTTAATGTTTTATTAGACATAAAATATAAACAAGAGAAATATTTTAATTAGACTTTTAAGAATTCTATCTTCTTCTTCGTCTTTCTGTTGGTTTTTTCGCTATATATATTTTTTTTTTTTGTTTTTTTGGCACACAAAATTAAAAACCTTTTCATTTATAATTTATTTATTCTTTGGTCAAAATGAAAAATTGCATTTATAATAAAAGAATAATTAAACAAAATGTTAATTTTAAATAATATAAAATGTGTGAGATTTAGGAGACTACTTCGTATAATTATAGAATTTTTTTCTTTTATTTATAGAATTCATTATTTTTTATTAGAACTTTTTGTGTGAATTTTAATTTGTAAAAAGTTAATTTTATAATATTTGTAGTAAATATAACGAGTGTGATGCTGGCTGAATTTGAATTAAATTTATAAAAATAGAACTTTTTATGTTTATAAGAAAATATATTTTTTATTTTCAAAAATAATTTTATCGCCATTCTAAGATCTAAATTTTGTTCGAAGTTTTTAAATTTTTTGGTTGGAGGATTTTTTTTTTTTTGCTGCTTCGTCATAATTATGTTGTCTTTATTTTTAAGTAGAAATCATATTTTTAATAGAATTCTCTAATTTTATGCAATAAAATTTATAAATATAAATTAATTGGACGTGTTTGGTGGTAAAGATGATAAACCTACGTCCCATTCTCTCAAAACATAGGATCGTCAATTTAAACTTCGACCAAACAAAAAATGTTTTAAAAATTCATTTATTGCCGAAAATAAAAATATGAAAGAATAAAATAATAAATTATCCCACGTTGGTTTGTTTTGTTTTCGTTTTTCGCCATAGAGAAGTTTTTTTTTGTTATAGGAACAATTGTTTGAAAGGCGCGTTTAAATTTAAACTTTAATAATAAATAATTGGATGATAGAAAAATAAAATACAAAGCGAGTCTCTATGGGAAATTCCATAAAAACATTTTTTATTGATTTCTTTTAATCATGAAGAATTTTTTGTTTTTGTCAAATAAATATGGTCACAATCTGAATGTTGTATTCTTTTTTACATGTAATTATTCTCCTAATCTGAGTCCTATAGTTAAAGCACAATAATTATTTTTAGTATGCTGCATTGTTGTTGTTGTTATTGTCGTTTTTTTTTTGTATTTGTAAGGATCAGTTCATTAAGTATATTCATTATTATTATTACCGTAATTTACTTTTATTAATAATCAACACTTTATAAAAATAAATTTGTATTTGATAAAAATCTGGTTAGGGCCAAATTTAAGAATCTTTTTACCTTTATGTATAATTTATTTTGATGCAACTTTTTAACGATTATAAATTGTTGCATGAGAATTTAAAGTTGTTCTTAAATTAATTGTGTAAGATGTTAGTACGATCCTGGAGAAAATGTTTGACTTAATTTAATTCCATTCACCCAGTTCAATTAAATAAAATGTAGTGGTAATAATATGCAAGCCAAATACAATAATTACCAATAATATTGACTAATTTAGTGTCAATTTTTTCTTTAATTTTATACTTACGTAAAGCTGAAATTATTCGCATTTAATTAAATTAAAGTTGACATTTTAATTATGTGATTTGAATGGAGTCTGATTGCAATTGATTTAAATTAAAGATGATAAAATAATTGGATACTAAATAAAAAATATATATTCAATTTACAACAAATTATCAATATTGATTATTTTCTCATATGAGAAACAGAAGAAGAAGAAGCAAAAGAATTTTCAAATTTACGATTTTTTATTTTATACTTTTGAACTTTTATTCAAATTAAATTTTATCGTATTTAATTTAATTTATTATATTTCACACTTCAGTCAAATTAATGATTTTAATTGAGTAGAATTTTTGAATTGATAATTTTTATAATTAATTAATTTATTCCACACAAGAAAATAACAAAAACAAAAAAGTGTCAAAATAAAAGATGCACAAGAAAACTGTAAATTTCTCTGGTTGACTTTTTAACCAATTTTAAATGAAGATTCAAAACCAAGCACACGATTTAAACTATGCACTAATGGTCAATAAATTGTCAGAAACAAGTAGAGTTCGGGGTTCGTGACTCAAGTCACATAACTTAAACGAGATAAATTCTCTTGAATATTTGCGTCTCTATTTTTCTATTTGAAAGTTTAAAAGAAATTTCGTGCAACATTATTTTAATTTGAAATTTGTCTCTTCTTTTTTTTTTTAGCTAAAAACAAAAATCTTTAAACCATTAACATTTTTATTGATATGCAATTTTTGGTTTGGTTAACCCATAACATCAACGTTAAAGTTAAAGATGGCTTATTAGTATAAGACGTGACATTCTATATTCAAAAGTTATTATTTTTTATAATCAAATTCATACAATATACTCACAGATATATTTAAGAAAGAAGTTGAAGATGACGATGTTAAAGAAAAAGAAGAAGAAATATTTAAGAAGAAGTTATTTAATCCAAGAGTGAAACAGGTTGAGAACCGCATTTTCAACCATTTTATGGGATCGGGTACTTATAGGAATCTATACCTACAAAGAGATATACATTTTATGTATTGACAAATATGCATCTATACTATCGGTGTGAGTGTGTGTGTTTGTGCACACACAAACAACAGCACATCAACAAAACAAGATGAAGAAGAAAAAAAAGAAAAAAAATTATAACAAGAAATAAAGGCAAAGGAAAAAAAAAAGTTTTCTTATTTTAAAAACTTTTATATAAATAAACGAGAATGTTGTGATGAGGTATAAGGGGAATAAAAGTAATTCTACTCCCTCTTCTCCATACACCCCATATAATTTCTCTTCTTTTTTTTCCTTTCTTTCTTAGTTTCTTCTTGTGAAAGCTGATAGGGCTAATATATTTTATATATACATTATTATCCCCGCGCGCGCACAGAGACCAAATTACCGAGGAATTACCAAAAGACATTATCATAAAAATCTCTTCGATTAACGCCTTTATTTATATTATGCGAATATTTATTATTATTATTATTATTATTATTATTATTTTTATAAAAAGAAAAACGAAAGTATTTTTTGCTGTACTTTGTTTTTTTTTTTTTACTTTTTTACCATTTTCCATTTTGCGTTTTATATCAACGTGGCAGTCTGTACTTTTTTTTTTTTTTTCTTATTCCATTTTTGATTTGCATTATCCAAACATTCATTTTTAATGTACATACTTTTTTTGCCTTTTTATATATTTTTTTTTGTTTATATGCAAGTACCAATATTATACCATTTTTTTGTTTTCTGACAATAATTTATTGTTGTTGTTGTTGTTGTTGTTGTTTTGTATTATATTAGGAGCCGGTGCAAATTACTGCCGCGCATCTTTATAGAAAAAGAAAAAGAAACAAAAAAAAAAAAAATGTGTGCATAAGGCGGACATATTGAAATTTTGAATAAATTACTAAATGATGTGATGTCAAAAAGAGGGCCAAATAGAAAACATTATTTAAACTGAGTTTATAAAAAAAGTACTTATAGATTCTAAATATAATCTTTAGTGTTTATAACTTTTTAGAATCTTCTGTATTTAGGGTAAATCTGTATAATAGAATTATGAATCTTAGAAAGAAATCTGATTCCAAAATGGTGCAAAATGGTGAGTGGTGCAATAATAAAATGTAGTTTAACAGAAATTTTTAATGACGTCCACAATTTATATGGTCCAATTATACGTGGTTCAATTTAAGAATTTGTAACGTATATATAATAGATTATTTTTTGTAGAGTATGTCTGTGGTGAATACGAATTCTTTTTACACGCATCAGACTGAGATTAATTTAATGGCTTATTGCCACTATAATAAAGGTTTAACTCTGTACAACACGGCAGGCACTTCAATAAATAAACAAAATAATTAAAGAATGTTTAATTATTCCAAAATGCATTTTATTGCAAGTTCTAAAATTAAATGTGTGTCTTTATATACGTAAACAGATTCTGGATCAATCTCATCTTGTATATTTTTAATGTAATTATTTTTAAGAGTAACCACAACAAGGTGGTCGGTCGCCTTTTAGTTAACATTTTTTTTTTTTAATTATTTATTTTATATTTTCTCTTTTTCTTTGTTCTTCTGTTGTTGTTGTTGTTGTTTTTGTTTTTTAAATAAATTTTAAAAAACAAACGATGGTTAAATATGCTACAAACAATAAAATCCTTTGATCTCGGGGCGTACAACAAAAAGAATTATGCGTTCACCAATTATTTGTTTTTTATTTTTTATTTTATTTTTCTTAAAAAAGTGAATTTTTTTTTTTGTGTTTTTGTTTATTTAAGAAAAAGAAAACATCAAAAGACAAAACACATTTTTTTATAAATAAATTCAAAATACTTTTTTTTTGTGTATTTACGTACGTAAATATAAAATAAGTGACATAATTTGTTTTCCTTTTCTAAAATGAAACAAAAAATGATTCTTTCAATTTTCACTGAAAATAAAAAAAAAAATAATTACACGACAAATGAATGCATTTTCTTGTTGTTGTTCTTGTTCTTTTAAAGAAAGAATAAAATATTTGACCGTACTTACTCATGATTCATTTGATTCTCCTTTTTTTAATTAGTTTTTTATCTTTTTATTGTCATTTGCTTGAATCTTGAAAATGCATTTTTTTTTATTAAACAAAATAAAAAAAAGAAGAACAACAACAACAATAAAAATTGTACACCCGCACACGACACGACCTTGTCCAATATAAATTATTCTGTATATTTATTTTATTTTTATATTTAGAGACAATAAAAAGAAAAAGAAGAAGAAGAAGTAAAAAAAAAGCGCAATAAAAAACTGAGGAAAAAAAAAAAAAAACAAAAACAAAAACAGAAAGAAAAAAAAAGAAAAAAAAAATATGATAGAAGTATAAAAATCGAGTCTTTTCATTCATAAAGTGATGGTTTATGGTTTCACGTTTTCTTCTTTTTTTCCTTCTTCTTCTTCTACTTCTTCTTCTTTTTTTTCCTTGTATCGTTTCGCTTCTATTTTTTTTTTTTTTTTGTTCTGTTTTATTATATGCGTTTAAATTTGAGTGCTCTATATGCCACCCATAGTCACATGCGTTTTTTCTCTTTCTCTCTCTCTCTCTCTCTTTCTTTCACTCCTTGTATTTTTGTGTGATGTTGGTATTTTGTATTATTGTAAAGGCGAGTATAGCGCGCGCGATTTGTTTCACGAACGAATAATTTTATTACCAATTTTTTTTTTCCATTTTTCATAATGATTATTTTTTATTTATTATCTTTTTGTTTTTGTTTTGTTGTTGTTTAATTTTTTTTTTTAGTTAATATTTTTTTATTACCTCATTTATGAATACATTTTTTTTTGTTACATAAACTGAATTGTTTTATGTTCTTTTAATATTGTTGCAAACTTTGAGATTTTATTATTTATTGTTTTTGTTAATGTTATATCACGTGTCATATTAATAGAATGTTAATTATTTTTCTCATATAATTTTAAGTGATGGCGATAATTTATGAGATACAAAAATAAACATAAAATTGATGTAACTAATTAGGAAAGATAAACATTTGAAATTGTATAAGAAATATTATTTCAAGGAGTTAGATTATACAAAAGTCGTTGAATATTTCGTATGTTAGATATATATAAATTTGTATGAAGAGCTTTTCTTTAACAATAAAATTAAAATACATAATTAGGTATAATTTAATTATTATTATAATTATTTCTATAATTGTAAACTCTTTTAAAATTCAGAATATAATTATATAGTGTGTAGGTCTATCGATCGTTCCAAATGGAAACACAAAGTCTATTAATTCTTTCAGATACAGATGTTCAGTGTGTAATTGTAGTAAAATTATGTATATTGTATACATTATACAAAATTGTATTCTTTCACTGTTCAAAAAAAAAATTTTCTGACTTTAAAGAATAAATATTTTAAAATTTGTACATTTAAATGTAAATTGTGTAATTGGAATCATATTATTGTGCATATTTTTATGCAAATGTCATATGGCATATAACATAACTTTGAAAAAGACAAAAAAAAAAATGATATACCCAAAAAATGAAACATCAAAAACAGGAGAAGAAAACGAAGAAGAAGAAGAATAAGAGGAAAAAAAATGTACAAAAATATAAAAACAACAAGAAGAAAACGTTTAACGCGGCATAAAGAATAAGAAGAAGAAGCTTGTAGATTTACAACATTTTATTATGTTCGATCATAAAATAAACGCTTGTAAGCTCATTCAAAAAGCATACACATACACACACACACATACACGTCAGTTTTTTTAAGGTCTTTTTAAAGCAGCTTCCTGGGCGAATTGATCGTAAATAATATTTTGTTTTTTTTTTGTTTTTTTTTTACAACGCGTTTGCGTGCGTCCACATATATCGTGTTATGTATAAAACATTTTTTTTTTTTTTTGTTTCAAAAATATTTCACATTTGATTGTATTGTGTATAAATCGATGTGTATGTAATATATGTGTATATGTATACATTATTAGTATGCGTCGTCTTTGCGTCTCTTCAACTGTCAGTTTTTATATAAATGAATTTTAATGCGTTTTATTAATTGGTAAATATTCTTTATGTCACGTCACACGCATTCTACCTACACTTTCTCTATATACACTCAACTAAATATATTTTGACTATAACAAATCAAACAAACCTACATCATTTATTTATATATACAAGTTTCATCGTCATTCCATTTTACACTACCGACTTTGAATGATTGCAATTGATTGTATTTATTTTATTTATAGTATATGAATTTGAATTTAGATTATGATTTTGTTTCGTTGAAAAGAAAAGGGAAAAAAAAAAGACGCGTTTAAATAATATACGAGTACAAATCAAATCAAACCGTTAATAACAATAAATTTTCAACAATATATGTTTTCACAACAACAACATAGCAAATAACAATAATGAGAAAACAAGAACAAAAATAATGTATATAGCACGTCATATGGTAAATAAATTGATATTTATAGAATGTTTGTAGAAACGTGTAAAAATGTGGTAAAAAAAAAAAATAGTAAAAAGTAAAAACAGGAACAAAAGTGTAAAAAATAACAGAACGTAAAATTGAAATTAAAAGAATAATTAAAAGAACGAACAAGAAACAAGCAAAATCAAAAGAAAAACAAAACGAAAGTGTGAAGGCAAATATAAAAATTATTATTATTGAAAAAAAAAAAAAAAAATTTACGTGGCCAAAGGAAAGAAAACACAAAAATATTTACAACGTTTTTTTTCTTCTTCTTCTTCTGTTTTTTTTTTTATGACAGATCGTTAGCGAAGAGACTGTTAAACTTATGTAGAATTTTATATTTTTTATTATTATTTATTTTTTGTTTTTGTTTTTTGTTTTTTTTTTTGTTTTTTTCTGTTTAGTTATTTTATTTATTTATTTTATTTATTTATTATTTTTATTGGGCACTTAAGATTTATATTGTTATTGCATTTTGATTGCGACTAGACTTTGTTTAGTTGTAGTAAACAGTTTTGTATAATATTGATATATGTATGTATGTGTATTTGTATGTATGTGTGTGTGTGTGTAATATAATGATAGTAAATATATAAACACCATAGTGTTATATAATACATAAAAATAATAACAAACAATAATAATAATAATAAAAAAATTAAATTGGTTTTTTTTTTCTCGTCTTCGTTTTTTTTTTTTTTGTTTTTGTTTTTTGTTTTTATTTGTTCGGTTTTGTTTCATTTTTTTTTTTTTTTTTTGTGCGAGAATTGAATGAAAGATTTTTAAAAGAAACACAAAATTTAAATTTAATTTTTTTTTTCTTTTTTCTGTTGTTATAAATGTTTTACTTGCGCGCGCGCCTGTTTTAAATAAAATTATTATTAATATTTATTTTTTACACCAATAAAAAAATGGTTAATATTTTATTATTATTTACGAACGGTGCATAACGATTCTTTTATTTGGCACGTGCCAATTGTATCATGATTTTTTTTTTTTTTTTGGTGAGTTCCAATTATTTTATTTAAATAAAATGAAATTAAAATGCATCATTTGAATTAATTATAGTAAATTGTTTTTATAGTAAAAGTCAGAACGTAACATCTAATGACTTGAAATGTTACAAAATAGCATAATTTGTTTCTATCCTTATTTTTCGGTGTTGAGGTGAATTGTTTTCTTAGGCTGAAATGTTGCGGCAACGAAGATTGCAACATTTATCTTCTGCCTGTAGTTTATATCACTTAAAATTCTAATGTATATTATTTTTTATTACCACATGCAAGGACTTTAAGACATAATTTTCATTGCTAAATTTTCCTTTAAACAATCAACAAAATTTTAAACTTAAAAAAAAAAAAACACAATAAAACTAATATGCGGTTCTATTCAGCGAATCACATTTATAGAATGTTTCCTCCGATACAACGAACATTGGTGCAACTCAATAACATGATTACGTAAGGTTCCAGAATATAAATAATTGCAAAACAATTATTTGTTCATATTAAAAATATTGACATTATTTAACTGCGTATGCAGAGGCCAACATTAATCTGTTTCACTATATTCCACTCTACTATTCACTCGCAACTATTGAAATGGAATGATGAGTTTTTAAATCTTTAATATTGCTTACGAACATACAATAAATATTTATTGCATGAACCTTCGTCCATAGTGTGTGTCCTTCACAATATTAATCTGAGTATATAACGTTGATTTTGTAGCGTTCGCCACTTAACTGAAAGTATTAAAAAAATAATTGTAAATGTTCTCTGTTGTAAAATCTTCTTTTTATTTTATTGTATTTTTTTTCCCATCAATCAATTCTCTCTTGATTTATAGTAAGATTCACTTAAATGTTGCGTTATTAAGTAGGGTCAAATTAAAGAAGGTTTTACATTAAGCAATGCTACAAAAAATTGTAATAAAAATGTAAGTTTCTTTTTACCGCACAGATAACTCTCACATAGTATTCATAATATGACGGATTAATAATCAATTTTTCTGTTCTTGATTTCCAATAACAAAATCTTTACATTATTATTGAATAAAAGCCGAAAAGAAATTTTTTAATATTGAATTTAATTTTCAAGTGGCATTGAATTTTTGATGTTTAAAATCTTGAATATTAGTTTTGTTATACAAATTTTATATCAATGTTAAATGATATTTTCGGATTGGACCAACAAAAGGAAGAAACGCACACACACACAAAAAAAATTGTTCTATGGTTGAAAAAGTAAAAGAAATATTGTGTTTTTTTTCTTTCGTTTCGTTTCGTTTCTTTCTTTATTTTGGTTTTTTATTTTTGTTGGATTATTTCATTTTTAAAGTATAATTAGCACTTAAAATTCTAAAAGTAATTTCAAAGAATGAATAAAAAAAATAATAATAAATAAATAAATAAATAAATAATAATTTTTTTTTTCCAAAAAAAATATAAAACATTTTCGCTTACAAATTGCTTTATTGATTGTGAAGAAACAAGAATAAATTCTTATCATATTTATTTTTGTATATGTATTCATTTTGTGTCCTTATACAGTATATGATACTATTATGGGTGCGTGTGCGTATCCATTTATATACGATACGTAATGTACGTATACGAAATATTATTTTGTGTTACATACGCACGCACACAAAAACATTATTAGGCATGCGCTTTTATTAAAAAAATATTTTCGACATATCTCTGATTGTTTGTAAAATTCCTATTTTAAACATAAAGAAAAACATAAAAACTCAAATACAATCACAAAATGTGTATTATGAATATACGCATTTTCCCATTAAAATGTCATAAAAATTTTGTATGGTAAAACTAGTTCCTATTATTTAGGACCAACGCCCCATTTAATAATGGCTGCGACTATCGATCCACCCATATTCTGTTTTGATTGCCTAAGAATATATGAAAAAATCATGGCCGATTTGCTTTTAGTCCAATCAGAACATAGAATAGATTGTTGTTTGTGTTTTGTATAAGCTGTTAAATTATGAGATTGTATTGGTTTGTTTTTTATTTTTCTTCGTTGATAAGACACCGGAGTATATGTACACAAAATTTATTACCCTCATAATAAAGAGGGAAATGAACATAAACATATACGAAAAACTTATACAATCATTCGTTCTCTTTTTCACATTCTTCTTTATCATTTAACTATTGATTTTTAAAGAGATGTAAAATGAATGAAAAAGACAGAGTTATCGGTTTTTTCTGTCTAACACATTAGTTGCTAGTGGCGTCACATAATAAACGAACTGGAAAGCTTTCAGTTAAAGATGCTGTCAATAGATAGCGCCACATTATTCAAAATTAGTATTTATTTTTTATTTTCATTTTATTTATTTTATAGGAAAATTGTTATTGATTTTTCTTTGAAAGATTTTTTTTTTTTTTCAATTTGATTTCTTTTTCAGTAATAAAATATTTTTTCTTTTTATCATCAAAAAAAAAAAAAAAAACAAAACAAAAAGCAGCAAATTTAAGAAAAATCCTTTATCCTTGTAAAAAAAAATTCTTCTATTTCCAACATTATAAAACTAAAATAATGTTCATATAAACAGATGTGTTGTATTTATTTTCAGTATAAAATAATTTTCCCCTACTTAAAATCTGTCAACTTTATAAAAATAATAAAGATGAATAAAAGAAAAAAAAGAAAAAGAACAAATTATAATTTGTCGATTAAATAATTGTGTTTACGGATTAATTTCGCATTTCAATAAAAATAAAAATACAAATAAACGCCAATAAAATTATTTGTTATTTATTTAAATTCCATTTATTTATTTTTTTTTTATAGATATTTATTGAACAGAAATTTTTACAACAAAATAATGCCTTTTTCTACAATAAAAGAAATAAAAAAGAGAGAGAGAGAGAAAAAAAAAGTGGCTTAATTATATTGACATTTATAGAAAATATTATGATCGTTTTTTGTGTTCCCAAAAATTGGTCCGCATTTAAAGTCATCATCTCTAAATGTTTATCACTCTGTTTGTGACTATGCGTTTGTGTGTGTGTGTGTGTATTTATATGTCTACATGGTGTTCGTTATTTGTTATATTCTCATCCATATAATTGATCGGTTCACCACACCCAAAAAAAAAAAAAAAAGAGAAGAAGAAGAAGAAAAAAATCTAAATCTAAATCGAACAAACCTTAAATTCATATAAATTATTATAATAAAATCATAATTTTATGCAAAAAAAAAGAAAAAGAAGAAACGAAATTTGTTTCTTCAAAAAGAAAAAAAAAAAAACTTAACATATAAAAAGAATCTCCGTCCCCTTTTCTTCTTCTTCTTCTTCATCATAACGAACCGCATATCATCTTCTATTCATCCCGGCCACCACACACAGTTGCTTCAAACTTTTTTTCTTCTTTCTTTCATTCTTGTTGTTGTTTTTTTTTTTTTTTTTTGATTAAAACCAACTTGAATATCTTTTCTTTTCATTCCTCGCTTTTTTCGTCTCGTCCTTTTTCTATACTGACTGTATGTCCATTCATTGCACTCCCTAACCCTCTCTCTCTCACTCTTTCTTCACTCTTACCATTTATATACTTAATTTCCGAAAAATCCGAAATCCTGTTATTTTTACCACCCCTTTGAGGGATCATGGCGGGCTGTGATGAAACTCTATCGAACTTTTTTGATTAGAAAATAAAAAGTTTTTTGTGTTTTTTTTTTTCTTCTCTCCGTCTCCTTTTTCATTTTCTTCATCATCATCTTTTTTTTTTTTTTTGGAACTTGTTTCGCATGTTTGATGCAAGAGAGAGAATTTTTTTTGTGAGATTTTGTGGGTAAAAGGTTTGCTGGAGAAGGGATGTTTTTATGTAATAATAAATAACGAAAAAACTTTAGTTTCTTCTTCCTTTTTTTTATATTAATAAATTAAAAATTGATTTAAGAAAACAAATTAATTCTGCGCTTATAAATCTTGTGAGAAAAAATAAAAAGAAGAAGAAGAAGAAAAAAAAAGTAAAAATTAAGCAAAAAGAAACAAAAACAAAAACAAAAAACAGAAAAACGAAAAAACAAAAACAAAAACAAAAACCATAAAACAACAACAACAACAAAGATGATAAAATAGATACGATTATTTTAATTATATAATTTGATTTGGAACATCAATTTAATTTAAGCGTGTTTAATTGAAATTACACGGCGCGTATCATATTTTGTTTTTTGTTTCTATATAAAAAAAAAAAAAAACAGAGAAATGAAAAACAAAATCACCAAAAAAAAAAAATCTGTTTTAATATTAATTTGTTATTGATGTTGTTGTTGTTGTTGTCTTTGTTTGTTTGTTTGTTTTATTCACTTCAATATACATTAGAATATTTAAGTTTTTGTCTCTTCTATAATATAATATTTGTTTTAATCTCTTAACTATATGGTTTTTGTGTCTTTATATATATACATACATATATACATATATACATACATACATACATACATACATACATACATATATACATATATAGATATATACCTAAAAATAACCATAATAATAATAATAATAATACTTGACGACTTAAAAAAAAGAAAAAAAAAAAATTCTTTTAAATTGAAATTTTAATTCTTTGTTGAGACCATTTTGAAATCTAAGAGAAGATTATAAATATTCTTCATCATAAAATAAAGTTATATGCTTTCTTCTTCTTCTTCTTCTTCTTCATCATCATTTTGGTTTTTTGTTTTTTTTTTTTTGCGTGGGAAATTTGTGTGTGTGTATATTTTTAGAAAAATATGTAATAGATAATATTTTACATAATAATTTAAGTCGCCATGCACATACAAATATAAACAGACACACGTGTGTTACTCTTATATTTCATACTTTTTATATATTACACATTTTTTTTGTTTCTCTTTTCTTAATCTGTAGTCTGTATATATTTATGTATATATGTATTTGTGTGTAAATTGAGATAATAAGAAATCAGAGACAAGACATTATGGTAACACGTTTAAGTTGATATTACGTTTATTTAATGATAAAAAAAAAAAAAAGAAACAAAATCTTATCAAGTTGTTTCAATCGTATATAAGTTTTCATTTTCATTTAAAAACTAAATATATATAAAATATGCGTTTTGTCAGTCAACACAAATTTGCTTTATACACGATGGAGTTTCTTGTTACTTTAATACTTTTATAAGAATATTTATGTCTTTGTCTAATGTCAATATATTATGTTTAAATCCTTAAATCAATAAATTATCGTTTCGTTTTTTCTTTATATATTATATTGTATATTTATATTTTCAAACTGTGCGTTGAGTAATATTGCATGTCTGTCTCAAATAACGTTCAATCCAATCAAAATATTTCCACAAAAATAAAACTTTCCTAAAAAATTTTTCTTACATTTACAAACAACGTTATAATATACCTAAAGTTGGGGGTCTAAAAAGGACGTCAATTTCTCATCTATCTGTATATGCGTATATTTATGTTTGGACTATGTTTAGTATATATTTGACCGACGATTTATTTATCTATCAAAAAAAAAAAAAAAAAAGAAACCAAAAAGCAACACAAAACGACCAATGTATGAGGGACAATTTAGTGCGGTTTCCGTCTACCAAACATATTAAGTGGGGTTAATTGTGTTCGTGATATAAGAATAATATACTTCTGTACCCACACATACAAACATATATTCATACATACACACACATACACTTGGACAGTGGACATACTAAAAGCATGTTTAATTGATTGAAACCGGTTGAACCGGACCAAGGATAACCTTATATTCGTTTAACCGTTCTATATAGTCTAACATATTGTGTTTAATATCAAGTTAACCGAATCAAATTGTCCATAACTTTCTTTCAGAATTTTTCCCTTTTCATATAAAAAACTACACATATACAGACTCAAAGACCCATTGATATATACTCACATGGCAATTTAAAAATATTCAAATTAGAGAAACCAAAATATTATATAATACAATTTCAACCCCAAAATACTATTCATAGGAGATGAGTTAGGATAAAAGGACCCTCTAATTTTTCTTTACAAATACAAATTGACGTGAATATGCGGACGCGACACTTGACTTTCATCACATAAACAAGGGACAAAAACACCAACGATGGGGTTGATTCCTTTTTTTTTTTGTTTTTATTTTTGCTATACAAAATGGAGTCATTAGTATGCAATTGAGGTGATCCTGTTTATTTATTTCTTGTTTTCCTTTTTTTTTTCCAAGCATCCATATAAATTTCCATATTATTCGTATTCTTATTTTACGTTTATGTTTTTTTTTTTAGAGATTTGAAAAACAAAATTTAAAACATTATTTTCTTTTATCCGTGTAACAAAAAAAAATCAGATCTAGACTAATTGAACTCAACGCCCTTTTACCTTTTCAACCGCGTTCTTTAATCTAATTCTCTATTACACTTTTCTTTTTTTTTCTTTCTAACTTAAATAATTTTTCTTTTGGTTTTATTTTTTTTGTCATTACGTTACGTCATCATACATAAATTCTTATAAATACACATCCTTGTTGTTGTTGAGGTGGATCCTCATACCTATTCATGTTTTCATTTTGGGTTCACATGTAAATCCTGTCAAGAAAAATGAAGAGAAAAAAAAATTGTATATATAAATGAAATTGTTGCTCTCGTCCCTTTTATATATAACTACATACATACTTATATACTGTACTGTATTCTGTATTCTGTATATCTGCGTACATAGAAAGTTCCGTGATATTCTGGAAAAAAAAAAAAAAAGAAAGAAGAAAAATACAAGAAAGAAAGAAAATAAGAAGAAAAAGTTTTTATTTATTTTTTCTTGTTGTCAATGTGCGTGTGTTATATGTGCATGCATGTGGCATTATATTATCCATATAATATACAGGTGGGTGGGTTGGTTATGAGGAAGAATTGGAAGAGATATATAAATGGTCTCATCTTCTTATACCAATTTTCCATGTAATTTTTTTTCTTTTTTTTTTTGCTTCTTCTTCTTTCTCTTATTTTTCTTCATCATATATACCTTCAAATGACATAAGACATGCGGATATCTATCTATATATATATATATGCGGATATATATGAAATGAAGGGTGAGAGGTGCGGAAGTTCGGGTAAAAGATATGGAGGCTGATGCGTGTCAAAAAACATATATATATATATATGTACCTATAGACGATAGGGCGGTTATTGCGATGTTTGAATCAAGAAAAATGTATAAGAGTAGAAGAACCCCTTCAAGTTGACTTTTTCCTCATATGTAGAATGTATTGGATAATTTACTTATATGAGTGTGTATATGTATCAGTATATAGTTGGATATGTTTCGAGAGAACTTTTTTTTTTGGAAGGGTAACGGACGTGAAATTGTTTCTCTACACTTTTATATGAGAAAGTCAGAAAGAATTTCTTCTTCTCGTTTGTATAATATTATTTTATAGAAAATATATAAAAAAAAAAGGTGGATTAAATCGAATAATAAATGCGACACCATATGTACATTTATTGAACCTTCAAAATATATATATATATATAGTTTAATAAATATTATAAAGAAGCGGAAGAACCAACAACAAGATGAAGAAAATTCTTCAAACGAGTAACGCATATATGAATAAAGACAGATAACAACAACAACTATATATAACCAGAAAATGGATTTCGTTTAAAAAGTCGTTTAATTATAATAATATTTTGGACTTAATGTAGGCATCCTATAATATATATATATACCCCCCTCTGTCACCTCATACCTTTTATTCATCGTCTTTATACCTTAACGCGCAACGCATATATTTGGATACCTGTTTGATTTTTTTTTTCTTCTTCTTTTTAATATGAATATTGATTACATTTTGATTATTGTATTTAAAAGATTGCAATCCCCGACTAAAGAAAAATTATTATCGTCTTTTTCTTTTTTATAAAATTGACATAAAAAAAAATAAAAATTAACTTTCTTATTTTATTTCTTTTTATATTTTTCCCAAATAATATTAAACGGATAAAAACGGATTTAAATTACACCATTTTATTTTTCTTGTATGTATGTATGTATGTATGTATGTATGTATGTATGTTATTTATTATTGGTGATTTGATAGGAATATTTCCTTTTAATTTTTATCCGCGTATTCAGCCATTTTTTTTTCTTTTCATTTTCGTAGAGACAGTTAATGTGCACTTTTATGTACCGCAACTTTAAATAATATTAATTATAATTTCTGTCGTTTACTTAAAACCTTTATATTAAAGATTACAATCATCAGAATACTATAAATAATTGTCTGTTTTTATTTTCATTCTTTATCAACGGCAATGCAAAGAAACAATCCTTCCATTTATTTGTAACGTAACGAATTGTCATCAATTAATGTAATTAAAAACATTTTTTGGTACCCGTCGGCTATCATTTTGTTAATCTAAAAATTTTCTTAATTGAAATTACATTTTATTTCCCATTTATCAGGCATTAATTATGGATGATAATGTTGCTATTGGGTAAAGTATAGGGATGGATCGAATGATTGCCAAATATAAAAATACAAATACAAATACAAAAATATTCTGTATATAATTAAAAATGGATGAAAGGAAGATTAAATAAATGTGAGATTAGGTCGATGAGCCAATCTAAACTTTATATTCAATTATTCTATATTTAATTATTGTTTGTATTCTTCTATTGCTTGACTTGACTTGAATGCCTTCATAAAATTCCTCTTTAAATTAAATAAAACAATCCTCATGCAATTTCGCAATTACAATGC
This sequence comes from Pedicia rivosa, assembly GCA_963082725.1. Lineage (NCBI taxonomy): Eukaryota > Metazoa > Arthropoda > Insecta > Diptera > Pediciidae > Pedicia > Pedicia rivosa. The sequence goes on along the minus strand of OY720153.1, from coordinate 3,895,949 downwards.
AATTATTATTCGTTCACATTAATTGTGTTACATTTTAAACCTCATGCGGGGGTCAAATTAATTTCATTTAACCCTGAACCATATTTTATTGATTAAAAATAAAACAAAAAAAAAATCACAAAACCAGAAGAAAAAGGAAGAAAAGACACAAAATGACATTCTCTCTGCATACACCTCTCTCTCTCTCTCAACCCAATATTGAAGAATATCAATAACAACTACAAAACAAAAACAAAAAGAAAAAAAAGGTCATCATCATCAAAACTCCCTATCATCAGCCAATAAACAGATGGGGAGCCCAATACTATTTTCATATATATAAAAATTATTCCATTGCGCCGCGTCATCTTTGCTGTTCTTGTTCTTGTTGTTGTTCTTGTTGTTATTATTGCTCCTCTTTAAGCTATCCAACCATGACTCCATATCTATATAATACTTATTCTTTGCTCTCTTTTTTTTTCTTTCCTCCTTTATAGAAATTTGTATTGAATTTGTGTGTTATGTGTGTGTGTTGTGTGTTGTGTGTGTGTTGTGTATGTGTGTTGGTATTTGTAAGAAAAATGTAATAACCATTCAATACGATATTTATTTGGCAGTTCAGAAATCGAAATGTCTCCGTCAATAATGGAAAACAGCAATACACGTTTTTTCTTCTTCTTCTTTTCTTTTTTTTTTTTTTTTTCGTTTTTATAAATAAAAGAATAAGAATGATAAAAAGAAAAATATATACAACCAGCAGAAGCAAAAAAAAAAAAACAAAAAAAAAAGAAAGAAATAAAAAGAAGGAAAGAAAAAATAAGAAGATGGTTGAAGAAGAGAAGCTTATTTTATTTGCCCAAAAAGAAACAAAAAAAAAAAAAAAAAATCGACAGCAACAGAAAAAAAAAAGAAAAAGAAAAGAAAACAAAAATCATAATGAAAATATATAAAATAATGAAAAAGAAAAAGTAAAAGAAGAAGAAGAAGAAGAAAAAAATTGTTCTACAGACATTTTCTACTTCTATTTCTTCTTCGTCTTCTTCATCTTCAGTTTTTGTATTTTCTATAATTTATTTTTGTTGTAAAAGGATCCTGGTAAGATGTGTGTGACTGTAACATCTTTAAAAGGTTATAAAACTTTTTCTACGTCTCACTTTATTCACTCTCCATCCCTCTTCATTATTATTTTGTTGTGTTTTTGGTTGTTCTTTGCTTTTGTTGTTGTTCTTGGTTGTTGTTGTTGTTGTTGTTATTGTTTAATATTTTATTTTCGAAAACAAAAAAAAAAAAAATAATTGAAAAAGTTTTTGTTTTTTTTTTTTTAAACGAAACGAAAACAAGAAAACAAAACAAAAATTTAAATTAAAAATGTAAAATCATAAAAAAATACAACAACAACAACTGATTTTGTTGTTGTTGTTTTTTTTTTGTTTGTTGATTTTCATTTTAAATTTTTCATGAAAAAAAAAATTTCAATAATAATTTTTGATTTGACGCATTTTGTTAACCGTAAATTACAAATCATCGATTTATGATTGTTAAGAATTTGTTAAGAATAAGATTACAATTTTTTTTATATTCTTGCAACTTTCTAAGAGTAAAAATTCAGTTTTTGTTGTTTGTTATTTTTTTTTCTTCTTCTTTTCTTTTGGGTTCTTATTTTTAGAAAACGCAATCTCTTTTTTTTTACGACAATTTCAAGTTAACCCTTTTTTTTTTTTTTTTATTTTATTTTTATAAAACGCACAAAAGAAAGAAACCCGGAAAACATTTCTACTTTCTTTTTTTTTATCCCTTTTACTTTTTTTCTAGCGAATTTCAAAGAAAAAAAAAAATTCTCTTGTCGCTAAAGGATTTCTATTTTATAGAATATTTTTTTGTTTGTGTTGTTGTTGTTGATGGTTTTTTTTTATGATTTCCATAAAATTTTTTCTTTACCAAAAAAAGGAAAAAAAGAAGGAAAATCTTATCACCTGAGAGACAAAATTATTTTCAGACTAAATTTATCTAAATTCTAATGCAAAGAAAATTCCAAATACTTTTTGTCCATTCACTGTGTGTGTGTGTGTGTGTGTGTATGTGTCTTATGTTTGCCGAATGAAGATTATGTCTCTGATGTGATTGCACGATTAAAAGAAAACAAATGAGATGGAGTTAAAATAACAAACAAATGAAGACAGCGCATATGTTGAAGATGCGTTTAAATTATAAAAAAAAAAAATGTAACATTAATTTACAAAGCGCGAGGGCAACGTGAAGTTATTTTTCTGTTATTTTTGTTGTTGTTGTTGTTTTGTAGCAGCAGCAGCTTTAAATTTTTCGTTTGTGGTTTTTTTTTTGTTTGTATTGTTGTTTCATTTTAAAACAATTTAAAATTCGTAAAAAACAAAAAAAGAAAAATTTCCTGGATTTACCTTTTTCACACGCGAATACTACGTTCGTCCGTGCATATTTTTTATAAATATCTTTAAAGATGATGATCTTTGTACATCTGTTTGTTGTTATGTCGTTTTTTATTTGTCTATCTCATTTGAATTTTTTGACATTCTTTCTTCATATTTGAAATTATACATTTTTAACTAAACTTAAAAAAAAATAGTTTTATTCATTCTTCTTCTTCTTCATCATCATCGTCTTCTTCTGCATCATCAACGTTTTCTTTTTTTTCTTCATCATCTTTTTATATTTTTTTTTTTTTTGGTAATAAAAAAATAAAATCGCACAAATTTGTTGAATGGGAATGAACCTGAAATTGAGGATATCAATATTTTATAACAAACAACAGAAAATACACAAAAAAAAAATACCAGGGATTAAAAGATTCTGTTGTTTGCTGCATCATTATAAAAAAAAAAGAACATTTGAAGATCATAAAATGTGTCAAAAAACCCGTTTTTTTTTTCTTATAAAGAAGCAAAAAAAAAACAACAACAACAACAAAAAAACACAACAGCAGATTGATGGCGCTTTTTTTTTTTTTCTTTTGGTAGATTCTTCTCTTCAAATTTTATATTTTTATGTAAAAAAAATAAATGAAGAGATTTTTTTCGTTTGTTTTTTCCAATACACACAGGTGCATTGTCATTATATTGATGTCTTAATGCATTAATTAAACATCAACAATTTATAAACAAAATTAACAATAAAGACAAACACGATATGCTTCGCCGCATGCATATATGCAAGATCATGTTGATGATGATGATTAGATGGCCACATATTGAATATTATTCATCACTCATCAATAATAATAATAACAACAACAACAACAACAACAACAACAACAACAACAACAACAAAAAGAAGCAGCCATTAAATAGTGTGAAAACATCCAATATTTTAAAAATCTAGAAAAATTGTGGATGAAGATGTTGGTTATTAAAATTAGCGTTCTTTCAATTAAATTCCGCATTCTAACACTTTATTATTATTATTATTATTATTAGTCGAATAATAATAATTGTTATTCGCATTCAATCATAAAAAAAATAAATAAAGAGAGAGAGAGAGAGAGAGAGAGAGAGAAATATTAATTTATCGTTTATAAATGAATAAATTAATTATATTTAATGATACATAAAATCTTTCTATATGTTTTGATCAAAAGTGACAAATTGAAATTGTTCATATATTATTTTCTGTTATATTATTATGTGTCGAATATATTTTATACACACATTATATAGTATTGTTGTGGGAGGGGAGGAGGTATCAGTATAAATATATTCATATATATATGTACACATGTACATATGTGTGTGTATAGATATTTTTGTTGATGAAAAGTGGAAATTTTCAATACAATAGAAATGCAAAAAAAAAAAACACACAAACTATATATATACACACACACACACACACACACAGAATGAATAAAACACACTTTCGCCCCATACACACACACACACTTTTTGTATTTAATAAAAATAATAATGGATTATTTACAAAAGAAAAAATGTTCAACGTTCACGATGTTGATCAGTAAGAGAATATAGTTGATCCTTTCATTTATTCAAAAGAGGAAAAACAAAAAAATACCCCTTCACTTAATAAAACACCCTCTTCAACTTTATGCATTGCATTTTCCAAGTTCTATATTTTGTTTTTGTGATGAAATGAAGAAAATATAAGGAACAAGAGAAATAAGTTGATAACAACAACAAACAAAAATTAAATAACCATAAGAAGAAAATTTAACGAACAAGAACAAGAACAAGAACAAGAACAAAAAAAAAAAAAAAAGAACAGAAGAAAATTAAGACATAAAACATATTGCGCGTTCATATTTTTCATCCTTATGTACCTACCATAGTTTATTATTCTTTGTTTTTGTATGAATAAATGCGATTGTGTATAAACGCGATGCGGTTTAATATTTTATTTTTTTTTTTGGGTATGAGTTTGTGGCGCGCGTGTAAAATTATTATATTTAAGAAAATAGGTATATATTTATATATATAATTTTCAAGATGTTGAAGAAATAAAAGGATGAGTTTAGATGTGAAAAAGAGAAATGATGAAAATATTTTTTTGGTTATTTTTTTGGATAAACAAAATAAATGAAAATAACAACAAACTTATTTTATGAAACGCATATAAAGACAAAACACAATAGAAAAAAAAGGGTAAGAAATTATGTTGTGTGTGTGTGTGTGTGTATGTGTATGTGTGTGTGTGTATAGAGAATAATTTATATATAATTTATTCTGGTCGAGATGAGATGAATTTTAGAGTGTGAGTTGTATATATGAAGTGGTCTGTAGAAGAAAATTCTTCTGAAGGGAATTAAAAACAGAGAGAAAACAAAAAAATAATATGAGAAGAAGAAGAAGAAGATAAAGAAACTAAATAAATAAATAAGAAGAAAAGCAAAAACAAAAACAAAAAAAAAAAAAGTACAAAAGGGAAGAAGGAAAGAAAGTGACACAAATTAAAAACATTGAACAGACGTCGCATACTTGAGAGACGGATAAAAAAAAAAAAAAAACAAATTATGTTTATATAACAAGGAACAACAACAATAAGAAGAAAATATATACATATATATATAAAGACGATGCCTTGAGGCTACAAAGACGATCTTCAATATTATAAGGATAACATATTTGTTGTTGTTGTTGTTGGGTTTTATTAAAAATTAAAAATAATATCCGTGCGTATAAAATATATAAAAGAACGAACGAAAGAAAAGAATGAAAAGAAGAAAAAAATATTAAGAACAAATGTGGCACTATACAATATTTACATCCAGAGAAACAACAGAAGGATTCTCATTCCAATGCACCTGTTTTTTTTTTTACCCCATCATCCTTTGAATATCATCTCATGTTCGTCCCCTTTCTATTTCCTTTTCTTTTTCCCCCTAAAACAACCCCCATTCTCTACCTTCAGATTGTTCCTTGTTATAAACTTTAAAGCGTAAAGGCAATTTTTTTTTCTTCTTTCTGGCTGATGTAGAGAAAAACACGTTCAACTGCAGAAGTAATTTCCATGCAAATTTTTCTTTCTTTCTTTTTTTTCCTTTTCCATTTTGCCGTTTTTCCCCAAAACGAAAAACAAAAAAAAAAGAAAGCTGAACCTTATTTAAACACAAGCTCAACAACAACAACAAAAAAAAACACACACACACACACACACAAATATATGTGAAGAACGAGACACTCTCAATGGTCCACTCCATTTTCCTTGTGTATTTTCTGTTTGAATGGTGAAAATGGAAAATTTTTCTCGTCTTTTTTTTTTTTTTTTTAGCCTTCAACTTCTACTTCTTATCTCCCTTATGTTTGGGTTTGAATTACCTTACCAAGCGTTCCATTTTCTATTTTTCTTTTTCTGTTTTTTTTTTCTTGTCTTGTTTTCGTTTGTGTTTTTTTTTTCCTGTGAAAATTCAGCTTGTCTGCTTTCCTAGAAAATGTTACAAAAAATGAGAATGGGAAATTTTTCTATGCTATTTTTTTTCCTTCTTCTTTCATTTGGGTGTGGCGGTTTTTGTGGGTTGTTTATTTTTCGAGAATGGGAACATTTTCTTATTTGAGATTCCTATAAATTTGTTGTTGCTGTTATTTTCCTTTCTATTTGTTATTGTTGTTGTTGCTCCCCGTTTTTTTTTTCTTTTTTTTTCTTCAAGTGTTAAACTAAGAAAGGTCATCATTTTCTAGAATATATTTGCTACGTCTATATCCACTTGCGACATTGACCCGTCGGATTTATATTATTGCGTTATGATCCATCCATTCCCATATAATTTATTGGAATTTATTATCAACAGGATTTTATTCCTGTATTTTTTGTTGTTGTTGTTGTTGCTATTATATCAAACACACACACACACACACATATAGTTCATGACATCAATTACGTCACCGCGTGCATTTTAATTTAATTTTTTTTCTTTTTTTTTTTGTTGATTTTTTAGAAAAAAAAAATCACACAAAATCGATTTTTGCTTCTTCTTTTTTTTTTTTGTTGGTTGTTAAGCGCGTTTCAAATAATCTGGATTATTTTATTAATTTATTATTATTTTTTTTTTCTAAATAAAAATATAAAGTTTATTGATTCCATTCAAAATAAAGAAACAAGAGAGAAATTACCATATATGTCACCGTAAATTTTAAGATGAGGGATCCTCTCTCTCTTTCAATCGTCTTTTAATATTTTATTATAATTTTTTTTTTCTTATAAATAAATAATTGAAAAAAAATCAAATAAAATCAAAAGAAAAAAAAAAATAGAATTGAATAGAGAATTTGACCTTCTTCTTATTTCTTATTTTTTTTTTTTTATATATCGCAAAGCTTTCTTCTTCTATTTATTTATATATATTTTTAACAGTAAAAATTTGTTCTTTGTTATTCGATTTTACATTTTTTTTTTGTTTGTTTAAAGATTTCAAAAAACTAAATAAATGAAGAAATAGTTATTGAGAAAATATTATGAAAATGAAAAATCTATTGAAAAAGTTCACAATTTTAAAGAAAAACCAAATATGAATTTGACTATTTCATACTCGATTTCATCAGAATTTCTCTTTACTAAATATACTATATTCCATTTTACCATAATAAAAATGGCTGATTCTATATTATATCGTTGCTATGACAACAGACATATATCGTACCTCCTTTCTTTTCTATTTCTTAACTATTCACACTTATAGATTTTATATAGAAAATAGAGAACGATAAATTGGTACTGAATGGAGATGGCGTGTGATACAAACAAAACACACACACACACACACGCATGTACACACAATTTATGTGAAGGAAAGAAAAATAGGCAGAAGATGGAATAAATACTAACACATTGGAATCTCATAGGAATTTAATTTTTTTTCTTTCGATATTTTGGGAAACGAAGAAGACGAAAAAAGGAGGAGAAACAGATGAAAAAGAAAAAAATAAGAAAATATTTAGATTAATTAATTAATTATTTAATGAATAATTAATTAAAAAACAAATATAATGAAAACAAAAACAAATGAAAAATGTCATTGAGTTGTTTACTGAGATTCCCTGGTTTATTTTGTTGTTGTTGGAAATTCTATAAAATGGCCGTTCCTTTGACGTTCTGTTTTTTTTTTATATAGATTCGGACTAATGGAATTCGCGCGATGTCGGATTCTTAAATTGGTAAGATTTTGTTTGTTTTTTTTTTCCCTTTTACTATTTATTTGTTTGTTTTTGTTGTTGGAAATTCTATACGAAGTTTTTTTTTTTTAACTATTTTGAGTTGACGTGGTCATTTTATTTTATATATGCATAGATGTTTGTGTGCAGTATCTGTGTGTATATGTCAAGTGTGAGTTTGTATATTTATTAGATTTAGATGGGAAAGGGATTTGGTTACATTTTTTTCTGATAAAATAAGAAATAGAAAACAGGTTCAAATTTCCATAATATGAAATATTTATTCGTATAGATTACGGAAACTAAACTTCGATAATGCGGAATTATAAATATGAAAACAAGAAATGAAAGAAGATGAAAAAATTAATTCGAATTTTATTATTTTTATTAAATTCCTTACGTTTCGGATTCCAATATATTTTGTACTATAAATAACAAAATGAGGTCAAATGAATTTTGAGAATATGAAATGTTTGTTGTGTTTGGTATGTGTGTGTGTGTTTTTTTTTTCTTTTTTTTTTTGCTTTTAGCATTTCTATAAGATGATTGAAAATGGAAAATTGAAAAGAAACGTATGCCCAACGAAATATTATTATTAATATTTGATAAGAAAAGAAAATATACCTGTAATGTAAGGGCAAAAGAATGAGGGAAAAAAAACAGAAATTAATGAAAATTCGGATTATCAAATTTTCCCCATTTATTTTTAATTAAAACTTTTTTTTTGTAATCGTAAATATTTCTTTTAACTTTGAAATTGAAAAACTAAAATAAATTTCATTTATTTGTTGTATTACGAGAAAGAGTGGGGGGAGGGGGGGTGAGGTGTTTTCTGAAGAAGGTTCAGTAGTGGGTTTATAGATTCCACCCAACTAAAAGTTAAATCGAATTTGGTTATTTATTCTTCTTATTCTTTCCTTTTCTTTGATAAAAATCTTAAATTGAATTTTTTTTTTCTTTTATTTCTTTATTTTTCCTTTTATATTTCGGCGACTTTTTCTTTTTTGTTTTTTTGTTTTGCTCTTTTCAGATGTCTGGGAGATGTGAAAAAAAAAGTAGAGAACTTCACCATATTTTTTTTTTTTGGTAGAGATTTTTAGTTGGACTAAATTAAATATGTCTTTTTATTATACAGTTACACGAAATTCTATTACTTTACTTTTTGATATAAGATTAAGAAATTTACATTTATTCTTCTTTCCTTTCGTCCCATTTCCTTTTATATATTTCGCGTTTCTTTTACATATTTATATATAGTACGACGCATATAAAATGTGGGATAAACGGCGTGTGCATGTCCATGTCTCTTTCTATATATAAATAATATGTTTGAATATGTGCGTATGTATATGTGTAATCCCAAAATATATTATCCTTTATCCATATGAATTTAAAATTAAGTTATAAAATAAAAAAGAAGAAGAAGAAGAAGAAGAAGTAGAAGAGGGATAAAAAAAAATGGGAGGTCGATCTTTTTCCTTCGTTTTTTTTTTTGTTCTGATGTTGCGACCGCAAAAGATGAACGGAACAAACACAACAACAACAACAACAAAATATAAATTCTCAAATCCAATTAGATTCATGTCGTATCTATCTATATTGTGAACAGAGTATACATTGAAATGAAAGAAGTGAAAGAGATGAATAGAATACAGATTAAATATTCACCCTTTAAAATATCTTCTACATATATATATATATATTTGTTCTGTATTTGTAAGAGTAGGTAAAATATATATCAAATTGTGTGAAGAATCTGTAAAAAAAATTCATAATGATCAATAGTGAATTTATATAGGAATTCATTGTGTCCATTGAATCAATTCATTTTTTTGTTTATAAATTTTCAGGTAACCCAATTTGTGTCTCTGCTTTTTTCACATTTTTCAGGTTTATTTATTTTTCAGGTAACCCAATTTGTGTCTCTGCTTTTTTCACATTTTTCAGGTTTATTTATTTTTCAGGTAACCCAATTTGTGTCTCTGCTTTTTTCACATTTTTCAGGTTTATTTATATATATATTGATATTGTATCAATATCTGATGACGTTTTTTTTTTTTTTTTTTTTTTGATACAAGAAAATGGAAGTTATTTTTTTTTCTTCTTTCTTTTTCGTTTTGTTATTTGTTTGTTTCTTTTTCATATTTATTTTTTTAGGTTTGAAAAATGTATTATTTTTTTTTTTTATATAAAAAAAAAACAAAATAACAAAAGACAAGAAAACAACAACAACAGCAACAACAAAGAAGAAGAAAAAAAAAAAAAGAAATGAAAGAAAAAAAAAAAAAGCAGAAAAACAGAAAAAAGGGCGCGGTATAACATTTTGTATTATTTTGTACGTCGTCATTTATAATCTTTTAGTTTTCTAATATTTTCTGGAATTTTCTTTTGACATCATAATAATAATAATAATAATAATTTTGTGTTTAGGTTTTATAACATCACTTGTTTAATGTTTGGTAATTCTATTTCTCTATGTTACTCTGTTTACGCATCGTAAGAGTTGAAGACAAACTTTTATATAATATAATATAACAAAAACTCTTAATAATATTATAAGTGAAAAAAAAAATAGAAGAAGTAAAAGAGGAAGATGAAAGGAACAATAAATGTTTTATATAAATTTTTTTAATCGTTTTTTTTTTTTATAATTGAACTTTTATTATTTTTTTGTTTTTTTTTTTTTATGAACCGAAACAAAATGACCAATAATTCATTTTTATTTTTTATTTTTAAAATTATACAACTTAAAACTCATTGAAAGTCATGTTCTCAATTAATTAATACGCGCACAGATTTCAATGGACACACAAGAATTTTTTAATTATTTATTTATTAATTTTCAAAAATTAATTAATTTAATCCGGATTAAAGAAAAGGGGGAAAAAACTGCGTTTGGACTATTTTTTTTTCTTCTTTAAACACAACAATTTTTTATTTCGAATAAAAAAGCACTCACACACACACACACACACACACACACACACAAACATAAACATAAAACTTGTTGTATTCTATTTATCAATTTGAAAATTTTTCAATTGCACGGCGTTTGTACAATAACAGATTTTAACTATAACTGACGAAATCCATCAAAAAATGATTTTTTTTGTAAGGAACCAAAAAGGAGCAAAAAAAAAACAATCTGTGCGGAAAATAAAAGAGAAATTAGAAAGTTTTGCGATAATATTTTAAAGGTAGCCAGAACCGTCATCAGGAAGTTATATTATATGATGTTCTAACCCTTTTTATATACCCCTAACAAACATATCATAAAATATAATTTAAAAGTCTCAACCCTTTTTGGTTGGCTTTCTCTTTTTTTTGTTATTTCTGTTTATGATTTTTGTTTCAAAAATACTTTACTGAAAAAAAAAAATTTAGAGTTTTCTCTTTTTTTTTTTGTATTTTTTATTTAGGTTCCTCTTACCTCTTGGCTCTTTATGGAAACAACCAACCATTTCACTCGTCTCCTCTGACTTCAATAGACTTTCTGATGTCTTTTATTCGTTTAGTATTTTATCGTATAGCATTATATGGTTGCGCATAACTAAGTGATATGTAAATTGGAAAATGCTTTCAATAATAATTAAAAATCAATTAACGTGCCTTTTTCACATCCAACCCTATTTCTTCATATATTTAACAAGACAAGTCTTGTATGTACCAACGTCAATAATGTACCAACGTCAATAAATTTACCAAAGAATGAATTTTTTGTTTATTCTGATTGTTTTTAGTTTTCTTTCAATTACAAACTAAGAATGATCTTATGTTATGGTCGCGACTAAATTTCATTATTAATATACAATTCGATATAGAATGACGTTCGGTCACATTTTGAAGGTTAAATCTTATACAAAGTTAGAGGTTGAATATTTTTTTTTTCTTTCTTTTTTATTTATTCTTTATAAAAGTTTTTTCTTTGTTTTATTAATAAAAAGGATAAGTGTGAGCATCTAGATTAATATTAAGATTTTAATGTGAAGTTTTTTTTTTGTTTTTGTTTTTATAATTTTTTTAATCATTAGAACATTAAAACCAGAATTTATTGATTTTGAATTTTATCTTTATAAATTGTTTCTTGATATTTATAGAGAAATTTATAAAATGAAATTAAATGCTTACTTTATAGTTGTTAGTTTAAGGGTTTCCTTTCCAAGAATATTTAAATTGTTTCATAAATAATTATTTTATTAAAAAAAACCTGTGTTATCGAATGTCGGAATCGAACGATCTCTGGAGAACGTTATATTATTGATTATTTAATCGGATTATATTTCTTGGTCCAATTAGGCAGGTTTTACTGGAATTACATAATTATAAGAGTATTTAATATTTTAATACTCAACTTAATTTATACCTTGAAGTAGATTTGAACATATCCACATTTTAGTGTGAAAATTGAAAAAAAAGAAAATGGATTCTCGATAATTTAAAACATCTCAAAATAGTCTTTTAGTTAAAGGGATTGATTAAAATTTTAGTAGAGTCTAAAAATGATTTATATCCTTTTGTCTATTTATGACTGGTTGACTTCCGTCACTTGAAAAAAAAGTTGTTAATAGAGACGTCTTCAATACGAAAGTATTGTTATAAATGATTTATGTATTTTACACTTTTCATGATAGGCTTCTTCAATGTTGATTGAATTTTAAAAATATACAATTTATAATTGATTTTCGAAAGTGAATTAAAATATTTAAGTGTCCAGTCTTACCGATGATTAATTAAATTTACGTGGTCTACATGAACAGTGTCTGGACTGTACTTAATCTGAATAAATTTTAATTCTATAATTTGACGCTTTTTGAATTTAAATTCTTAAAATATAGAGAAGAGAATAAAATAAAGAATAATGTATTTAGTTCTCGTTCATGTTTTTTTTTTTTCACACAACTTGTCCAAAAATGATTTGTATATACACATTTTTTTTTCTCCGCTGATTATTCAACTCAGTTATGTACTTATTATTTCTCGCTCTCTCTCTCTTTCTCTTTCTTTATTTCTCTGGTTTTTTTTTTCTTCATTTCCTTATGTACTTAAATCATTGAACTTGATCTGTTGAATTTGATGTAATTTCGTCTGTCACGAAATTTGAAGGTTATCCGATTATATATAGGTATTATGTATGTACTCAACAATTGATGTATATGATGCGTACATGTTACATACATTTTTTGTTTTCTATATATAAACAATTGAACATTCTACATATGTACTTATATACTGAACAATGAGTCAAATTTTGTTTCATTATTTTAATGGAAAATATTGTTTCATTTGTTTTCTTTACAAATTGTGGGATTTGGTTTTTTTATATATTTATATTTTAAGTAGATTTTGTTACTTATGTAAAATCACGTAAATATAATTTAAAAAATGTATAAGTACTTATAGCAAGAATTCTATAATTTAATGATGATTCTTATTTATAATAAACTGTTTTAATCTTTTTCAATAATTTCTTGTGTACGCATATAATAATTCTATTTAACAAAATTGATTTTAAAAATAAAAACAATATTTAATGATCTCAAAAAGAAAACAAAATTTTTCCATTAGGGAAAACTATTGAAAGATGAAGTAAATTTACTATTGAATATTTTATGGCAATATTCTTGAAAAATTTGTCGGAAAATCAAAGACTCAAATCATTTTGGAATAATATCCGAGACACATCATTGTAGTTCTGAATTTATGAAATTTCTTATCAGAATTTCATAAGTAATAAAACAAAAGGTTGTAATATTTTTAATTATTTAATTATGGAAATGTTTAAAATTGTGTTTAATTTTAAAATGCAAATATTTATCAAAGACACAAACCTTATAAAATCAATCAATCAATATCTTACCTAAACAATTGGTCTCAAAGTTCATCATTCCAATCAGAATGAATCCCGTTGTATTGCAAAATGCAAAAATAAAAAAAAATCCAATTCAATTGTTATTAAAATAACACTTTCAAAAAACACAGCTAGGTGGTGATAATGTTATTATTATGACAGTTAAAAAAAAGAAATTCTAAAGATCATAAAAATGAAGTAAAAGAAAAGAACAAGTGTCACGTGACATCCATATAAGTGTGAGAAAAACCATTAAAAATTGAGGAAAAAAAAAAAACAAAATCGCCATAAAGTTCCCCGCATGTGTTTCATTTCGTATTATATCGCTATACATTAACGACTTCCTTATAGTATAAAAATAGTAAAAAATTTATAAAAGAAAAAAAAAAGCATATATAACAACAACAAAAAATAACAAAACAAAACAGAAAAAGAATTTTAATTGTACAAACATTTTTTATTATGATGACCAAATGTAACATAAAACGTATATAACGTTAACATAATAATAAATAAATAGATAATAAAATCTTCATTTATTATTTAGAATCGCGGTCAATGTCATATACAGTGGTGTGCAGTAATAGTTGTAGTACTGTGTTGACAGCTGTACTACCCCCCATCACTCTCTCACTTAACTTATTCTGTTTGGCATAATTTTCTAATTAAAAAAATTAATATTTTATTTATGGGTCAATGGGGCACTTTAAAATGCGGGTGTTTATTCAAGGACATTGTGGGCAGAGGATTTTTATGAATTATTATTGATGATAACCAAATAATGACGTAATAAAATAACAACAAAAACAAAGAACAAATGAAAACACAGATTTAATATTTTTTATATATTTTTTTTGTCTTTTATTGATTTTCCATAATTTTTCTCTTTTATTCTTTTTTATTTATTACAAAAAAGTGATTTCTGTGCAAAAAAAAAAAACAAAAACAAAAATAAAAACAAATAAAAATGTATAAATTTTGACCCGTTGCCAGCCTCCGCGTAACGTGACTAGAATTTCTTGATCCAGAATATAAAAAAAAAAATACTATAAAATAAAATAAATATTTATATAAAATGAAGATAATTTGACGACGACAATGATGGCGATGAATTCAAAATGATGATAGTGCCACCTCGTGTTACGTATACTGAAGGTATACCGGATAGGTAGCACTCAGGATACATTCAGTATACGTTCACGAAGCGAACACAAAAACAACCAATGCTTGAATTGTCGTTCTTTATAAATATTATGTAACATAGAGAAGATGTTTCGTCGTCACTTTTTTTTTTTTTCTTTTGTTTGTTCTCTATTTGGATCTTCAATTCTTATATTATGTCACGTGGGAGGTTTGGGTTGTGTTGACTTTTAGTGATGGCAAATAAAGAAGATATTTTTATATTATACGGGAAGTTATATTATTGTGTGCCAATGTAGTATATATGTATATATGTGTGTGTGTGTCTAGTAGTGTAGTGTAGGTTATATCGTTTTATTGTCCAGCTATAAAAAAAAAAGTGTTTATTGAAGTAGAAAAATGCGTTCATAAAAACTAATCAGCTGATTCTTATAAATATATATATACTCTTCTTCATCGTCTTTTCATCTTCGAAAGTTCTTTTATATTCTTATCCTGAAAATAGAAGAAGAAGAAAAAAAATGTAAGAAAGAAAAAAGAAAAAGAAATTAATTTCATTCATTTATTTTGATTTGATTTGATTTCGAAAAGTTAATTTTCTATAAAAATCTACAAAAAAAAAAATCCATTTTACATTTTCTTATTCTATATCCCACTTTCCCTCTCTTTCTCTCTCTCTCTCACTCTTTCTTCCACAATCTATTTCTGTTTTTCATTATCCGTTGGTATATAAGGTAAAACGAATTAAGAATAATTAAATATTATTGCGTCAATTGAAGAATAAGAAATAATATAATATTATACGAAAAAGATGAAAATAAAAGAGGAAAATGTTTTTGGAAAAATAAGAAAATGAAGAGGATGAAAAAAAAAGTAGTAAAATTGTAATAATAACGGGGACCGTCTGTTCACTTGAAGTTTTAACAGTTATTGAATTTTTATCCTTCGACTTTGTCCCTTTTTTTCTTTTTTATTCTCTTATCGTTTACTTCTTCTTCTTCTTCTTATCTCTCTCTTTTTCTATATTATAAAATTGTATATATTTGTATATGTGCGGATTCTAATGTTTTTACTACACGAAAAGTGTATATATATATAAGATATTATTTACCATAAAATAAGGAACGAGATCGAATGAGAGGGAAATATTAGAGAACAGCAAAAAAAAAAAAAATACAAAAAAAAAATAAAAAGAAAAAGAAAAAAGGAAAATAATTTTCCGCTTAAACTTAATAATGTTGAAACAATACACTAAAGACGATTCAAGAAAAGAAACGTAACAAAAGAAATAATATGTAAAGAGAAAATTTCCACCCATATACCGAATTCTATTACAACCCCACTAGTGTTCAACTCATACGACATTTTATTAAATACACAAATACCGAAAAATTGCATGTCACAAAAAAAAGGAGAGAAAAAAAAGAACTATATGTGTATATAGGTACAAAGACAGAAAACGTTGGTTTGGGTATCCAAAAAAAGGACATTACACTATGTGTGAGTGTAGAGGTTTTAGAATGAGGTAAAATAAAAAAAAAGAATAGAAAAAAAATAGATGAAATAAAATGAAATCGAATTGAAAGAGTTGAGTTTGAGTTTTTTTTTTTTTAGTTTTAGTTTTAGTTTGCGAAATTGACTTAACATCAAGGACATAAGGGAGAACATTGGAGAAAAAATAGAGAGAGAATGAAAAATATGTAAAAGAAGTCTAAGTTACATCAATTTTAATGGTATAACAGTTTTGCACATTTAGTTAGAATAGAAAATTCAAAAGTCTTTATTATTTTTTCCTACTTTTTTTCGTTCTCTTTCTCTCTCTCGTATCATTTGCTCTTCAAATATAAAAACTATAAGAAAAAAAAATACAATACAGCCCACCAGCCAACCAACCAAACAAATAGAATGAACCATCCTCTCAATAAACATACACACACAGTCAACACACATGCACATGGCAAATATAGTGCAGGAACAAAAACCTCATAAATGCGTTAGTGTGAGTGAATGTTGTTCCGTAGTGAGGAGGTGTGCAAATGTGTATCTAATGTGTATGGAATTGGAATTGAAGAATACACAATGATAATATTGCATAGTATTTATATTAAACTTCCAACAAAGCATGCAGTGTTTGTCTGTGTGTGTGTGTTTCGCTTGTTTGATTCTATTAATATTGGAGATTTTTTCTTATATTTTTTTGTTCAATGTGTGTGCATTTCTGAATTTCTTTGACAGTATGTGTGCGTGTAGATAGAGTACAATATTATTATATAAAAAAAAAGGGGAATGATAAAATATTAAGGTGGTTTGAGAGTTTTTTTTTTTTTTATGGAATTGGGAATGAGGTGGGTTTTTTTTAGGGGTTGAAATATATAATATTATATATGTTTATATATGATTATAATATGAGAGAAAAAGTGACAGAATGTTTATGAGAAAGAGAGAAAAATTTGTCCTCCAAAAAAAAAAAAAAAAAATAATACAAAAGAATTCCTCAATGGTATTCTCGTCTGTATCGATTTTCAATTTTGTCTGTATGTTGCAGACATTTTATTTGAATCGAAAAATATATAAATATGTAGAAAATTATGGAAAATAAACAGTGTAGTTGATGAGGATGAGGAGGGGTGGGTAGATGTAAAAATATATAATAGGTACAGATGATGGAAAGAAAAAAAAAATGGTAGATAGGGTCGGGGATGAAATATTAATTTTAATCACAAATACACACGTATATAGATACTAATGTATACGCACTATTAAAAATTTCCCCATTTCAATTCCACCAATCTGACCCAACAACTCTCTTTAAACATAAAAAATTAACATAAAATTATTACAACAAAATAGGTACAAAATTTTAAGGATCAAAAAAGAGTGAACGAGTTGAAAATATTGTAATTTACGTTTTTTTTTTTTGAGGTTAAATAAAAAACAAAAGTTACACAACAAATTTTATATAGAAATTCATTATAGGGGGTGAGAAAAAGTGGTAAGGAGATAAAGAGATACAGACCGATATTAATATAAATGTGGATAATTTATAAAACACACACAAAATTTTTTTTAAATAAACAACAACAACAAGAAAAATTATAATTAAAAAACTTACCTTTTTCTCCTCAGTCTCTTTTTTTTTTCTTCTTCATCTTTTTTTTTTTATCAAAAAAAAAAACGTATAAAAAATCTTCTCATCGTTCTACTTCTAAAATCTGGATGCTGGGAAAAGGGGGTGGTAGAGTTTTTACGTTTATTTTTTTCCAAATGATTTTCGGATGAACATAAAATGATCTTTAAAGTTGTGTTTCTTCATCATCCTTCCTCCACAATATATAATATGGATGTCACACACACACAAATACACATATACACCATCTAAGAAAAAAGAAACAAATGAAAAGTACAAAAGAAAAAAAAAATATAGAGGAAAAAATTGATTTGAATCGAATTTAATTGAAAATGGAAAAATTAAAGGAGAGAAAAATGGAAAGATTAATTTTCACATCAAAAAAAAAAAAAAAAAAATTACACATTGAAATAATTTCACTTTGGCTTTTATTAACTAAACTAAAGTTTTAAAGTTTAAATTGAGACAATAAATGTTATGACACTTTAAAAAAAAAACAAATTGAAAATGAAGAAAGAAAAAACAAAATTCTATAAAATTTTATTACTCACAATTTTTTTGTTTTTTTTTTTATTTGATTTTCCTCCTTTTGATTCTGTTGCTTACTGCTGCTTACGTTAATTGTAGTTACGGTTTATTGTTCTCCAATGAGGTTCAACAATTGAATTTAATTTACTTTTTTTGTTTTTGTTTTTTTTTTCTTTATTGAAACAATTTACTTTATTATTTGATTTTAGATTTCTATTCGCTTCAAACACTAATTCGATACTGACTTCTCTTTTACTACTCTTGACAGTTAGTAGATTCTTGTTATGTTTTTTTTTGTTTTTTCTTTCAATTTTTAAAACACGTTTAGAAGAGTTCGAAACAAAAAAAAAAACAAAATAACAAAATAAATAAAACAAAAATAATATCGGTGGCGTGTATTTAGACTCCAAAATGCAAGTGTGCGTGTGTGTGTGTGAGTGTCGTCCGTCTTCTGTATGAATGAATATTTTCTTGATGTGTGTTTGTGTATATAAATTTTGAACCAAAGAAGAAGAAAAAAAAGAAAAATAACCGAACGAACTGAACTGTCTTTCATACATCAATATGATGATGGAAATGTTTACAAAATATCAACGGCCTGTTAAGAGTATTCCAGTCTATTTGTATAGGTGTATGTATGTATGAGTGTATGAAAGTGTGTGCGAATGTATAGTTGCGTGTACTGATGTATGTACCGTCTATGTGTATATGAATGTATATAAAAAGTCGTCTATCTTTCATTCTTTATTTATTTTGGGTTACCAGATGCGTCGCACGAACAAAAAATAAAACAAAAAAAAAAGAGCAAAAATTGATGTATTGTTTTGTTTTTCTTTTGTAAGTAAGTCTGTGACTACACGTTACGTCACGTTACGTACGTGTATTGAAGAATTTTTTTTTTTGTGATGTCGTTATATTCAATTGTTTGTGTTCGTTTTTTCTTTATTTTGATTAAAATTACTTTTTGACACAAATTTAAATTGATTTTATTACTTTTCTTGCCCTTTTCTTTTTGTTTGACGTAAAAACAACAAAAGTAAAGGGGAAAAAACCGTTCGCGTTTTTATTACAAAAAAAAGGGTTAACAGAAAAAGGAAAACTTTAAATTTAAATTTGTATCGCGTTTGGTTGTTGAAAATTCCCATTTTGTTGGTAATGAACAAAATGAAAAATAAACAAAAGTGGAGAGAAAAACTTATTTAGAAAATTAACAAGAATAACAGGAACAACAACAACAACAACAACAATAACAACAGAAAGAAAATAATAATAAATTTGTTCACTTTATTTTTAATCTGCGTAAAAAAAACTTTACTTTTTTTTTTTTAGAAAAACAAGAAAAAAAATAACAATTAAATTAGATTAAAAGTTTTAGAAGAGAATAAGATGATGCTTTTCTTTCTTTCTTTCTTTCTTTTTTTTTAGTTTTAATTTTATTAAATAGAAAGATAACAGAAAAAATATACAAAAAGAAGTTATAAGTAGAATAGAAAACAATAGAATTTATTAAAGAATTTTTGTTTTTTGTTTTTTTTTTGTGTTAAGAATTTAAAAGTTTCTTTTATTTTTATTTTTTAATATAAAGTCAGAGAAAGCAAAAAAAGAGATGTTTTCGTATCAACGTTTACCGACGCTTTGATACACTTTTAACAGGCGCCGTGACGCTGGTTCTAAATATCTATCCACACTCGCACACAATCTCAAAAGAACTTTTAAACAAATTCACACACACACAAATAACTTCTCACCAAACACTAACACATTTAGACGTTCACCAATACTAATTCAACTGGTTTGGGAAAAAAAAAAACATGGAAAACCTAAAATCAGCCAAACACAAACACAACGAAAGAAAAATATTTTTTTTTTCGCTACGTTTGTGTTGGTCTACTTGGCAAATGGATGGGTGTAAAAGGCGTGAGACATTTTTGTTTATATTTAAATGAAGGTTTTTTTTGTTCGGTCTATTTTGTGTATGTGTGCACATATGTGAGTGTGTGTTTTCTTT
Organism: Pedicia rivosa; assembly: GCA_963082725.1. NCBI lineage: Eukaryota > Metazoa > Arthropoda > Insecta > Diptera > Pediciidae > Pedicia > Pedicia rivosa. Next base: position 3,875,691 of record OY720153.1, on the reverse strand, counting down.
GATTGTGTTGTAGTCACAGGCGTGTGTGCGTTTTGTGATTTTTTTTTCTTTTTTTGTGTGATAGTATTTGTAATTTCAGTATGGTTGCCGTTTTTGTTGTGTTTTATAAATATTATTCGTATAGTCGTCTCTTTCGCACATTTTCTCATGCATATGGAATCGCAATGAAATTAAATAAATAAATTTTTTTTTCTGTTTTTTTTTTTTTTTTTTGAAGAGGACCAAAATGAATGCTTAAGGATAATTCTATGTATAACCAGAAAAAAAAAATTATATTATGTTTTATATTTAACTTTTAGAGTTGGGTTTATATGTTTTTGCGAATTGATTGCGTTTGGTGCGCGCGGAAGAAGAGAAGTGCGGGATTTTGTATTTGGTAAAAAAAAAAAAAAAAAACAAGCAACAAAAAAAAAAAACGAGTTTAATTTATTTATGTATTTATTTTACCATCCCCAAAGAATAATAATAATATGTATGTATATAACAAACGTACGAGAATTGTATGCTGCCAACGAAAAAACAACAAAAAAATCACGTTCCATCCATTATTTTAATTAATAATCTCACTAATTTAATCTTACATTATTATGGTATACAATCTCGATCTCGCGAAAAAAAAAACCCCTATATATAGCTGCTGATATATTCTCGTGTACTCACACCATCACATACATCATTATCATCTTCTTTCACATCAAAAACCAGATAATTATCCATAATAATGTCAAATATTTCACGCCGTTTTTTTTCTTTTTCATTTTATCTTTTTGAATATTAAATTTTGTTTTTTTTTTTTGCCAAAAATGAGCTTCATAATATTCCATCATCATTCAACCCATTCAAACACATAATCAGACGGATCACATACGAACACGATACATACACACATATATACATTTGTACACGCATACTTACGCATATTCATAACTTAATTACAAAATTCTTTTGTTTTTTATTCTTTTTTTTTTTTTTGTTCGTAGTTGAAGTTGCTGTTGGTGTTGTTGTTGTCTTTGTTGTTTGATGATGATTTTGATCGTTGTCGTCATCATCAACATCCAACAAACAAAACAAAAACAAAAAAAAAAAAATTAATGTTCCGTTTTAGAGAGATTGATGAACGTTTTTTGAGTTGTCGTCTTTTTTCTTTTTTTTTTTTTTTGGTTAATTTTTTTTTAGTGTCCCTCCTGTCTCGACTCTTTTAATGGAGCTCTTTGTTTTTTATTATTTAATCTCAAATTTTAACACAAAAAAAGAAGAAAAAAAAAATGAATTTGCGGAAAAAAATTATAGAAACAAATTGTTGTAATTTGTTGTTTCATTATATTATTGTTGTTGTTGTTATTATAATAGGTGCTTATTTGTTTTTCTTATCAAGGTTCTTTTAATATTTTTTTTAAAGTGTTCGTCAAAATTATTGTGACTTGCAATATTAGAAATTACAAACGGAAGAACTAAACTTAAATACTTTTACTGTTTTTATGTTTACGAAACACTTTCAACAATTTGAAATCTTTAATCTTAATCGAAACAAATTTGGACGCTCGTTTAAAAAAAGAAAGGAACAAACAAGAAATAAATAAACAAAGGAGTGAGGCAGTAAAAGAGAGTGATAGAGAGAAAGAAGAAACGGGAAAAAATAAGAATTTTTATGACGTCATAAATCACAGATGGAACTTTATAGCCGTTCAAATTGTAATCAAAATGGATCGTTTTCTTCATCCTCCATTTGAGAGGATTTTTCCCTCTTCTTATTTTTATTCTTATTTTCTTGTTTTTCGTCTTTCTTTTTTTTTTGTGCCTAGAGTTTTCCTCTTTTTTTTTTGATGGAAATTTTGCCGCACGAAAAGAACAAAAAATTTTATAAATCGAAAATTAATTTCCCGTTTTCTCCATAATAATATATGGGAAAAAATAAATGGGAATTTGGAGTGGGAAATTCAATTTTGCGCGAGCGAAAAAAAAAACATCAAGAAAAAAATGTCCCGACGGGTTAACATTGATATGCGTCAATTTGTTTTGTTGTTGTTGTTGGTGTTTTTCTTTTTGTGCGACAAAATGAAAATAAAAAAAAAAAACAGAAAGAAAGAAAATTCAAAGCCGTCGGGCGCGAGAGGATCAACGCCATCATTTCCGTTGATGTTATTTTTTTTTTCTTTTCTTTGTTTGCAAATTCTAAACGTAAAGTTGGAAATAAAAAGGTAGAGAGAGGAAAAAAACCATTCTATTCAAAATAGTAAATATACACGAATTGAAGCAAACAAACGACGACGTCGATGTCGACATCGACATCGAATATCATTTTCATCTCTCTACCTATTTGCCTCGTATACCCGACCCGCGTACCACTTCAAAAAAACATGCAAAACAAAGAAAAAAAAAAGAAAAGAAAAGTAAACTGGAAAAAAGGAAAATATTCACCCATCGCACAAATATACAAAACACAGTATAGGTACCTACATTTTTCTACCTATATAAACATTGTGTGTTACTTGATATATACTAATTTGCATATATTTTATTGAAGATAACGCGCAAAGGGAAAAAAACAAAAAGGAAAAAGAAGAGAAATTGAGGATGAGTTCAATTTTCCCTTTTATTTTATTTAATATTATTTTCTGTTTTCTTTCTAAATTTGATTTGAGAAAAAAAAAAAAAGAAACGCAAGAGAAACAAAAGAATACAAACAAAAGGTACAAACAAACGAACAAAAAAAAAAAAAGAAAAACAAATGCAGAAAAGAAAAACGAAAAGTTTTTCGTTTAAAACAAAGTTCAATTTGTGTTTGGTTTCCATATATGAAAACTCATTTTGGTAAAAATAAAAATAAAGGGAATTCTCATCAAGGAAGGAAGAGAATAACAAAAAAAAAAAAATAGTGTATAGTGAAATAATAAGAGGAATAAGAAGATGTTTAGTATAGCAAAAAGGAAAGAAAAAATAGTGTAATTTTCCGTTTAAATTAAAAACCAGAACACACACACACACAAGCACATTCTATCCGCATGCAAACATGCATATACAGCATTATATAAAACATATGAATGCTACACACGAACGACGATAATATTGCTCTCATTCTTCTCTGGAATTTCAGGGATTTTTTTTATTAAAAACGATTTTCCGTTTTTTTCTTTCGTTCTCAAAAAAAAAAAGAAAAAATGCACACAAAAAAATTCCACTGCAATTTTTCCATTTTCTCTCTTCGATGAGTTGTTGCAACAAAAGAAAAAAAAACTGCATCCAACTATTTTTAGTCTTCGTTGTCGTTCTTCTTGTTTGCGAAAAAAAAAACAACAAAAAAAAACCCGATGAGATGAGAAATGAAATCCTTTGGGCGTTATCCTTTTTATCGTCCTTTAGTGGGTGTGGCCTCATATTTATTGTAGATTTTTACGATCCTTAGGATTATCAAAAATTCAAAAATGAGTGCGTGATAAGGTAGATTGTTCACCATATTATTGTATAGTTAACAAAAGGATAGAAAGAGACAATTATAGAATGTTTAAGAAAAAAAAACATAAAACATTAACCGGAATTAAAGTGTAACAAAGCTAAATATACTTATACTTATTTTGTCATACAATTTTATGTGTGTAAAAGGGAAACGAAAGAAATAGAAAAGAGACAATGAGTTATATAATGCAATAAGGATAACAGAGATGTATAGAATTGTAGGTGTTTTTACTGCGGAATTTGGAGACAAATATTTATTATTAAACAGAGACAAATATAATCCTTCGACTGTACAGTAGCGACATCATTTTTATTTACGGTCATTTATTATAACTAAATTTAATTGGGTTTTTCTTTAATAGTGTTTAATTTATGAAAATAATAATTTTTCGTTTTGCATTTTCATATTACAATTATTATTATGATCACAATTATCGTTATCCTAAACTTGAACCTTCTTCTTCATCTTTCTTTCATTCTTTTTTTTTTCATTTTTCACCCGTTTTTTTCTCGTCTCACTCTAACATATTTCTTATACTAATCTTAGTCTCTTTTACTCATATTACATTCATAATTTCTCTAAAACACTCATAGACGATTACATTTGTATATTTCTATTTTATTATAATAAATTATTGTCATGTTTGAACATAGTTAATTGTATTTGAATTAATTGAAACACGATTTTTCGGTTATCAATTTTTCCTCTTATTTTATTCAATTGAGAGAAACTTTTTTGTTTTATTTTAAAGAATAAACTTAAAATGAAAATTTTCTTTTACATTAAATATTTTCGCGGAAAATGAAATTAATAAATTTAGAAATTTTTAATTAATCGAAAGTTAATGTTAAAAAAAAAATTACATATTTACATTCTTGTTGAAACTATTCGTACATCGTCTAGTCGTCAAAGAAATTGAATTTCAACCATAGAGAAAGATCAAATGTTTTCTTTGGATATTAATAATAAAAAGTTTTTTTTTTGTCCGTCGGAATGATATTTGAATGTTAAGATTTTTATTTTTATTTTTCGCTTCTACTTCTCGTTTTATATTTTCTATTTTTCTTTTGTTTTTCAGTTTTGCTTTTGTTTTTTTTTTTATAAAAAAAAAAAAAACGACTAAGAAGCAAAAAGATGAGAATGACGACGACAAAGTAACAAAAAAAAAAAAAAACAGAAAGAAAAGAAAAATAATGAAAACTCTTTGAATCTAATATTCATGAATTGCGAGACTATTTTAGGGGATGTGAATTTAAATGAACTCATTTAGAATTTTTTTTCTTCTTCTTCTTTCTTCAATGGGTATCATAAAATTATATAAAGGGAACGGGTTATCCGATACATATATTCGGTATTTTTTTATTTTTTATGTGTAGAAAATATTTTCGAAAAGATTCACATTTATTTAACACAATAATATCGGGTTACACAAAAATTAGTTATTAAGTTTGGCAATTATCATTAAATTAAATTGATACACTCGCTAAAAATACATTGTCACGACATTTTTACTAATCAAAAATATAAATATATAATTTTTGATCACTCTCTATAAATACTTGTATCTAATTATAAAGTCCATTTACGCGTTCATTTCTATATACTACACACACACACACACATTATATTCCAGCTTAGAAAGTTAACATAATTTAAACATATGCGCGCATGTTAATCCAGTTTATTTGCAATCACAAGAAGAAAATACAAAATTTAAAAAAAAACACTATTTATGAATATTAAAAAAATATGGAAAAGAATTCTTCTTATTGCAACAAGCAAAAAAAAAAAAAGCGCAGTTAAAATGTTCGTGGCACTCGCGACATTCAACACTTATTCACTTTTCCTTTTTATTATTATTATTTTTATTGCGTATATAATTTCGGGAAAAAAAAAAAAACTTTAAGAGATTTTTTTTTAGTATGTAATAAGAATAATAATAATATTATTAATTAGATAATAAAACATAAAAACAAATATATAAACACAACCGTCAACAACAAATATAGCAAAAAAAAAAAAGAAAAAAGAACAACCTAGACCAACATATATTACATTGCAATGTACATATGTAAGTAAGTAAAAATAATAATAACAACGGCAACAACAAAAACTATGTCATACCGTCAATAAGTATGTTTGTAACACTGAACTTCGTCAAATTTATCGTTCAATTGCCAATATATGCGTCTGATATGACATCTGTCAGTTTGTCTAGGGTTGGGTTATATTATTTTGTTAGTCTCTCACACCATTGTATCCTTTTCTTTATTTCAACATATCTGTATACAAAAATATAAGGGGGACATACAAAATTTTGTGAAGGTATATGTACTTGCATAGTACTAACTCAAAAGAATAAAAATGGTGTAGTGTTAGGATACATATTTTTTTTTTCCCTTGATTATGCTTTTGTCTGAATATAAGTTGTTTTCTCCCTTACATATTTTTTGTTTTTTTGTCTTTCATCCATTCGGAGGGGAAAAACTGAATTCTTGGTTAATCCAAATTTGAATCACAATTGCACCATCATGGCGCGTTTTGTAATCGTTTATTATATAGAACACACAACTTGTTTTTGAATTTAACGTTTCTTTTGCGTAATCCTTAATCAGGAATAAAAAATATCAGTAAAATTTTTTGTTCTTTTAAACTAAAAAGAATTCTCTCATTAACAGGAAACGCCTTTTAAGGGATTTTTCTGCAAAGGTTATCTACCTGAGGTTCTTTTGTTTACTTCTATAGTTTAAATGCACGCAAAAGAAGGTTTGTCTTATCCTTAAAAAAAGGCAAATGAATTTTTGTTGAAGGACGAGAACTTATCGCTAATGTTTAAATGAAATCGTTTTACAGTCCTTTAATGGCTTTGAAATCCTACAAACGTTTAAAATCATCATCCGCTCTTATAATTTTGCTCAATTCAATTAATTAATTACAAACATTGTGGTGTAGGTGGGGGTCTGTGGACTTTTCTTTCTTATAATATTTATTTTATAAATTTATCATTGGAAAAATTGATCGCAAAAATTGTGTAAAAATATAACGAACCAAAAATTATCGCTAAAATTTCCTTTAATAATTACTATTAATTTTTTTTTTTGGTTTTATGTTGTTTGTGTATTTATGTGTGTGTGTGTGTGTGCGTGTGTGCGTCCAATTATCATTAAAAAAAAGATATAATTGTAAAGATAACATTAAACACAAATAAAATTTTAAAAATAAATAAATTCTCTTATCCGTGTTTTTAAATTTTCTTTTTATTTAAATTAAATTGAATATAATGAGATAGTATATATAATAGAATGTAATGTATATAAGAAATAAGAAATAAGAAATACTAACCACACTCAATAAATATAAAGAATAAAGTAAAAAAAAAAAAAAAACAACAAACAATTGCATTTTTTGTCGCACTTCATTAAAATCATTAAAAACACATAAATTCTAATCCGCACATTTAAATTCGAATTTGAGTGACTGAAGAATAAAAAAAAAAAAAAATGCTGAATGAAGAATGCACAAATTGCAAGTAAAATAAATATACAACAATTGTTCACTTGATTAAATGCAATTTATAATTTATTTACTTAGTGACAATTTTGTTCTTTTTCTTCTTGTTTATTTATTTTTTATTTTTTTAATTAATTTATGACAAAAAAAGTCATCATTGAAAAATTCTTTTTGTACAACTTTTTTTTTTTTTTTATAAGAAAAATGAAATAAATCGTATAATTAAAGAAGCGCATCTTATCACACTATGTATATTATATTTACCACATAAGAATTTTAATCCTTGAAAGAATTAAATAATTCGGGTCAATGTTTTGTGTGTGTGTGTATTTGTTTATTTAAAAAGATGGCGTTTAATTTTAATCAATAAATTTAGTATTGTGTATATGAATTTGTTAGCGACGGGAAATGAGTAAATTCTATCATAATAACAATAAATAAATAAATAGTGAAGATTACCCTTCGAAATGGTGAACAAATTGAAAATAGACTAATGTTAGTGTTTATTGGTTATGTTGAAATGTTAATATTGTATGCATATAGGAACATTATGGTAAAGATTCTAATATAAATTTTCTAAACGCAATAAATTCGAAAAACAAAAGTTGAAAATCTTTAAATACAAAATGTAAGAACGTATGTAATGTCTTTATCGTATGTGTGATTGAATTCAGAGGGATATTTAAAGGCACGCGATCTATACTGAAATTTCAATCATTATCATTTTTTTATATCAACTAGAAAACTTGAACTCTTCATAACCTTTCAATAATCAAGAATTGTTATCGTGAGCCTTATTCCTCTAAGGTCACCGACATTTTTTTCAAATTTTCAATTTTTTGACGGTTTTATTTGGTTCATTATTGATTGTTTGAAAATCTAGGTTTAAGTTTTTTTTTCTTCAAAATTATGTTAAATATATTTTTGCATAATTTTCGTTACGGAAATTTCTTTGAAAGATTATTTTGGTAAATTGTTCAAGTATATTTGTTGAATTATAAGTTATGTTAGTAGCCATGAATGAAAATTCATGTTACATCCGGGATTTGAACTTGATGCTTGTGGGAAATGGATGGAAGGGAGGGAGGGAAACCATTGTTATTTATATACTATTGTTTATTATTATGATGATTTTAGTTCCTCTATTTACTGTCTACACATACACACACACACATATAATGACTCTATGTTTTTTAATAATCAAATTTAAAAAACTTATATGTAAAAAAATTAAACCTTCCCCTTTCTCTCTCTCGCTCTGTGTCTTTTTCATAACCAATATTTAGTACTGAAAAAGTGTAGGAAGAATAAAAGGGTTAAAAACCAAACATTAAAAAATTAATTTTCTAATTAAAAATATACATAATTTATGATTAATAAACGACGCCATTTCATTTTGTATATTTTTTTTGTTTTGTTTTTGTTTTTGTTTTTATTTACATCGTTATTTTCCCATTTTCCTTTACATAAATAACGAAAAATATTTTAATGCAAAAATAACAAGAACAACAAACAAAAAAACACCCAAAAATAATACAATGATGACGTCATTATAATACAAAAATCTAAACGCGCGCGTCTCCAAAATCGATCGACATTGAAATTTTCAATAATTTAACGAACAAAAAAAAAACAACAAAAATCTTTGCTTGTTTTTGTTGGGTTAAAGTGAGACAATAAGATAATTTGATTGTGTTTGTTATAAATAGGTGCAGATTGTAAAGGGGACAGAAAGAGATAAATAGAATGATAAAGTGAGACAATAAGATTTATTCTTTTTACGCAAAATAAAAAAAATAAAATATTTTTTTTGATTTTTTTTTAAATTTTGAAATTTTTTTTTTTTTGTTTTTTGTGTTTGTTTTTTGATGAGGAAAATTTATTACATTCTTCTTCTTCTTCTTCTGCTTGTTTTTTTTTTTTTTTGCTTCTTCTATCTTTTCTTCGATTCTTTGATATATTTTTGTGCAAAAGAGCCTTGAAATAATTTAGAAGATGTTATAATCTGGTAAAATAATAGAAAAGAAGTTTTTTGTTTTTTTTTTTGCTTTTTATTTTGAAGTGAAAAAAGATGAAAGAAAAAACAAAAAAATAAAAAATATATAAAACACATCTATTTGTCTCGTTCTATTTTCCCATATCCTAAAATGTGATGATGATAATGATAAAAGATTGTACAGATACAAAGAGGAAAATTCTGCCCCTTCAAATTTATATAGGATCACAGACTAAACAAAATCTTCCATTTAATTCTCTTGTTATTCTTCACTTAGAATAGAATTTTCCTTTCATTTCATAATATTTTTCTCTCTCTCTCTCTCTCTCTTCTCTACTCTCCACCACTCTTTTTAATTTTTCATCATTCTTCTTCTTTTTCTTCTTAAGTTTTTCTTTTTTGGTTGAATAGAGAAGAAAAGTTAGAGGAGAAAGAAAAGAAAAAAATAGAAGAAGAAAAAGAAGATAAGAAGCAAGCGCGTATTTATATATATTTGTTCTTCTTGTTGGTTACTCGTTGGTTGCTGTAGTCGTTGTTGTTGTTGTTGTTGTTACTCTTGTTGTTGCTGTATATACCCAGGTCGCATAAATTTTGTGTTTTTATTACAAAAGATTAGCTTAGTTTTTTGTTTTTTCTTGTGTTTGTTTTTTTTTCTTCTTCTTTTTTTTTGGTTGTTTAGACTGGAGATTATACGTTGGTTGTGTAATAGAGACAAAATTCAGTCTAAACGCCTTACTAAAAACAAAGAAAAAACAACAACAACAACAAGAGAGAAGAAAATATAAATAAGAATTTGAATAAGGAATTTCTTCTTTGCATAAAAATAAGAAGAAGAAGAAGAAGAAGAAATAGAAGTAGAAGTAGAAGTAGAAGTAGAAAAAAGTAGAATGAGAATTCGTTTTTCTTATTCTTCCTTTGGTGTTCTTGTTGTTGTTGTTGTTGCTGTTTTTTTTATTTCTATTTTATTATCATTTTCTTTTTTCTTTCTTCCTTTTTTCCTCTTTTTGTTGTTGTTATTGTTGTTGTTTTTTAGTTTTCTATGAGGAAAAAAAAACTGAAAAATTAAATTTTACTGCAGTTAAATTGGGTGTCTGTATTACTTTGTGTGTCTGTGTTTCTTCAATGCCCTGAATGTGTGATTAGACTGGATTATAATTTTTTTTTTCGACCATAAATATGTAATTTTATGTTCAAATTGGATTTTATATTTTCTTGGTTTGAAAGGAACATCTCATGAAGAAGGAAAAGATAAAAGAAGTTCTATATTATTGTTGCTGTTGTTGTTGTTTTTTTTTGTAGTCCATTTAGTAGTTAGTAGTATATTTTATCGTGTGATTCTGAATTACGTTCAAAATGAAAGAAAACGAAGAAAATAACAAGAAAATTAGGAGGGGAATGAGAATATATTTAAGAAGTATCAATACATTTTGAAAATCCCCTAAAAGACACCATACCATAGTCAGTCCACTCTCTTCACTCTTACCACACTTCACTCAACCATTCTCCACTTTCTACTCTCGACTCTCCACTACATAATGTTATATATTTTAATAATAATATTATACGAAAAAATTCTTGCCTGATGGGCACGAACCATGTGGCTGAAATTGGTTTTCTGTTCTGCTGATGTTTTAATATTTTTTTTTTTACTCTCTTCCAATTCCAAAACTACCTCAACCTTCAACCAGAACTCCCTCTTCCCACCTTATACAAAAACCAAATCAAAAGAAAAAAAAAATATAAGAAAATTACATTTTTTTTTCTTGTTCTGCTTCTTTTTCTTCTTCGTTTTTCTTTAAAAGATTTTTTTTTTCTCTCTGACGTCAAAAGAGAAAGAGTGGTGGAGTAGAGAGAGAGATATTGCAATAATAAGAAAAGACGGAAGGAATTCTAATTGGTGTAGGTATATGATTGTGGTATAACTAATTTGTTGTTTTTTTTGTTTTTGCTGTTGTCTTTGACTTTTTATTAAGCACGGATAATTGTTGGATTTTATTTTTTGATTATTTGTTGTGTTTATTCGTGTATAATAATTAGTGGATTATAACACATGTAAACATATATAGATATTTATAGTAAAGGCCATGTTATTTAATCGGCTTTATAATTTTGGAAAACGGGGGGGAAAATCTGTACACCATTTTTCTCTATTTATTGTTAATAAATATGAAATTATAAATGAATTATGGCAACCATTAAATTTAATTGGTCATTTTGTTATCTTAAACTGCCTCCTATAAACTTTTTAATTTATTTTTTTATCGAGAAAATATAAACAAATAAGAATTGAATTATATGTCAGTGAAAAAAAAACAATAAGTGGGGTATGGGATATAAAGGGAAAGGAAACATCGATAAAATTGATGGAAAAATACGGCAAATTCAAGGATAAATTTGTAATAAAACACGAAAAATAATCATTCCATTGATTATTTAAATATCGTGAAAAGTTTAAAGGCAGATTTATTTATATTTTTGTAGTAAAAATCTAGACAAGGAGCCAATCACATAATTCGATAAAAATTAAGATAATAATCTAGATATTGTAGATAATTAATAATTATAAACTATAAAATTTTTAGAAGAACAATAAAGTAATCTTGTTTTTTTATTTATGAATTATTAAGAAGGTATTATTGTTAAATAAGATTTTAAATTAATAAATAGTTAATCTTAATATTCTTTAACGTCATAAGTCATAATATAATATTTTTGATTTAGGAATATTGTAAACAATTTATAATTAAGTATTACGTTTGAATTAATTTTCGTCGATTCTAATCTACGTTTTCCGTGCCTGGATAAATAAAATAAAAACAATTCACTGTAGTAAAAAAAAAAATAACAATTAAAATTATATAATATGTGTCTGTTCAACTCAAATAATACTTTTTCTTTTCAATTTTAATCTTGTTTGACAATATTTTGTTAATAATGTGAACTAATTAAAATTCTTTTAAAAATTTAAATTATTTTGAAAATTAAAAAATAAAAAAACAAAATTGTGACTAGACGTGACAAATTTTCTATAATACGAAATAATAATGGTGTAAAATATTTTTAAAGTGAAGTGCTGAGTAAATAATTAAGAAATTAGAATAAAGTAAAATAAAGTAAAATAAATCGCACGCGACGTATACGGCGTCTTAACTCTTATATCAAATTATTAATTATATAGCATAAATTTTATATTCAAATTATTATTATTGTTATTATTTTTAAAACGATCAAATTAAAAATGATTTTCTTTTCGTTTTTTTTTTTTGCAAACCATAATTACACACACACACACACACACACAGACATATTATATGCGTTGATTATTTTCTTTAAAGTGTGCAGAGAGAGTGACTGAGACAGATGTTTTATTTTTAAATACTTTTTAACGAACCACACACACATACACACACACACATATGAACGAAGGATAAAATTGTAAAAATAATAAGCAAAAACAAGAAATAAAAACAATGTAAATCAAATAAACATTAGACATGCATTGCATAATCATTAAATATACAGATTTTTTTTTATTCTTTTTTATGTGAATTTTAGTGTGCGATTTTTATGAGCGATAGTAAAAAAAATAATAATAATAATATAAATAAAAAAGAATTTTTATGACACGACAATGAATTATGGACTATTACGCGTTAATTTAATGGATATTTATTTGTATTAAAAAATCATCATTCGTTAAATGTGATAAAAGAAAAAAAAAGAAAAGCAAAATTAAAATAATTTTTTATTTTATAAACAAAAAGAAAGAGAGCCAGAGAGAGAGAGAGAGAGAGAGAGAGGGAAAGAGAAGAACAAAAAAAGTTATTGAAAGGAAACATATGGAACATTGTACTGAAAGTCAGCCCTAAAACATATTCCCATCAGATTGTTTGATGAACGAATGAATGTGTCGTGCTGTATCTTATCACTTTAAATTGTCTAAACAACACAACAACAACAACAACAAACAATAACAACAACAAAAATTAAATAATAAATCTTACTTTGCGGTTGAATTCCGTTGTTTATTTTCATTTTCAATATTTATTCATTCTTTTTTTTTTTTTCTTATTTATTTGTAGTTCGTTCGGTTCAATATTGATAAACCAAAAAGTCATTTATACAAAAAAACAAAAAAGAAAAGGAAAACAAATTCAACTTTTTTTTATAATTTATAATTAATTTTTAATTGATAATATTCTGTTTTATTTTAATTGCATTTAATTATTAAATATTGTGTATATTTCTGTAGTACGATAAGGATTGTATTGATAATGTTTCCCTTCAAAAGGATATTAAATAATGAGCTTTTTTTCTAACGCATTTAATAAAATATATTTTAAGAAAATATTTATAAATTCAATTAGAAAACCAATATTAAAGTTTTCTTAAAAAAATAAAAAAAATATGTGTGACTTAAGTCAAAGTGCAAATGTTCTGAAGTCAAATTAAGTTCAAATATTTCATCTATAATTTAAACATTTCATGAACATCTCTTTATGTTCTTATTTATCGTTATTCTTACCCTTTTTCTATATTTCATAATTTTTCTCTAACTAAACGTTTAGTAATGGCTTAAGAAAGAGATAAGAAATTACTTAACAACAATCTAAAAAATTTCCTGAAACCAGGGAATGATGTGACGGTTTGCACGTCCGACCCTTATTCATAGGATCGTGAGTTCAAACTCCACCGTAGTAAAAAGAATGGTTTGAGTTGTATTATAATAGTAAATCTTGATCGCGTGTCTTACAATCGCCGCTGGAATAGTGGAACCAAAATTCATTAATGTAAACATTACACAGAAGCGGTATCGTAAATTTCTGTGTGTTGAATTCGTAAATAGTTTTATAGTGCAATAGAACTTGTGTTCTATTGTGTAAACTTTAAATAAATAATCTTTATAATTATTGTTTGTTGAAACTGAAAACTTTGTTTATACAATCTGGACTTTGCTGTTGACTTAATTCAAGTCAAATTTTTAAAGATGACTCATTTTGTTTTTCACTTTACCAGGATTATTATAAAGTGAATTTTGTGATTTCGGTCTTAAAATGTAAAGTTGATTTTCTAGAAACTGTTGAATATTTTTGACGGCCAATTGCCTAATAAATACCAAATTTTTTTTCTTATTTTTTTTTTTTTTTGGGGACAATACATTGAAGAATTTCGCAATCCTTAAAAAAAATATAAATCCTTTTTCACGTGAAAAAAATCATAAATATAATTTTTTTATTATCCCAGGGTTTTTCGTTTTAAAGAATTTTAAAATATTTCCAAGGTCCAATGACACTAAATTTGTGGTTGTCTCACTGTAACTCTGAGACTCTCATATATAATAACCCTTCCGTCTCTTCACTTTTTATATTGGATGTTGTACCCTTTTTGCTGTTTTTTTTTTTTTTATCTGCACTTTACTCTTACAATAAATAAGGTATTCTTTTTTTTTTTGGTTCGTCTTAAGGTTTCTGAGATTGACCTTCAGGTTTATTTTTTGTTTTCAAAAAAAAAAAAAGTAAATAATAAAAAAAAAAGGTGCGTAATTTATATTTTTACTTTTTTTAACTCTTTAAACGTCCTTCAAATTTTTTACCAATTTTTTTTTTACTCTGTTTTTTTTTTTTACTTTTTTTTACGTTTTTTTTTTCTTAACACGTTTATTATTTATTTGTTGTTGTCTTATCTTCCTTTGAAGACAGTTTGTGTATTTTATTTTCATTTGACAAAAATCGACAAAAAATAAGAAATAAGAATAAGAAGTTAGTGCGCACATTGATCTCTCATATGGATGACATTCCAAAATGGGACAAAGTTAAAACAAAATATATTTATTTATTTATTTTCAAATAAAAAAAATTTATAAAAGATTGAAAGATTGAAAATAAAATTAATAACAGATTGAATTTTATAAATATTTCCATAATGAATAAAGAGAGGTAAAAATGTTATTTAAATTTTATCATATAGATACACGCAGACACACACACACACACACACAAATACACGATGCCTATATATTGATCGACAATCATTAAAGAATACAATTTTATTAATCTAAAAGAAAATGTTGAGATAGGAATAATATTTATTCTATAAAATTTATGCAGACACGTCAGAACAGTGTTAGTTACCTTTTGCACCAATTGTAACTCCAACCTATTCTCTTGGTGTCTAAATAAATTCAAAATATAAATTGCATTTTGACAGCACACAATAACAACAACAACAACAACCACACGAATAAGAAAAAAGACGATAGGTTGTTTTTATAAGAAAGAAAAGATAATCAATTTGGCGGTGTATTTTATTCGCGCGCGACGAAAAAAAAAAAAAGAAAAATGAAAAGAAACAACCATCTTCAAAAGGATTGTAATCACATCACATCGTATTGTATGTACACTGCGCGCCGCTTTACAACAAAAATAAAAGGGGGTTGTCATCGTGAAACCAGATATTTTATTACTAAAGTGACTTAAATATTATATTCTTTTTGTTTTGTTTTCTTATAAAATAAGTCTCGGTATATACGGCCATTTTGAATAAATTAAAAATATATTTGTTGTAAATTATTTCTGATTTTAAAACGATTTTTATAAGTAAATTTATTTTTCCTTTATTTGTTTGTTTTTTTTTCTTATATTTTTCTCTACATAAAAAATTGTTTTTATCTTTTCTTATACAATGAAATTCGCTCTTGATTACAATAAATGAAATTAGAGATTTTAGTTTTTGTATTTTAAATTGATTTTTTTTTTAGTGTAAAAAATAAAATCAGATCAAAAAAAAAAAATTAAAATTTCTCTTCAATTCCATTAATAATTTATTCGATTTAACTGTTGTTGTTTTTTTTCTTCGTCTTCTCCTCTCACATGCCTACAACTTCCACCTTCACCACCATATATATTTTTATTGTGGTCAAGTTAAGTCCACCAAGACCAGATATGTTGGTTGAGGGTAGGAGGGAGTGAGGGAGAGAAAAAGGTTTTTTTTTTTATAAAAATGAACATAAAATGGAATACATTATTGATCCGGCCTAAGTAACCAATAATAATTGTACTTTGCAAAATTTATTACTTAAAAGAGAAAGAGGAAGAGAGAGAGAGAGAGAGAGAGAAGAATAAATAAAATCATGTTTCTCAGAAAAGTTAATTTATATTGAATTAAATTAAAAAAATTTTGATTCCGCAGATTTTTTACAAAAGAATAAAAAAACAAATGAACAAATTCTACGATATTTGAAAAGGATTCAAAATAATTGTTCATAGAAGATTAATACGAAAGTATTATTTTGGATTGAGCTTCTGTGAATAACAAAACGGATAATAAGCTCAGTAAGGATTTAAACAAAATTGGAATTGAATCATAGGAAAAGGAAGGAATGAGATTTGTTAAAATCTTCACTGAATTTTAAATCTTTAGTTATAGCCTTTTCCGCTTATTAAAGTTTCCAAGTAGGGATTATTCTTTAAATTTTTATTGTTCCACAGTTAATTACTACGCTGGATGATACATTTAAGTTTTTATTACTATAAGAAATATTTAACCTGCTTATTTGTTGTTAACGGTAAAAAAAAAGTGTTAATTCGCTGTATTTGTCGTCGTCCGTCCACGTTAACTTCAAAGTTGAAAACAATTTAATTAAATTTTTGTCTTTGCAAAAATTAAAACAATTATGTTTAATTATTTATTACAAAAAAATATTTTCAATAATTAAGCGATTACAGATTGCAAAGATTTTAATTAAGAAAACAAAAATTGATTTTATGTTCAATATTTTTAGTTTATTTTGTTTCTTTTTTGATTTGGTAATTATTGTAAAATAATTAAAACCGCGTGTGCTAATTGATCATATTATGCGCTTCAATCTTTACTTTGTATTTTTTTTTGTTTTTGTTAAATCAAAATTAAACATATTTTCTTGTGTACAAATGGTACAGATTGGATTATGTATGTTGATATTTTTGAGGTCAATGAAACTTTTTTTCTTTTAATATTATTGTTATTTTCGGGTGTGCGACAAGTCATACCAAAAGTGGAAATATGTCTGTGTAGCCCACACAAAGGTTGTTTTAAAAAAAAAAAAATGTTGAATGCATCATTAATGTCTCTTACGTCATTATTGAATTTAACTTTGTAACATTGAAAAACACTTAAAACTTAAGACCCAACCTAATGTCATTTGATTTTAAAGATAATATTAAAAAAAATAATTAATAATTAAGATCTTTAAGAAAATCTAATTTAAACATTAAGCTGCAAATTAATCATCAAACGTGATGATGAATTTCTTAATATAAATTCAAACTATAAATTAAATACGTGGATGTCTTCTCTTAGGATGTGTATATTTTGTGTTCTTTAAGAAAAATACCGCATTATTGAAGAATCAGTTTAAATCGTTTCATATAAATTATTTGTAAAAGTGTCAAATCTGTACATATTCTTCGCGTATACATTTTAGAACATCTGGATTGATTATTGGGACAATTTATTTATACGTTCTGCCCACTATTTATTAATTAATTTAGAATTTTTATGTAACTTTGATGCAATCTATTCTAAATTTTATGTTCACGATATTCCATTTTTTGTTTTCATTTTTTATAGAAGTAAAAAGGCAAGACCTCATATAGGGGGTGAATTGGAGAGGGCAGGAAGTTGGGTATTGTACAAGCACATAATATATGGGTTATATTGTATTGTTGGATATTTGAAAATAAAAAGAAAACGAAGTGAAATATTGCCAATAACGCGCAAAGATAATCAAATTCACAAATGTCAGGCGATCGAATGAATATTCCATTTTTGTTTTTCATTTTTCTTTCGTTTTTGTTTCTTCCTTCTTTTTCTTTTTCTTTTCCTTATTTTTTTTTTGTTATCAAAAGACAGCGATTTTCTTTCCTTTTTCCATATAGTCAAAAAGAAAAACTTTATACAAAAATGTATAGATCCTTGAAGAATGGTTTGTATATGGGATCGTTTTTGGAGTATGAGTGTAACACCACATCTTAAAGGGGGACCAAGGGAACATGAATACGAAACGATGCAAATTCTTGCGTGACACAATTTTGTGTTTTGTTATAAAATTGGAGATTTATTGTAACAATTTTTTTTGTGTATTTTGTTTGTTAGTTTTTTTTTTCTTTCTTTCTTTCATTCTTTTCGGTTCATTTTTTCTTCTTCTTTTTTTTTTGTTCTGTTTGTTGTTGTTATTATTATTATTGTTGTTGTTGTTGTTGTTGTTGAAGAGTTTTCTTTTGTAAGTGAAAGTGGATTGAGAAAATGAGGAGGTGATGGGTGATTTTGGTCTTCTATATATAATATTGTATTGTATTTTATATTTAAGTAAGGGTTATCTTATGTATAAGTATAAAGAATGGATATTTATTTCCGTTTTGTTTCACAAAAAAAAAGAAAAGAAAAAGGAAGGAAAAAAAAAACGAAGCATATAAAGAAAAAATATAAGGATCAAAGGATGGTTTGAAAATGGTTAGAAAATGGGACACAAAAATTATATATGAGAATATAAACATCTGCGCGGTTGTTTCTTTTCTTTTTTCTTATTTATATAATAAAAATATAATATTACAAAATGATGACGTCATTTCGAGTATGGATAAATGAAAATAAAAATCAATTGCGATCCTTATATGTGATGACGTTTTTTGTATATCTATACAAAATAAAATTAGATAAATTTACAATTTTTTTTTGTATATTTATAGAAAATCTTTCCCTTTTCAAATGAATAAGGCTTTATGTTTATATTTATTTGTTGTTTTATTTAAATTATGGGAAACACATGGAGTATACGACAATTTATAGATTTCAGTGTCATAAGAGTTTTTTATTCTAGGTAAATTATTCAATTGTAAATAAAAAATAATGTTCATAAAGTCTGTATGCGTAAATACGTGGTTTTTTGTTAATATCAGTTTTTGTGAAGAACAAAGAATTTATAGATTAGAATATAAATAAATGCATGTATATATTTAGTTTTGTATAGAAATAAAAATATTTCTGACAAATGACAAATGATAATTTTGTAGCAACAGTACAAGTGGAAGGAGAACAAAATTTCTGACAAATGATAAATGATAATTTTATATTAAACTTCCTGTTTTAGTTATTCATTAACATCAAATAAAAATAAAGTTTTACAAACTCCTGGTATAGATTTTTACACACAGAACTTACCTATGCCGATCTTTAATAATAATTTTCACTATACAATCAGAATTAGTAACAAACAAACCGCATATAATAAATTCTGGTCATGGTCATCAGGGCGAAATAATAAAATATAAAAATAAAAATAAAAAGAAAAAAAAAAAAAAAAAGTTATAAATTTCACTGAAAAGTAGACATAAGAAAACTATTTGCTATAAAAAAATTATTTGTGCTATAAATAGAAGAGTTTTTTTTTTTTCTATATTTTTATTTTTATATTTTATTTTTACTACTTTTGCAATTTAGATTTACTTATAGAAGATGATTAACCATTTTATATAAGTTTTCTTTACATAAATACATTCTATATATTTTTTTTTCTGGTTGTCTTATAACTTCTTTTATACAAAAAAAAAAACAAAATTATATATTATATGGACTTCCAATGTAAGTATAACCACGTTCATATTCTTCTAAGAACATTAACTTAATCAGTCATATTACATGCCCACATACTTACATTTCTATACAAAAGAGGACAGACAAATAGACGGATATATATACAAAAGACTTTTATAACCGCATCAGAAAAGAGACAGACACTTGAGTATATATTCTTCTTCAGTGCGCATAAATTATTTCTAAGCTAAAAGTTATTATACAAAAAAAAAAAAAAAAAGTTCATAAGAGAGAAAAAAAAGGAAATAACAAAATGTTTCACATGAGTCTTCACTGTTCTTCTGATCGTCAGTTCTATACATGTTTGTATGGTATGCATTTATTTATGTGTGTGTGTGTGTATGTCGATAATAATGAGTTTACCCCCCTTTTTATATACACTCTTGTATTTATGTTATCCACATTTATCCATCCATCCAATCCTTGTTTTTTTTTTTCTGTGGAGAGTCTTTAACACTCACTTCATCAGACCATTGATTTTTGTATGCATTCAAAGAATTATCAATAAAACACATTGTTGCAATTGCATTGATAATTTTCGTTGTTGTTGTTTGCTGGTTGTTGGTTCTTTTTTATTGTTGTTGCTGTTTATTGTTGTTTTCTGTATGGAAAAATAAGCAGAAGGCAATTGAAATTTTATTTTTTGATTTATGAGCGTATAGAAAAAAACAACAACAACAATACAACAAGAACAACAACACAAAAAAGGGTTGATGATGAAGTTCATGGTTTGAATTTAAAAAAAAAAAAAACAAGATGGTAATTGTTGTCTGGGGTTAACTTTTATATAGGAAGAAATAAAATGAAGAAAAGTGTAGAGAGGGGTGAAAAAAGGGTGTTTAAGGTTGGTTATTTGATGGATCTATAATATAATTTGAACGTCATTTTGTGGTTGTCAACCATTTATAGGTCACACAAATACATCTTTATAAAATCAATTTCATTCAACCTTCTTTATATTAAAGAGGTCCTCCTTTAATATTCATATAAAATTCAATCAACCATATCTAACAAATACATCAAAAATATTTTGTAAATGGTACAAATGGACAATATATTTTCTTACAGCAACATAATATTCAGAAGAATTTCCGCAAACAATATGCTTTATTGAATTTGGTTTCCCGTGAATTTTCTATAGAATTTTTTTTTTTATAATAAAAACAGCAAAACGCACAAAATGAAAAACAATGAAAGGGGTTTTTTTTTTACTTCGTCTTCTTCTTCTATTTTTTCTATTGTCGTTGAGGTCATTTTTTATATTTTTGACCTTGTAATCATAAAAAATGGTACCCCATAAAAAAAGGGGTAACGTTTTTTTTTTTTTTTTCGTTTCAGTTCTAATAATTTTTTTTTCTTTATTCTCAAACCATCCCGAAAAGGTGGATAACAGAGAGGAAGAAAACCCTTTTTTTTTTTTTGTTAAACAAAAATTGTTTTATTCTTATTTTGTGTATATGCGCACATGTGCGTTTGTGAACTGTGTGCGTGACTTTGTGTGTGTATGTGTTTAATGTTTTACGATGCTGTGACTGACGTCTTCTCCAGAATAGCGGAACGAGACGGATGAAATACCATATCCTAAGGAACAAAGGGTTTGTTGTATAAAAAAAAAAAACTCTTTGATGGGTTTTTTGAGTTTTTTTTTCTTTTAATTTTGATGATGCCATTTTCTGGTCTTTATTTAATCTGTGACAAATTGCTCTCTCTCTCTCTCTGTCACATCTATATTTTTTTTTTCGACAGTAAAATTATAAAATAATGAATTATGGTTCACACACACACAATAATGTTTATATAATTCTGGAAAATTATAATTTCATCATTTTATTTCTTCTTCCTCATTCTAGAATATATCTAAATTTAAATTGACTTGACTTAGGTTGACTTATGAGCCTAAATAACGTTCAATTGTTTTTTTTTTCTTTTAACTTATTTTTTATGTTTTCATTTTTCTTCTTTTTTTTTTTTTGTTCCTTTCTTTCTTTCAATTTTATCGCCACTTTCAGACATCCTCACTCACCAAACTTTTTATTTACAAAATATATACAAATAATCTAATTACAATTTATCACGTTTCTAATTAGTACCAACTTCGTACAAGGATTTAATTTGTTTTTTTTTTCTTCTTCTTCTTTTTTATGTTTTTTAGTTGGTCGTTAAAGTGTTAAAAAAAATATAGAGTTTTGTTTAAAAAAAAAAAAAAAACAAAACACAAAAAACAAAATATCCGTACAGTTTTTTTTTTTGTTTTTCAAACGAACAGAAAAATAATTAGTCATTGCTTATTCTTGTCGCGCCTTCGTCATTATTTCTGTACTTATTTTTTTTCTACTTTTTTTTTTTTTTTTTTTATAGAGAACGCAAACTAATTGATCTCGTTTCTTGTTGTTGTATTTTTTTATTGGGGATTTTTGTTTTTTTTTTGTTCTTGTTTTTAATTTTGGAGCAAAATTAATTAAAAATATTTTTTTAAATTAACGATGGAGTTTTTTTTTATACAGAGAAGAAGAAGAAGAACTGTTAGGTACCCTAGTGAAGGGATGAAAGAGAACAAATTAAGAATTGGAACAGTGAAGAATGGGAGAGAGAGTGAGAGAGAAAGGAGAGAAGGAATATATAAATAAATAAATGAAAAGAAACGTGTCAGTGTTTGTGTGTGTGTGTGTGTGTGTGCTTTGAAGGAAAAAAAAATTTGCATATAAATTCAATTAACGCGCGTGTTTCCCTTCTTTTTTTTTTGTTTTGTTTTCTTTTTTTTTTTTTTGTATTTTGAATAAAATGAAATAAATTTTCTGATAATTATTTTTCATCTTGGAAAATTTTACATAATTATAGAATGTTGTTAGCGATAATCATCGTGTTCAAATTTAATTTTAATTTATTTAAATAATCGAATTTTTGTTGTTTGTTTTTGTTCTTGGGCTTTATTCTTTAAATAAGCAAAAGATTTTATGGTCTGCCTTTTATCTTCTTCTTCTTCTTCTTCATAGTTAGTAGACAAAAAACTGTCGATCTAGCTTATTATTTTTTTTTTTTACATTTTTACATTTTACATTTTTACATTTAGGGAGAACAAAATATCTTTTAATTGTTTTTTGTTTTGATTAAATACAAATATAATTAAATGATAAAGTAATTTAAGTATCCTTTATAAATTAGGGACTCCTCTAATAGTTTAATAATTTAAAATTAATTTGTTGTATTTTATATTTGGTAAAACTTTTATAAGATGCGGATAATAAAATAAAACAAACACGCTTTATAATAAGGTTCATTTATTTTGTTTCTGAACAGTAAGTATATAAACAACGCAGCTTTGCAGTTAAAACAAAAAAAAAAAAAATTGGGTCAAACATTAAAACAATTTCATTTGCATATTATTACTCTTATATAGAAATATGTATAGATAGGAACAAAAACAAAAAAAACACAAAATTTAATAATCAAAATAACAAATAAAAACTATAAAATTAATAAAAAAATTAATAAAATAAAAAACAGCAACAACAACAACAACAACAACTCTACCATATTAAAAGAAAGAAATAAAAATATATTTTTATTTCTAACTAACTGAACTCTACTCTTTTTAAACAAACAAAAGAGAGAAAAAAAAAACCATTATCTGAATTTTATTTTCTCTTTTATTTATTTTTTTTTTTTTGAAAAGATTTCAATGGGATACGTTTTTTTTTTCACCCGGTGGCAATGGACAGCTATCATCAAATTTTTAACCATAAATAAATTGATTTCTATATTATCGATTATTTCTTTTCTATTCCAAAAAAAGAAAAAAAATTCAATTCAATTCAATTCAATTCAATTCATTCATAATATTATAAAGAAACTGTATCTTAACTTACGTCTTGCATAATTTTATACAAACTTATAAAATGTTTTATAGTTTCTGATTCTTCGTCTTCTTCTTCTTCCTCTCCCGTCCATAAATATCTAAACTCAATAAAATGTATAAAAAGTAAGAAGAAAATAGAAGAAAACATCGAAATATAATTTTTTTTTTATCGATAAGTGACGATCAATTCATATTGATCGATTATCATAATCGTTCATTTCCTGTTACAATTGTTTTTTATTAATTTCAATTTGAAACACTAAATTTTTTTTAAAATTAATTTCATAAAATACGATTTGAATTGATAAACACAAAAAATAATAATAATCAACTAAAAGAGATTTTTCTCATCACTTAAAAATTTTCTTTTCTTTTCATTTCATTTTAAAGTCTATTAAACTTTTAAGTTTTGTGTTTGCCGCGTCACGTTTTTATAACTTTACTCTATTACACCAACAAAACACCTTTAGTTTTTTTTTTTTCATATATAAATATTTGTGTTATTATAAATATTTAAATTAAATATCTGATTGTTTTATTGGACCAAACAGATTTTTAAGATGAGAACCAAATAAACAAAAAAACAAAAAAAAAAACGACGACGACGAGAGAAAAAAAAAGAAGCCATTTGATGAGCGACATTTATATTTTGCTATAATTCAGATATTATGGTCAAATTGGGTAAGTTAGAATGAAATAAAAAATTGTTACCGATTGAGTCAGTTTATTTATTTGATTTTAATTCAAATTAAATCAACAAATAAAAATTCCAAAAAAAAAAAAATAAAAACTATTTTACCTAAAAAGTTATAACAAAAATATAATTTATTTATATATTTTATTTATTTATTTTTCATCTTCTTCTTTTTCTTCTTCTTCTTCGTGTTCGTCTTTTTTTTTTTTTTTCTGATAAACAAAAAGAATAATATATTAAAGATTTCTCTTTTATTTTTTTTCTTCAACATATCTTATAAATTCACGGTTGATCGTCTTCTTCTTCACCAAAATTTATTTCTGATCATATAAAGTGTCCAAAGCGTTTCTTTCTTCGTCATTTTCATCTTGAACTAAACTTCCCACACCTGTTTTTTTTTTTTTTAGTTTTTTTGTTTTTGTTTGTTTGACAAAATCAAAAAGAAAAGCGAAAAATGTAATAAAATTCGATTTAATTAAATTAATTACATAATTGTAGAAATTATACAGAAAAAATTTAATGTCAAAATCTATACATGCAATTCCAAAACTATTCTATTATCTGCAATACCGACAGACTACAAAAAACAAAAATAGAGTAGAATACAAGAACCCATATATGAAAGAAGAGTAGAACAAACAGAAAAGGAAAAGGGATAAAAATTTAAGAACCAAAAAACAAAATAGACAAAAACAACAAAAAAAAATCATGGCTGCCTTGGACTAAAACTAAAACCCTTATTAAACCAATGAAGTGTAAAAGAGACAAATATACATTAGTCTATATATATTTCGCGCAGTAGCAGTTTATAATATGTACATGAAATTTTGTAAAGAGTGTGATTAAATTTACTATATTTATTTTATAGAAATTGTTCAAGTATGAAAGAGAGAGAGAGAATAAACTGAAGAGATAGATATACCACTTACTTACTACTTACACCTATTTATTTTTTGTTTTTTCTTTATAGAAAATGTGAAACATATTTAAACTAATTTTTATTATAGAAATTTGCATTTCTTTAATTTCTTTTCTTATGTTTTTTATGTATAAATGTATGAGTGTTTATATATGTATATGTTTTTCTTGTGTATCTGTATGTGAATGGGTAAATAATGTAAAGTAAACAAAAATAAATAAAATATAATAAAATGAAAATTAAATTTTAAGAAAACAAGCGAAAAAACACGTAATAAATTTATACACAAATTTAATTGGTAATTTCAGATACAAAAAAAAATAAAAAAAATAATGTAATAAAAATATTTTGTGGTGGTTTTTATAAAGTTGTAGTTACGTTTCTCGTTAATTTTGTTTTTTTATTATTAATAATTTTAAATATTCAATATTTGCCTAAATACCGTAAATGCAACTTTTTTTCTTTAATTTTCTTGATTTTGTATCTTTTTGTTGTTGTTGTTGTTGTTGTTGTTGTTGTTATTGTTGCTAATTTCAATGCGTTGATGTTGATGTAATTTAATCGCGCGGTATTTTATAATGAACTGCATATGTGGCAATGCAATTAGTAGAGATTCTTCATGATTATACATAAGCCATAGCTATTAGTAACGACCACCCAAAGTTCAATTATACTTTTATGTATTAAACATATTATTGTTTATATTCTTCCGTGTTTTCTTCTTCTTCTTCTTCTTCTTTTTAAGTTTTTGCACGTTTTGTGGTTAAGAAAATTTACCTTGATTCATTCATTTTCTATGGACCATTTTATCCACCATTGCACAATCAGATTATACAAAATGCGATTATACATGTGTGCGTATGTGTTAGAATGAGATAACCTGTATAATAATATGAGATAAAAAAAATCAATGGCAGCCATAATTGCATTTATACACAGGGTATTGTATTTTAAGATGGCCATCATGATTTTCTCTGTGTAATTTTTTTTTTCTTCTCTTTACCTCCTTTCTTCTTCCTCTTCTATATAGGATTTTTTTTTCCAATATGGTTGTTTCTATAGAAATTACATGTTGTCTCCCTTTATCCAATGCGGACCAAATATCTTTTATTTTTGTGGTAGGTATGTTGCGTATTTTACCTCCAATACAGGAAAAATGCAAAACAAAAAAAAAAGGGTGAATTTTTTATATGCCAAAGTCCAATGACCAAATATTTACGCAAATGAATTTTTTTTTTCGCGTCTTTTATATAAAATTTTTAAACAAGAAAACGAGAAAAAAAAGAAGAAGAAAAATAAACAAACAAACCAACTAAATGTGTGATGGGGCCACCCAATGGCCAATATTATAATCCTCCTCCCACACACCCTATATGCGACAGCGTAAAAATATATCGAATATTTCTTTTTCGGTTTTTTATAAAAAAAAAAAAATAAAAAGAAAGAAAAAACAAAAACTATTTTTATACAAAAAAAAAACAGTTTTTATTTTTTATTGTCGCCAAAAATAAATTGACGAAGAAAAAGAAAAATTGTAATGCGTTTGATTGGAATCAGCATGATGTGGGGAGAGTAAAAAATATGTATATAAGAATAAGAAGAGAAAGACGTCCAAAAGTCGTCTCATAATAAGGAATAAAATATTAAGATGAAAAGGAGAAACGAGAAAAGATAATGAAATAATATAAATTATTGTCGTTCTTTTTCTTCTTCTTCGTCTTCTTCTTCATTTTATATACCATTATTCGATATTTCTGGTTGGGTTTGGGGTTTTCTTTTCTTTTCGTTTTTTTTTTATGGGGGAAGCATAGAAGAGACGTAAATATAATAAATATAAAATGTTGAACAAAAAAAAATAAGTATAAAGGAAGAAAACAGGAAAAAGGTCAGAGCAGAAATAATCCGTGTAAAAGGGACGTGTAATAAAATATGTACGACAATTGAGCAATTCGTATTTAAGTAATCTAAAATGTCATTTTATGTGATTTTATATTTACAATATATTTGTGTTATATGACTAAAATTTCTTCAAAACACCCCAAAATGATATCTTACAAATAATGATATGGGGGGGTGGAAGTCGGTCCCTCACATATATGAATTCTCAACCGAAAACAATTGATTTTATTTTTATAATTTTCCCATTAATTATTAATCATTGAATAATTTGTTAATTTTCGATGTTCAGATTCGATTGTCGGATTACAATAATAGATGAGTTAATTTCTGAATAATATTTATAATTTTTTCCTATATTAGACATAAGAGAAAAATGTTACAAATTTTATTATATTGAATAATTAAATCGCATGCATAAGTAAAAGCTGTATAATTTGACCTAATAAATAATGATCAATATAATTAGGAATTTTCCTAAAATATACAGGATATTCCAGAGTCAATTATGATTCTGAATGGATAGAGATAGTTTTTTTGCCTACTCTTCTTATTTAATGTTGTAATAATTTTTTTTTTTAATAAATTAAACCGGTTAATCTTAAGACATTTTAAATAAGAAAGTATAAAATCATTAATAGATAATTGAACTTTTAATAAAATATGAATGTAACACCTCTTAACAGAAAGTAAGATCTTAATAAATATCAAACAAATATAAAAACATTTATTACACGCCACGTATAATTTAGTTATAGTTTATTACACCCTTAATATAATTGAACGGAATATGTATTGTGTGTGTGTATGACCGCCCACCAATAGTAAATTTGTTCAAATATACATACCTTTAATAATCCCCATATCAAACCGTTTAAATGCATCATAAATCTAACACTCTTTAACCTTGTTCACTCTGTATATTAATTCGAAATTCTAAATTATCTTTCTGCGTTACCCTCTAACATGTACATACTCGTGTATATATTTTTTGATGTAGATGAATGAATATACATATATACAACACAATTAATGAACCATTGTGTGCGGTAAGAATGAAGGGTGTTAGACCATCAACATTAAAGCCTCGATGTATTATGTCTGCTAAATTGACAAATAAAAATGCATAGCTTCATTTTTATAGCATTAAAGAATTTACTTTTATCAAAAGAACGTGACCTGAATCTTTCATTTATAGAAAATAAAAGAAAAAAAAAATGTCTTTTGGACCTTGTCCTCCACTTCGTGTCTTGTCATTATGTCTTTGTTTTTATGTTTTTATATTTATAAAAAAACATACTCATATTGTGTTGTATAGAAGAATTGTGCGGTCAATTCATTTTTTTCTCTTTAGAGTAATACTGATGGTTCATCAACCGCGAGATTTTAAGACTCGCGCATCTTACGTTATTCTTGTTTACTATATTTACTGATCTCTATCTTTAACTTCAACTTCTAAATTGTATAAGCGATTCATAAATCGCGACAGCACGTATGTATAAATATTTGAACGTATATGAATATTAAACCTTCTCTGATTTTGTGCTTAGACTTCAGAGGGATGAAGTGAGTCGATTTAATTTTCGTATATTGGATTTCCATTATATATACAATGTTACAAGGAATATATTTTTTATCAATCTGTAAAATCAATTTGTGCGCAGCATCAAAGTATATGTACCTTAATCGATTGGTCCATCTGGGTTTAAATGAAAACTTTCCGAAGCAAAATTGTGTTCCTCTCCTTTATTTTTTTTTTTATTTATAAAATATGGTAATCGATTAATTCTTTAATAATAATATACTCGTATAATCGTGTATCTATCTGGTAATATCCATTTATTATCTCGTGTTTAATATATTTCGAGTTGAAGGAGGGCACCACCAGGGAATGGTCAGAATAAAAAGGAAATTTAAGCAGTCGTTCATTGAACTCTAATACTGTAATTATGTATTGTTTTTTATCGTTTATTTCCATTTAATAAAAGGAAAAACTTTTCTATTTGGTTTTTGTGTTTTTTCTTCGTCTTTCTTTGAAATGTAATATCTAGTCCCATGGGTGTGATATTAACTATATATAATATACAAAGGCAACCTTTGACTCATCCTATATATACACTTTTTTGTTTTTTGTTGGTTCTTATAAAAATATACAAATACAAAGATAGAGAAAAGACAACAAAAATCTCCTCATCATAGAGAAAAGCGTCCTTCTCTCTATTCTATGTTTTTTTCTTTTTGTTTGACTTCTTTCTAACATTTTTTTTTTTATATCCCGCATTTTTTTTTTATCCAAAAAAAAAACCCAACACCAACAAAAAAATTTCAGTGGTTTCAGAAGTTTTTTTTTTGTTATTTTTAATAAAATAATTTTTTTTTTGCTGCATGGAGCCTGCCATTAAATGGTCGTTAATATTCACCAAACTTCTTCTTCTTCTATTTCTTTCTTTCTTTCATTTTTTTTCGTTTTCTTCTTGTTTTTTTTTTGTTTAATCTCATAATTAATTCGTTCGTATAATACGTCTCAATATATTAGCTAATAACGGCGTGCACAGATTTTTATGTGGAATAATTTTTTTTTTTAACGCACGCTGAGATATTCACACATTTTCGTTTCTATTTTGTTTTTGTTTTGTTTTTTTGTTTCTGTGTTGTGCCAACTGTGATAAACATATGCGTGTAATTGGATCATACCGCACATAATATGATATTTTGAAGTATTTTGGGTGCTTCAAAATTGCTGACAACCAGAATTACAAAAAAATGGTGGAAAAGAGAATAAATCATAAAATTAATTTACTGTTACAACTTATATTTGATTCAACATTTTTGTTTTTGATTTAATTCATTAATTATTTTTTAATTGATTTAGTTTTGTAACTGTTTTTTTTTTTTCACAAAAATATTTTCTGTTTCGTTTAATATTTTTGTTTATTAATTTTAATCGTTTTTTTCACACAAATTTTAAATTAAAATCCATAAATCTTTTACAATAATAACCTGGAAACGTTTCGATATTTATGAGATAAATTCTGTTTTTCTCAGTAGATGCAGTAGCACAGAACAATTTTTGTATTTCTCTCTCTATGCAGGGAATTCTTTCTCTGTTATTTTTTTCATTTCCAATATTCTTGAAGTGTTCAGAGGAAGAAAGAATTCTTAAAATTCCTATATTTTACGTTCTGTAAATTTTTCTTATATTTTGTTGAAAACAATTTATTTAACTTTTAAAGAAATATCAGACAAGACAAAACATACTCCTGTATCTGTTTTAACATCCCTTTTATTAAATTTTTTCAGTGCACAATACAAGGTAAGTTGTTACAGCTTATAGTCTAAATTAATAATTAAATACAAAAAAATCTATATGTCCAATTGTGACCATCGTCTTCACAATGAAATTAAATATTTGGCAAATGTCCAATGAGACAAGGAAGATGATGTAAGCCATATATCCGATCAAAATTCTGAGATGGTTCAATTAGGCAGGTTTTACTGTTTTTTTTTTTTTCTTTATTGTTTATTTATCGACATCACATATAAGAGCATAGAGGGCAAAGCTTTAAAATATAATAAAGTAATAGAAAAAGATATTTTGATTATTGACCAAAAAAAAAAAAAATTATAAAGAAACAAATAAAAAAGTTGTAAAAATCTCTTAAAAGATTCTTTCAAAATGAAAAGAATCAACGCACGTCACAAATAAAATATAGATTTAATAAGAAAAGGAAAAAAAATTATAGGCAGTTTTTTAAATTTTTAATTTTAAACTTCTTTTCTATAAAAAGGTGTTAAGAATAATTCTTTTATTCTTTAATATATTTTTTTCTTCTTCTTCTTTTTCTTCTTTATCTTCTCAGAATTCTAATAATAATTTTATTTGTTTTTTTTTTGTTTGTTGCTAAATTTATCAAACTTTAATCTAAATGGATGATTTTTATATGTGTGAAAAATAAAGTTTTATTGGAACAAAACAACACAGTTAATTCTATTAAAATGACCATACTCATAAGTGTCATATTGTGGTCAATATATCGCTACATTAAGATAACGAATATTTAGTGTCAAATAATTTGTCTATAACTTTATACAATTAAATGGAATTATAGAATACTTTAAATATGTGACGGAAATGTTGTTAATCTATTGGTCCAAATTAATCTTTATTAAGACAAAAATCTCTAGTCATCTCAAAGGGGTAGAAAGAAAATACCACATAAATGTGGGTGGCATTAGAATTTAGATTATATTATCTATTTTTTATCAATTTGTTCATAATTATTGTGTCACGTTAATTCAAGAAAACTGAATAAATGTATCGCAGGAAAAAGACCTCACATAGAACAACATTTTAAAAATCAATTTTTATCTTTTAGAATTTCTCGATTATTTATTTCTGAATTTATTTTAGAAAGAAAATTTTTCAGTTTTTTTTTTTTTTTTAAATAAATTATCAAATTTTCATTCAGATTATATATTTTTTTTTTTCAAGAAAATAAAGAACTAATACGAAGCCGCTGTAAACCCCCCAGTGTGCGAGTGAGATAAACCTTTTTGATTTTTTTTTTTAGAAAAAAAAAAACAAAAAAATTGTAAACAAATAAAATTAGAATAAGAGACGATAAAATGAAAATTAAAATAATCTATGATTTATCACTTACACAGGTACCTTAAACATTTCATATTTTATAATATTTTAATATATTTTCATCAGATTTTATGCGTTGACATTCACATTTTGATAGTTTATTTTTTTTGTTGATTTATTGTCAAATGGATTTTTTTCGAGCGAGTTATTTTTATCTATACAAAATATGACTAATAATAATTTTTTATAATATATTTATTAGTGACTTTACTAAAAATGGCAAAAGGATACAGAAGTTGGTGAAATAAATATAGATGACGTAACATAATAATAATACAGTTGAATTGGTAATTTGTATCAATTATTATATACTTTGATTATTGCGTTGTATTATTTAGGCATGAGCCTAAACAGTGACATTGATGCATAACTTACACATGATAGAAATCCTTGATTTCGAATTTCAGATCAATTTTATATGGCTTTTAATTATAAGAAAGAAAGAGTCAACAATATAACAGAATATATAGAAAGGTGAAAGTATAAAGAGAATCAATTTTAAAACAATTTTGTGACGTCACATAAGTGCTTTAAAAATGAAAAGTCATTTGATTTGACAATAATTGTAATTTCTAAGTTATTACAATTTTATATTATGTAAATTTCAACAATAAATTTCACATGAATATAAGAAAAATATTCAATAATTTCATATTTTAATAGAAAATCGATAGATAATCGAAAATATGAGCAAATTATATCCTCTCGCTTTTTACAGATTATTTTATTTGCCCATTATGCAATATATACATTTTGAAATATTTACCACATAAGGAATACAAGGTTTTTTTTTTTATCTAAATTATAGGGTTAAATCGGTACACCCGAATAATCAACTAACGCTGGTATAAAGAATATTTTTTTATTATTATTTTTTTTTTTGTTGAATAACCAAAGTAGTAAACTTTTTGAAAAGACCACTAGAATTCAATAAACTTCACTGACGTCATTACAAATTCAAAAAGATAAAAGTTCCTTATATTAAAAAATCTTTGCGTATTATCCTATGCCTACAAACCAAATGTTGTGTTTGTGTGTGTGTGTGTAGTGTAGATGTTGAAGGACATAACACAAAATAATAACAACAACAAGAAAAACAACAACTATGTACCAAAAATGAAAAAAATAACATTGTCATCCTTTTGTCCTATATTTTTCTTATGTCAGCATAAAATATAAAATACCCTAACCTCTTCGTATATAAATATGCGGGGTGGTTCACAAATCTTTTATCCTTTTTTGTAGACAAAAAAAATATTCACGTTGTAATTTCGTCTTTTATGCTAAATATTTTTAAATGTTTATAAACGTTTGAAAATGACGAATGATAAATGTTATATGGAACGAAAATGAAACAAAAAAAAAACAACAAAACAACAAAAAGAGAGACAAAGAGAGAATACAAAAAAAAAAAAACAATAAATTAACGTAAATCAAAATTCGACAAAACAAATTAATCGCAATTAGAAAAGTTGTTTTTGTTTTGTTTTGTTTTGTTTTATTTTTTATGCGGCGCGCATTCAATTAACTCATCGTAAAACTTCATTTCAAATTATTATAATTAAAAATTATAATTAAATTAATTAATTTAATTGTATGTATTGGCTTTTTTTTTCTTTTTTTTTCTTTCTTTCTTTTATATTTTCACAATACAATTCAATATTGTTTACTTCTTTTTGTTTTGCTTCATTGTTTGAACAAAAGAAAATGAAGAAAAAAGGATAAAGAAAATGAAAAACTATATAAAACGATGAAGAAGAAGGAAAAAAATTTCGTTTATTTATTTTTCCTTCACTCCTTATTCGGATTTTTTTTTTGAATGAATGAAGAATATTGTGTTGAAGCAAAAGAGTTTGTTCAGTGTGCCTGTAAGAAAGAAGAATTCACGTTGAATATGAAGAAAATATATTTTGATATTTTTGATGCGGGATTCTTTTGTTTTTATAATTTATTTGTTTCTCAATGGACTTTTGTTCATTTTTATCCTATTCCAACATTTTTTTTTTAAAGTTGACTTAAAAACGATTAAAATGATTTAGCCAGAGATAAAGATCTTTATTATTTTTCAATATAATAAAACTAAATCCTTCTTATTATTGAACCTAGCTTAAATTATTAGCGCCTGAAAAAAAAAAAACCTTCAAAAAATAACAGAAAATAAACCAAGAAATGAACCAAATTTAACGTGAACATAACTTTAGAATTTTTTTTTTTATCCTTTTCGTCACTGTTATTGATCGTGTCGGTTTATATCCATGCTGCATTATCTTTACTTGTATTTTACACATTCGACCATAGATGGCGATAGTTATATGAATACTTGAAAATGTGCAAAAAAAAAATAAAAAATAAAAATTTAAATTAAAAGATTTCTTATCAGAAATATTTCATAATTTTTGTTATTTACAAAAAATGAGAATAATTATAAATAAGAAAAAAAAAGTTAAATTGCAAACAAAATTAACCCACATTATTGAATGCAGTTAAGAAAAAAAAAAAAAAATCATCCATACAAAATTGAGATTAAAAGGAAAAGGTGAAATTGTCTTTCTCTTTGGTTTATTTGAACATTAAAAGTGTCAAAGTCCGTTTTTTTTTTATTGATGAAGCCATAAAATTCCTCTACACCTTTTAAACAGCCATAAAGGCTTGGCTCTTTATCTTATTCTCATCTTGGTCGTTTTTTTTTTTTTGATTTTTTTGTTCTCTTCATAAATGTTTTTGTGTTGAACTGCGTCTGTGTGTGTTTTCGTATACATGTTTTGTCGTGTTGGAATAAAAGGAAACTCTGTAATACCGACTCTACTCAAAATATAATAAAAGAAATTGTATTGAAAAATTCTAGGAAGATTCAAAAATGATTCAAAATTAGAATCCAATTTTGCTAATTTCACAAAAAATGAAAATTAAAAAGAAAGAGAAATTGGTAAAGAAAACGGAAAAGCATAAGGGTCGTCGTCGCAAACAAAAAAATTCAATTTATTTTGATAATTAATTTTCGTTTCTCTAATTATTCGAATTTTTTTTCTCTCTTATTTTTATTTAATTTTTTTTTTCTTATTTTCTTTTTCTTCTTTTTCTTCTTCTTCTTATTATTTTTTTTTTCATAAATATAAATTCCAATATAATAAAAGCTGACATTAAAAAATCTCTTGATCGTAAAATGGTTTTTACGATTTTTTAATGGGATCTTTTTACCGCGTGCTTTTTTTTTCTCTCTTCTTATATTTTTCTACTTCTTCTTATTCTTATTTTCTTCTTCTTCTTCTTCGTCTTATTTTCTTCTTCTTAATTTTTTTGTATAATATAAATATAAGAAGGAAGTGTATGTATGTGTGATTGTATATATGTTTCATCTGTATTATATTGGATGTTTTGTTGTCTTGTATTGTATGGTGAGAAGTGAAGACAACCATATTTGGGTGGAACTATATAGGGCCTAAGGTCATTTACAATGATTAAGTTTAAGAAGATCTACTTTTTTTTTTATTCATATAGATATACTTAAGATCAAGATCTAACAAGAAAACAAACTAAATCTTTTTATTTTTAAATTTATATCAGCATTATTTGGTGCTGTAACTTCCAAATAATGGTACCTCCAAAAAATGAATTGGTTTTTTCTATACTAACAAAATTTATTTAAAGATTGTTTTATTCATGTTCTGATGACCAAGAAGAACGAAGATCATTTTAGGACATTGGATTAACAATTTCACTGATCCCAGTCATTCTTTCTATATAACACGTGTTATCCATATTCAACATGGCACGTGGCTGTTTCTAATTAATAAAATTCAAAATTTTCTGAATATGAAATTTATTTTGGTTTTTTTATGAAGCGTATAATAAATTTCAGTGAAATTTTAATGAATTACGATAAAGTAAGGATAAATTTAAATTGTGAAAAAAAAAACGATTTTTATGCAAAATTGTCTCTGATTGTTAACCTCTTTCAAATTGGAGTAACGTCTTCAAAATATTTTAATATTTTTCAATTGAAAATGTTTTGTTTTTCAAAACAATTGAATTATTCTCTGAAACACATGGATGTTCCATTCTAAAAAAAAATTTTACTTTCAGGTACAAATGTTTAGTTAATAGAAATTGGATTCTCAAATATGTTATCGTAACAATATAGATCCAGTTCTATTGTAGTCTATTAAGCCGACTAAAAACAATACACTAATCTAATAATTATATAATGAATGAAATTTTATTTAACACTTTCAGATTCAGTGTAAAGTCCGTATCCAAATTAAATATATATGGACCATTATAAAGATTCTGAAAAATAATAATTATTAAAGTGTCACTTTCAGAGTTTACCATTAATACAATCTTTTTTGCTCTTTTACAGATTTCCACTTGATCACTAACGGGGTAAGTTATATAAATACATAAAAGAAAAAACAAATCCATTTAAAAAAAAATATTAAATCAAAAAAAAAATAAATAAATCAAAAAAAAAATCCATAAAAAGATGAAGAGGAAAGAATGAAAGAAAGAAAGAAAGAAAGAAAGAAAGAAAGAAAGAAAGAAAGAAAGAAAGAAAGAAAGAAAGAAAAAGAAGAAACAAATCACACAGAGAAAAAAAAAATAAACAAAAAATAAAAATAAAAATCAAAATAAAGTCATGTGACACAATATAGACAAATATCTATTCATACAATACAATTTTTATACTCAACACTCATAAAAGACTGACTGTCAAATTTGACAGATGTCTGTTTTTAAATGAAAAAATACAGTTGGAATACAATTTGATCCCAATAAAAAAAAAATTCTATTATTAAAACAACATTTTTTTATGGCATAATTCTGGACCCCGTTAAATTTGTAACAAGAAAATAAAATAACAACAAAAATAAAAATCTTATAAGATTTTTCTGTTGTTTCTTCTTTTTCATTCTTTTCTTCTTCTTCGTTTTTTTTTTTCTTTTTTTTTATTTTTTATTTCACTTGTTTTTGGTTATGATTACGAGCCTAAAAATGGGCGTGGATTATGTTTCAAAGAGAGAAGATTACCGAAAAAAAATGTAAAATACAAAAAAACGATGCATTTTATATACAGACAGATCAGCTGGATATTTCCTCGTATTGAATGTAATGTTGTAAAAGTGAAATAGACATATAATGTTAATAGAGGTGTGTTTACGGCCATAACAACGGCGAAAAAAATGAATGTTTTACCAAAAAAAAAATACACAAAACGAAGTAAAACCTGAAACAAAAACAAAAAATGTTCATTTGAATTGGCTGTAGTGTGAGTGGGATGAGACGAATTTTTTAGTTTTTTTTTTATACTCGGAACATATCGGAAGTGATTTTAGTATGTGTGAGGTGAAGAATCTACTTTCGACAATATTTTCTGTAATACTATGACTGTTGTGTAAACGAGATAGATGGATATTTGTTTGGGTGTTAAAATTAGATGAGTAAATGAAATGAAAAGAATGTCTAACCATTAAGTTTAAGTTTGTATTGGCTACTTGTTTTATAGTTGAATATGTTGTGTGTGCGTATATTTCTGTGTGTGTGCATGTTTGTTTTTTTTTTCTTTTTTCTTTTAGCATCAATTATATTGCTGCAACATAAAAGAGACAGGTATAGAAGGTGTTCTGATTGGAGTGATAAAGATAATATGATGAATAATAAAAGCAGGTAGTATGATGGTGTGTGGAATAATAAAAATATAAGTTTTTTATGGTTTTAAAAACTACAGAACAATTTTTTTTTATTCTTTCATATTCGCTTTATTATTTGTTTATTTATTTCATAAAATGTTAATTTTTGATTAATTGTTTCTAATTTCTTTTCTATTCTTTGATGATCATTTTTCCTATTTTACTATTTTCATTTTCCATTCTCTTTTATTTAACTTTTCAGAATTTTTTTTCTTGTTTTTATTGAATTTTTCTCCTAAAAAAATTCACCTTTGATTTGATTTGAACATCTTTTTATTTGTTGTTTTTTTTTTTATTCTTTTTTATTTCTGTCTCTTTTCTATTCTTTATTTTATTTTATTTTATTAAAGAATGAGGATCAAATCAATAGCACTAAATAAAGTGATAGAAGAGGATAAAAAATTTCATATATAAATTTTTTAATCCAAAAAGAAACAAAAAACAAAATAAAACAAAAAAAAAATATAAATAAGTTTTTCATCACAAAACTAAAAAAAAGTGAAAGAGAAATAATTTCGTATTTAATATTGCGTACGTGTAAAAGAGACAACAATATCTATAAATTTAATATGAACGTAGAAATATTCGATTCTTTACATGAATTCAATTTTTTGAAATTATAAATAACAGAGAAGGATAACAATATATAAATACGGCGACAAATAATACACATTTATTCAATTGGTTAGAATGAGAAAGATTGTGTATGATGACTATAACACAGTACACAAACTTACACACATATACAACGTAACAACCAAATGAAATGAAAAGAAAAAAAAAAAAAAACAAAAAGAAGAAAAAATGTTGTTGTATAGTGAAATCGTGTAGCTTTTGTATTGTATCATAAACGAATCACTTCTCATAACGTAAACATCTTCGGACAACTACGATCGCAAAAAAAACACAAAAAAAAAAAAAAAGAAAAAGAAGAAAGAAAAAAGAAAATTATATATATTTATTTTGTTGTTGTTGTTATTATTATTATTATTATTGTTGTTGCTGCTGTTATTATTGTTGTTGTTGTTGTTGTTGTTTTTTTTAATACCCAAAATAAAAATAATAAAAAATAATAAAATAAAAAAAAAATAAAAAATAATAAAAAATAATAAAA
The DNA here is from genome assembly GCA_963082725.1 of Pedicia rivosa. Taxonomy (NCBI): domain Eukaryota; kingdom Metazoa; phylum Arthropoda; class Insecta; order Diptera; family Pediciidae; genus Pedicia; species Pedicia rivosa. Next base: position 3,837,288 of record OY720153.1, on the reverse strand, counting down.
TAAAAAATAAAAAAGAAAAGGAAGAAAATTTGTTTCGGGCTTTTTTTTTCATATTCGATTTTTTCTGTTTTTTTTTTGTTTTTGTTTTTGTTTTTGTTTTTTTCACCTTTCTTTTCTCTATACAATTTTGTTTTTGTTTTGTCGTTTAACTTTCTGGCATTTTAATAAAAAGAAAATCTTTACGGTAAAGAGAAAAAGTACAATTTTTTTTTTCCTCCTCTTAATAAAAAAATAAAATTAAAATAAAAAAAAAACAGAATCGTCAAACGTTCTTGTTGCATTTCGCGTTATTGAAGATAAAAAAAAGAAAAACAAAACACAAACACACAAAAAGTCTATAATTTTTAATTTGCGCAATAAAAACAAATAATTTAAATTTTTTTTTATTACAAATTACAATTATTATTGTTATTACTTTTATTACTTTTATTACAAATAATAATAATTATTTATTGTTATTGTTATTCCCTTATTAATTATTAATTATTAATTATTAATTATTAATTATTAATTATTAATTATTTTTATTCCTTTTATTAATTTTTTATTTTTTTTTTTGGTGTAATAAAAATTTAAAAAAAAAAAAAATTCATTAAAAATTAAATAAAAATTTTAAAATAAAACGGGTCCACCTCATTAAAGTTTAAAAATTTTAAAAACAAAATAAAAAAAAACTGAAGCCAATTAGAATCAAATTTAAATTGAATTTACAACCAAATTAATTATCTACAATTAAACGGGGTGGATTCTCTCTCTCTCTCTCTCTCGCTCGCTCTTTATTAATTAAAATAAATTTGAAAATTTTTTAAACAAATTAATAATTTACAACAAAATAAAAAAATAAAATTTTCTTTTTTCAATTTTTAATTAAAGATAAAAGAAAAAAAAAGCAAATAAAAATAAAACGAATTTTCATCGTTTCGTTTTTTTGTTTCTTTTTCTTCTGTTTTTTTTTTTTTTTTTGTATTCCTTTTTGGAATTTTTATATAAAAAAGTAGTGAATAATTTTTTGTCTCTTTTCTTTTTCTTAAAAAAAAAATAGTTGTGCGGTGATTAAAAAAGGTGATTCCTATAAATTAATTATAATAAAAAAAGGTGATTAAAATTGAAAATATAATCAAACATAATTATAAAAGTAAGGAAAATTTTAATTAAAAAAAAATTGAGTTTTCTTTTGTAACAAAACAAAAGAGAAAATAATTAATAAAAAAAGAAAATTAAAAAGAAGTAAAAAAATAAAGTTTAATAAAAAAAAAAAACGCACGTGTTCATTTTTTTTTTTTTGTTTCTTTATTCGCGACGCATTTTTTTTTTGGTTTTATTTTTTATCTGGTTTTATTGTTGTTGTTCTATTGTGGTTCAACCATTAATTCTACTGGACCATCATCAACCCATCAATAAAGAAAAAATAATTTAAAAATTTATTCCGTCTGACTGAAAAATAGACGAATAATTATAACAATTAAAACAATTTAACTGAATATAAAATAAATTAATAATTCAATCGATAAATAAATAAAAAAAAAAAAATAAAAATGTTAAGGGTTGCCATTATCGAAATAATATGGGTAAATTTAATGGTGATCAGTCAATTATGTCATTAGAGTGGACATAAAGAAAAAGAAAGAAGAAAAGAAAAGTCAAATATATTTTATTGGAGTGAAATAAAAAATCGTTAGTTTTTTTCCTTTTTTTTATATAAATTTATTGTTTATAAGTTTACTGTTTGTTTGTTTGTTTGTTTTTTTTTTCTTCTTATATTTGTTTTACTAAATAAATTTTGACAAACGTACAAATAAAAGATTTTTGATTGGGTGTGCGCGCAATTTAAAGACAGTGCCGAACATATTCTACAATATTTTTTTTTTAAAGAAAACAATTAAGGCGTCACCCCTATCATACTTACATATATACGTACTACCTGTTTCAACATTATTTATAATAATAATAATAATAATAATAATAAGGACAGAATTGTTTATAGAAAATACAAAAACAACAACAATCAATCCTCATCAATATAATATACACATCATAAAGTGATTAAAATATTTTTTAAAAGTATAAAGTAAAAGTAAAAGTGTTAAAAGTGTAATAATAATCTAAATTGTGCACGCTTAAAAAAAAATAATATATTATTATTGTAAAAGAAACAAAAAAGGCCGAGAAAAAAAGAAGAACCAAAAAACACAGAAAAGAATAATAAAGAAGGGCAAAACTTGGAAGCAATAAATGTAAATTTTACAAACATATTTTGTTTTTTGTCGGGTTGTTGGGGAATACTTTTTTTTTTGTTGTTTGGTTGATTATTTTTTTTTTTTTTCGTGTGTGGTTGATTATAACAAAAACTAATAAAACTTTAATGGTTTTATGGTCCTTATTATAAAGCATCTATAATAAATATATAAATAATAAGAATATTCAGTATAAAAAATATAAGAAGAAGAATATAAAACGTCCAGAAGGCGTTAAGTCATTTAACACAATAAACAATTTATTTACGATATAAAGTAATAAATCAGTCAAAACAAAAAAAAAAAGAAAAGAACTAACAGAATACACAACAGTGAAATAAGAAGAATAAAAAAGGGAAAAAGGTATCATTATATGCTACTTGTTATAAATAAATAAAAATATATTCATATATACGTAAATAACATAATGGCAATATAATATTGTAAAACTGGAAGCCATAAAAAGCCATAAAAAAAAATTATATTGTAAGAACAAACAAAACTGAAAGAAGTAAAAATAGTTCAAATATCAATAAACGTAAAAAAACTATTAAAGAGTTTTTTTTTTCTTTAAGAATTTCTTACAAAAATAAAAATAAAATAAAATAAGAAACGAAATATTGAATATTTTGTCTTGAATTGAATAGAGTCTATTGTATATGAAAAAGATATTATAGAAAATTGAGAAAAATAAGACGAGTGGATAATTGACTTGAAAAGGGGTCATTTAAAATTAAACGAGCCATAAAAAGGCAATTCATCAAATTACGATTAATTTGGAAATAATTGAAAATAAATAAGATTTGGAATAATTGAAAAAAAAAGAGGGCACAAACATAAAAAGAGTGAGAAGCAACTTCTTCTTGAAGATCTCAATTACAAATAAAATACAAAACGTTAGTAGACGAAGGAGGAGTATTAAATTTTTAAGAAAGAGTTAATAAAAAAACTCTTTTTTAATATTTTTCCATAATTTTGCTATGTGAGATGTCCAAATTTTTATTCGATAGCATGCTACCGAAATATCCATCACATCAATTTCAATCGTTTATTAGTTCACAAATTTCATCACAAAATTCAACAGTATCACAAACATCAAATTCAGAAGGTAGTCCATTGACTAGTTCAGAGGGTAGTCCTAATTCACCACCAACAAGTAAAATGTATCCATATGTATCAAATCATCCATCAACGCATAGCAGTTTTTCTGGTGTACCAGGATTATCTGGATTAGAAGATAAACCGTGCAGGTATGAATATTTATGATTTATTTATTAACAACACTTTACTAAACTTCACCTACCTAACATTTTTATTTTCACAATTATTACATTTTTTTTCTTATTTGTTTATATCTTCTTTTGTTCCTATAAAAATATTAGATACAACGAGAACATAATGAATTATCCATCAATGTCTGTACCAAATGGTCAGTTGGCACAATTTTATCATCAAGCAGCGGCTGCATCAGCTGCATCAGGTGCACTTGGTGTTGGTGTTGGTGATTTAGGTGGTTCATGTACACAACCGTCGGGTGGTGGTGTACCACCAGGAGCTATTGGACAAGCATTAACAGATTCATTTCGTCATCCATGGATGTTCTCAAGTAAGTTTAACATTGATATTGTATTATAAGGTTTTAATTTTTTGTTTACCTTAATAATATTAAATTTAGATTCAGATTAAATTCAATTAACTTGCATTTAAGTAGCGAAGAAAAAAAAATGAACAAAAGTTCCGACGGCAAATCTAGTAAATCCATTTCACGCACGAACTTAAAATTGAAAAGTTTTTATTTTTTTTATTAAAAAACGGAAAAAAAAAATTTAACAAAAAAAAATATTAAAGAGCACGGATCATTGAGATATTATTAATTAAATAAATAAAATTTAAAAATAAATAAGACGAATATTTTTAATTCATTAATCCGTAAAAATAAAAATAAGAAGAAAATCCTATGATTAAATATTTTAAGTGTTATTTTTTTTTTACTTGTTTCATGATAAATAAGCGAACGCAAATTCTGATAACGAAAATATGAAAAATTTTAGTAAATTTTAAGACTTTAATTAAAAGGTTTTTATCGTTAGTGTTTTGTTTGTTTTATTATTTTTTTCCTTCGGGATTTTAATAAATTAATTAATTATTTATTTGAAGGTAGAAGAAAATAACAAAGAAATTAAAGAAACTAATCAAAGAATTCAATTAAAAATAAAAGTTCGAAGGTTAAAGTTTCATTTTTGACAAATGTATATTTATTGTTTATGGCGCGAACATTTGACTGTTTTCTTTTCAACACTTAAGTAGTCGTCTTAACATGTAATTTTTTATTTCTAAATCTTTATTTTAAAGACTTAATCTGCACATGAAAATTATAATTTAAAAAAAATATATTATTCAATTTGCCATTTAAAAAACTTACAACAAAACATAAAAATAATATAAAATCCCACAAATTTGGCTTCATTCGATTATCAATCAGATTAATGCTGCCATCTGACGTTAATATCTAATACTAATAAATTCCTATAGTTCACATAAAGTGTAAGAAAACAATTTCGTTTCGTTTCGTTTTGTTTCTTCTGTTCGTTTTATCAGTTTTTTTTTTTTATTTGACTTAAAATTCATAAACTTAAGCGGACCGGACACAGAGATACTAACTCATATAGAGAAGCTTAGTCATCAGCTGCTTTTTGTAGTTGTTGTTGGCATGTATATGTTTTTCTTTCTGTTTTTATGATCCAAAAATAAAAACGAACAACATTTTGTGCGCGACCGAAATGTATTTTTTCTTTTATAATTTGATGAGAAGAAGTAGAAGAACGCAAACAAGACACGATGATATAAACGTATTTAGTGAGAAGAAAAAAAAATCATAAGACAACAAAAAACATGAAATTAAATTAAAATTAAATCAAAAGAAACTTGTAGAGGGAAAATGAAGAGAAAAAAAATTCTTTGTAAGAAGAAAATGTCAAAAGTTTGACAGTCCCTGACTAATGAAATAAATTTATTATAAAACAAACAATAATAATAATAATAAAAATAAATATAAATTGTCCCATTTAACTGGTTTTTATTAAGAAAATTACATTTTTATGCAAACGCCCGTCTTTTTTTTCTCATTGAAAAACGTTCTCTCGTGTCTCACTTTAACTTTTATATTGAAAACCCGCACGATTGTTCCAAAATTATTCAGTAAAAATATATACACACAAAAGACGGAGAGGGAGAGAAAGTAAAATTTAATATAGGCTAAATTTTTGATTCTTAATTCCAGTTAAATAGGAATTTCACTGAAATTCAATTTCTTTAAATTTTTAAGTCTTAAAACTAAACAACATCCCAATAAAATCATTTATTAAGTTTCCCCCAAAACAAAACAAAAAAATAAGTGATAATAATTTAAATTTAACGTTTTAAAGATTGCAAATAAAATGTCAGTTTCGTTAAATTGAGATATCAGTTGGTTGAATATCCTTGTACCAAACAAAAAAAAAATGTTAATGTACGTGATGTCACCTGTCTGTCACTTCACAATTCTTTTTGTTTTCTTCTTCATCTGTATTTCCGTAAATAAAAATATATTTATTTTTTGTTTTTGTTAATTCCGCTGCCGCTGGATATTGGCAATCACTTTTTTTTTTTTTTTGTTGTTGTTTTCTATTAAATTAAAATTAATTAAAATTCATTTAAATACACATTTTTATTATATGTTAAAAAAAAATTTTTTTTTGACGTCATTAAAATAAAAATCTTCTTATCTTAGAAATGATGAATGGATAATCTTTTAATATTTTTTTTTTATACATTTATTTAATAGTGAGTTATTATCATAAATAATCACAAGGATTGTGTTTTTAATGTGGCAATTAGTAATGTTGTTGTATTGTATTCTATCAATAAAATTTAACAGATTATTATTGTGATAGTAAAGATAGTAAACGTAAGTGTTAGTAAGAAGAATTATAAAAGTATGAATCTCTTATATTTGTTAGTATTCGTTTGGAATTCAGTAAAAATTTCTTTAATAATTCATTAATCTATATGAATAGATTTCCATTCAATATTATTGTATAATATTTAAAATCTTCATTGACCGAGCTTCATTCAGAATTTCCCAATAGATCTTATGAAATAAATAGAAAATTAATGGAAAATTTAAAACTGTAATGTTACTTGGACTTGTTCTGTAAATTTTCTAATAAATCCTTATACATTGTCGGTAAAGTAGGCGATACCGTTTTATATCTGTCGAATAACAAAAATTAAGTGTTTTCATTAAATGACAATTTTATAAAAATTATTGTTATTTTTAAAAGCACTTTAGACTTGCATGCATCTGATATGGCACAATAAATAAATGCCATCTAAATTGTCATATTGTCTGTCACACCTGCTTTGTTGTTTCTTCTTGTTTGTTTGTTTGTTTGTTTGTTTATTTTTATGGCTATTTGAGTCTATATTATTTTTGTGACGTCATTTAGAGTTCATATTATCCATCTCTAATCCTCTCTATAACGTTATGTCATTAAATCTTACTTTTTTAGCCTTTTTTTTGTGGTCCTTTCTCTTGAACTGATACGCACATACGCACGCATAATGATAAGGCGACTAGGTCAGAAATACAACACCAACAATAATAATAATAAAAAGTGTGTGTCCATTTTATGTATGCATATGTATTTGGATATGTTTATGAGTGTGTGTATATATATAATATGCGCCGATATGACACTGACTGAAACTCTGATGATTTTTTATTACATTTTTACGTGCTCTTACTTTAGTTTATGGACTTTTTACTGCTGTTTTGTAAACAAAACGTGAATATTTTTTGTTGTTGTTACAAATGAGAATAAAAAAAAATACAAAATTATATTATTATTAGTATTATTATTAAGTGAGAGCGAAGGAGAGAAAGAGTGAGAAAAGGACGAAGAAAACAAAAAGAAAAAAAAAAAAACAAGAAAAATAAGAAAGATATATAATTTATGATTTCAAGATTAACGACTTAATTGTATAATATTAATTCGATCATAGAGGAATTTTATTAAAGACGTTGTTATAAGATTATAGACGATTAAGAATTTTATTTTTTTTTTGCTATTTTTAAATCGTTTATATTTTTAGTCGGATATATTATTTGCCAATTAATTAGTGTAACATTTAATTGTTCTATAGACATTAACTCATATAAACTTAATAAAATTTTTTTTTTTAATTCAATAATACTAATAATCAGTTAATTTTACGACTTTATGTTTTTCACAATATGTTAAGAAACCTAAATATAATCTATCACACGTATTCGTGCTATGTTGATTGAAGTTTATCAGCAACGAGTTTAACTCAACCAATTGTTATTGTTTTTGTATATGCATTAATAGAATTTGTATTAAAATTGGTTGAGTTGTGTTCATTGTAATTCATTGTAATTTTTTCTCACTGAGTATTCATTCATGTTTAGTTTGTTAAATTATTAATTATTACAACAGCAAAGAAATTTACAATGTCGCGAGTTTAGTTTATTATATATAAAGGGTCATAGATGTTATTTCTATGTATGCAAAATTAATTATCAAACAAAACAAAAAAATTTACATCGTCTGCCAGACAAACGTTATAGACCACAAATATTCCAGTTATATATAAATATAAATATAGGCGCACATTTATTTATATATACATAAAACTTATATATAAATTATAAATACATAATCTAAAATCGCATGTACATAAGACATTGGTTATGGTCGATAAAATTTTCGAAAAAGAAAGAAAAGAAAAAGAAAGAAAAAAAAAAAAAAACACCTTATAAAAAAAATTAACATAATTTCGATTTCGATTATAATAAATCCAACATTAAGACCTAAAAATAAAACTCCACGCACGGATAATATATATATATATATAAAAATAACGAAAGTCAAGTCTAAATAATAATACACTGCATTATGTATATATTTTTGGGTCCATGACTGAAGTTATCATTAAAAAAACTGAAAAAAAAAAAAAAAAAAAAAATAGAATCGAAAACGAAAACAAAAACATGCCGTCAATAATAAATAATGTCGTTAGATGTGAATGAAATAGCAATATTAAAATGCCTTTTTTTCTTCTTTAAATCTTCTATCTTTTTTCTTTATCGGTAATTTATTAAGTTAATTATCGATTTATGCGCGATATTTATCTTATTAAAATTGTCATTTGATTAGAATAATTTTTTTTTTTCTTCTCAACTTTAAAATATTTCATCTCGTATTATTTGATGTTTAGTTGAATGATTTGGACACGCGGTTATTATTATTATTATTATTATTATGATTATTATGAATTTTTTTTTTAAATCAAATTGCTGATATAAGACGTGCTGTGGTCTGTCTATAATGTCACATCTTATAGTCGTAATAAAATTCGTCTATCTTTATACATATATTTATTAATATGAGAGACAAAAGTCAGACAATTTAATTTTTATTCATTTTATTACTTTTATTATTATTATTTTTTTTATTTTTATTATTTGTTAATTTTTTATTCAGATAAAAAAAAAACAAATTTGTATTACAATTTGATTTAAAGAACTTTTAAAAAAAATCTGTGTTAACCGTTTATCCGTGTTTTCATTTATTCTTTTCTTTTTTCTACTTGGATTTTATATTTTATTTACTGTTATCAAAAACATTGTGAATAAGTGCGAAATGAATTAATCCGAAATATAAATTATTTATTTTTATTGATCAGGTGCGAACCAACGCTCCATAATTATATATTTTACTGAATTCTTAACATTTTGATCTTATTAATTATTTGTCTCGTGTTCGTGCTCCTTGTTTTTTTCCTTCAGTATTGAAACAATTAACTATTTATTTTTAGAGCTTCTAAGTTTCTAATGCAAGAGAATTGAACAAAATTAACAATTAAAAGAAAAATAGAAACAAACAAGAATTGTTTGTTACTTTATTGTAATGGACATGATTTTTATTATTATTTCGTTGTGACTATATGATTCCCAGGTCGAAGTTCATTTAATATCATTTTTTGTTTCTGTGTGTTAAAATAAATTTTTTGACACTGAAATGAATTTAAATTTATTCTATATAAATGCATACACACACATACATACAGCCATTAGATAGACTATCCCGCACACACTTTTTTTTATTTTAAGCTTATCAAATTGTCAATTAAATTAATGTCTAATTACGTAATAAACATTAGACATGCTGATTTTTAAAATTACAATTTAATTAGAGTTCATCACGATTACATATTGTTTTAACCGTATTTAATGTAAATGTATTAAAGTGAGAGGTATACACATATTATCATGCGTGTGCGTGTATGGCTCTGTATAATCATTTTTACTTTTTTTTTTTTTTTTTTGTTTTTGTACATATTTTATTTTTTACGTGTTTTTTTTTCTACTGAAACTAAACAAGAACAAAAAAAAAGTTTAATTTTCACGCAACATTTCCACTTTTGTAGTTGTTGTTGTTGTTGTAACACGCCGTTATAATATAAAAAGAAAAACAAAAAATATATATATGCGCGCACACAGGAGGAAAAATGAATTTCCCTTGGGAAGAAAGAAAAAATACAAAAATTCATATTTATTTTAATTTTGAATCTGTTTGAAAAGAAAAAAGAAAGAAAAAACGAAGGAAAATAAACAGTGAGAAAGAGAGATAAAGAGTTACCATCGAGAAATGTTAGGATGTTTGTTTGTGGGTACTTTAGAAGTGATAAAAGATCAATTGCGATTGTTCAATAAATATTTTAGGCGTTTAAAACGATAAAAAAAATGTATGAAGATTCGTGTAGATGGATACATCCATTATTGTCAGATCATGTCGTTATTCTGTATATATTGCGTTATAGATTTGATTTTGATTTTGTATATAAAATATATAAATCGAAAAATATAAATGGTACCTTTAAACATTTTTTTTTTTACCTTTATTAAATGGATTGTGTAAAATCAAAAACGTCATAATATTAATATTATTATTATTATTATTATTAGAAACAATTTCATATTTTATAAATATTATTTTTTAAGTTGTTAAAACTTTAAAGAATAATATTATTCTTTGTTGTTTTCTTGTTTCTTTTTTCTTGTTCTTTTTTTTTATAAATATTTTATGAAAATATTTATTTTTTTCTATTTTCAGCTGAGTGGATAAGCAGTCCGTTTGAAAGAGTTGTCTGCACTGAATTCAATGGTAAGTGAAACAAATGTTTATTTTATTTTTTTTTTGCGTCTTTGTTTATGCATAAAAAATCTATAAAATAAAACGAAGACGAATAAATAACTATATAGATCAGATGAAATCAAACATCATAGATGAAAAATTAATTTTGTATGCGATGATTGAATATGCTGTATAAGAAAATAAATATAAATCGATCATGGAGCAAGATCGTTATAAATAACATAAAAAACAAAAAAATTCTCTTATGAAACACGGTTAAACGGACAAAGATTTTTTTCTATTTTGAATTTATTTTTTAAATAATAATTTATTGAGGATGTCAGGTTTGATAGAATTAATCCAGGTGTAAACGTTAATTAATTAATTAATAATAATAACAATGAAACTGTTAATAGATTTAAATTTTCCGCTATATAAGATTGCAGAAACATGAAAGTCAATCCAATATCATAAAATGTTTGCTTTTAAATTATGTATTTATTTTTCAAATTGTTCATAAAATATTTTGCATAGAAACTGAAACAATAAACGTCTTGTCCTCCATTGTCCTTGAGAAAATGTCACGTCTTAAATCTTTTCCACGCCACAAAAACAAAAACAAAGAAGAAAAAATATAAAGCAAAAATTGCCGTCGCATTCTTTTCAGATCAAATTACAATTCCTTTTAATGATCCCGATTTAGCTACTGTTCCGCAATATAATTTATATATTTTCTTTATATATCTCTCTCTCACTCTCTCTTTCTCTCTGTCTGTCTCATTTATTTTGAGCCTTTTTATAGACTTCAACATTTATATCTGTTATATATTTCTAATCTAATCAGCAGTTTTCTTCTTTTTTCTTTATTATTATTATTATTATTATTCTCAAATGTTGTATCAACAAACATTAATAATAAAATAAATAAAAGAATACAAAAAAAAAAACATAACATAATATAGTTTGAGCGATTGAAAAATAATAAAACAAATTTAACACTCAATAAACCTGTGACTATGTGACTATATATATGTGACTTGCATTATAAACTTAAAGAGTAGAAGAGAGTGAGAATGTGTTACTTATATTATATGTATCGATGGGAAATCAATCCAAAAATCTAAAAGTAGATGACGAAGTGAAAAAAAGAAAACAAAATAAAAGAAGTCTTAAGTCAAGGAAGAAGAAGAAAAAAAATCGATATTTTATGATATTGACATTAATGGCGGTTCGTAACCATTTTTTTTTTCTCTCTCTCTCTCTCTCTTCTTAACATTATCTTGTTGTTGTTATTGTGTTGTTATTTGTGATCGTCAAACAATCGAACTGTGAAATATCTATCACATGAAAAAATCTGTTTTTATTGTCTTTTAATGGGCTTTCAACTTAACCCTTGAAATGTTGAAGGAGAGAGTCACAAATATGTATTGTGTATTTGATGGCGGCGCACAGTTTTTTCTTCCTTAAAGAGGGGTGTGAGACATGCACGCACACAACACACCATATATACACACACATACTATACGTGTAGAGTGAAACACTGATAGAATTTTTTTTTTTTTCATTACAAAACATTTTTTTTTTTAAAGAAAATAAAATAAAACTTTCACGTCATAAAAAAAAATAAAAAATAAACATTGTCAGTGTCACCCCTTCAATTTTTTTTTTATACATACCTCACTGATTGTGTCTTTGCGTGTGTGTGTGTGTTATATAGAGAAATTTTTCTGTTACTATTTCGTTTATTTTTTATTTTTTTTTTATAAAATGACAACAAGGGTTAGGTAAAAAGACTCCACCCTTACTTACCTACCTATTACCTACCTATGAAAGTCAAGAGAAAGTATTGAATTCTTTTATCTTTTAAATATTGTTTTTTTCGGCGCGATGTCAAAACATAAATTAGTGAGACGGATGGAGGGAAGCTAAAAAAAAAAAAGAAAAAAAAAAAAAAGTGAAATAATTTATAGGAAAGGAGGAAAAAAAATAGGGAATTTGGGAATTAAATTTCTGGGAATTATATAAAAATATTTTTCATTAGTAAATATCTTTCTGCTCCTCCTTCTTTATTCTCATTTTTTTTTTTCTTATTCATTTCTTTTGTTTTTTTTTCTTCTTCTTTCTGTTTTATTTATTTTTTTAACAAACAAAAGATTTACATCTTTCTTCTTCTTTTTTTTTATATATTTAATATAATATGAAAAGGAGTTGTACCTACTCCTTTTGCCGCGCGCCGTCCGAATAAGTATTTGTTATGTTTGGTGTTACTCTACTCCCCACCCTACTTTTCAAACATAATATATCCCACCCACCCAAAGTATAAATTATTCGAAAATACTTGAACTCGTTTCGAAATTGATTTTTCTCTTTTTTTTTTTCTTTATTATTATTTTCTCTAACTTATTCAAATACATACAAAGATTTATATATAAATACACTTAAAAACACACACACACACACACATATGTACACAACACATTGAAATATATAACAAAAAAGATGGACGCTTAAGATTACGCATAAATTACATGGAGACTCAATTTTATTCAATTAACCAAAGTGTTGTTTGCCGATTTGTATATATTTTGTTCTACATATGTATGTGTGTGTGTGTGTGTGTGTATGCTTATAAGAAAATAAAAAAAGAAGAAGAATTGTGTATATTTTGTCCATCCATATATTTATTGTCCGTTTTTTTTTTCTTTTTTGTTGTCGGACTTTGTCTGAAATTATATTTTGTTTTTCTTATAAATTTTTTTTTTCTCACATTGATTATTGTATTCGTCTTTTGATTTAAAAAAATAAAATACATTTCTAAATTTCCCATATAAATAAACTTACATACACACACACACACTTAACATACTATTAAATATTTGGATTTTATGTTACATGAAAATTGAAAACTCTTTTTAGTGGTTTTATAGCTACGATGACTAAATAGTTAATACATCGTTTATGACGTCATGTTTTTTATGCGTGCACGATACAATCAAATTTTGTATATATGATAACAATACTCAGAAGATTATAACCTTTTTTTTTTTGTGTTTGTTTTCATTTGTTTCCATACTTAACTTATTTTTCTTCTTTAGTAAATTGTTTTCTCTCTTTTCGTTTCTTTTCTTTTTGTTTGTATTTTTTGAACGAATGTCATCAATTTAATCGCGTGAATTGTCTTCACAATTATTTGTATTATTATTTTCATTTTGTGTGACACGACAATAAGAAAACCAGTTTAAATAATATTTAATTTTATGATATCAACCCATTTTACATTTATTAATAAATATCAGACAGAATTTTTATACCTTCTTACGTTTATTTATATTTAATTTCTTAACGAAAAAAAATATATATCGAAAAAATCATATATCCATTGGAAGGGTACTTAACTTTTACTTTAAAGTTTAGAGAGGTAAAAACGTGCACATTTTTTTATTTTTGTTGTTTAATAATAATATTGAATTTTTTTTTATTTAAAGACAAAAAAAAAATGGTATATTTTCTATAAGATAAGAGAATAATTTGCATAAAAGAGATTAATTTTAATTGGGTTAAAACTTGAAGCGTATAATTGTATTTGTTTCATGTTTTTTTTTTCGTTCTTTTACTACAACTTTATATTGTGTGTATTATGTGCGTGTATTGTGCTTATATTTAATAATAAATGACTTTAAAATTTTGTAATTAAAAATCAAACAATTTTCTATGAATATTTTATGATAGAATTTTAATATTAATGTCGGGTTTCACGAAAATTGTATCTACTTTATATATTTTCGGCTTTTTAGGCAAAGCAAAGAGAAAGAGAGAGAGAGAGAGAGTACAACAGTAATAATAGAGAGAGTGTATATAATTAAAATGTTTTTTTTTTGTTCTCTTAAATTTATTCATTCTGTTATCACAGATTAATATCTTATGGTACTAATTTAGCTTTATAATATAGGACGGAAAATATCATTTAGTATAAAAGTATCTAATCTCAATAAATTGTTTGTTTTTTCATTTGAATTCTTGTTATGTTTTTTTTTTCATGTTTAAAAAAATATTCACAGAACACAATTTAAAAATCCTTAATTTGTGTATGGAAGATGGGACAATAAATCAATTATCCCTTTTATTTATTAGTTTGAATTTATTCTTTATTTTCCTCATTTGTTTATTATAATAAAATTTAAATTACATTTGGGATTTGCCCATAATTCAAAAATTTAATTCAATATTTTCTTTCGCGTAATTTACTTTCTAGTCTTTCTCCTTCAACAGAATGAAAGAAAAGAATTCTGAAATATTTCTAAATTGTCTCACCCCTTTCCTAAATATTTAACCATACCTAAAAAGAAAATTCGACCCCAAAACAAGTCGTAAAAATTGCAAAATATTATATTGTAATACAAAACGCTATAAATAACGAATTTTCCCTTTTTTTTTTTCTTTTTCTTCTTCTTCTTATGTTTCATTTTTTTTTTATATGAGTGTAGAGCAAATATGTAATAAACGTTTAAACCAGAAAAAAAGAAAAAAAAAAGAAAAAGAAACATGAAACAGAAGAGTGCGCGGCCATCTTTTCTAGTTTTCTTCTTTTTCTTTTTAAGGGTTCCCAATTTGAAACGACCCTTCAATTTTTCTTCTTCTTCTTGTTTTTTTTTTTTTGTTTTGACACTTTTGATGTTGCAAATGATATATAACCGCATTTCACTTCTTATAAAAATATCCCCTCATATATATACTAATTCACATCCCTCACTCTTACTTTATATTACATATGTATATGTATATGGAGTATATAGTGAACGCAATCCCTTGACTATATAGTTCAAGAGAAACAACAACATCAACAACAACAAATACAACAACCATATATTACGCTAGTTACGTTGACGTTGAATTTATACCCTCTTCTTACATACATTTATAAAAAAAGAAAACGAAAAAAAAAAGAAAGATGGTTGAACCAAAGAAGAATAAAAAAGACAAGAATATAACTAAAATGTAAGGGATGAGGTATAGGAACCTATATCGAAATGGGGGTTCGGATCGTCTTATATGTGATGATATCTTTTTCGACCATTCAAATAGAAAAGGAAATAGACGATGAAAAAAATGATATAATTTGAATATTCTATTTTTGAAGTGCGTTTTTGGCTAGTTTTTTTTTATCTTGTCTATTTGTATGTATGCGTATGTGACTTATTACAGAGAAGTCAGAGGTTAGGGGTTGATGTCCCGACGGAATTGCATTTTTTTTTTATATTATTTACTTAAAAGAAGAAATTTTAATGGTATATAATGTTCGCTTAGTATCGTATGTCTGTCTATGTCCTTGCTGTTGGATGTCATTGAACTTTTATTATAAAAATATTTACTATAAAACAGTCTATTTTTTCTAATGTTCAGCCTGTGTAAGAACACATGTTATGAAATTAATTTTGATTTTTTTTTATGTAGAAACTTCTTCTTGTGATTCGGAAGTATTTTTTTTTTTATAATCCCTAAATTGAAACAATATTTTCAAGTAAATATTAAATTATTTAAATGGATTTTTTGTTAAATCAACTCAACCTGCGAGTTCTGCTTTGTTTTCTGAGACAATAAATTCTCATTAAATGCCTTAAATTCATGTCTGATACATTTTAATGTTTGTGTGTGCAATTATATAATCGTATTAAATGAAATCACAAATTTATTTATAAACTTAAACCTTCACAGTTCCATATTTCCTATATTCTGTTATTCATAGTACCCGGATAAATGGTTATAAATTCCAATTAGACATTATGTTTTTTTAACGATGTTCTAGAATCTAAAAATCAAATCGTTTGATTTATAATTCCATGTTCAAATCATAATTAGAATCATAACATTTATATAATGAACACAGGAACTAATTTTAAATTTCCAACAAAAAAGAAAATGTCCATAAATGTTCTCATAAATAAGAAAGTTTCTTTGATCTACAGATGTTTATGTTTGATAAATTTAACCTAACGGAAAACCTGTATCATCTAATACAGAAAGTTCTTCACGCATACTTACACACACCACATGAATTTTGCATATTCAACCACCTTA
Source organism: Pedicia rivosa (assembly GCA_963082725.1). Classification (NCBI taxonomy): domain Eukaryota; kingdom Metazoa; phylum Arthropoda; class Insecta; order Diptera; family Pediciidae; genus Pedicia; species Pedicia rivosa. The sequence goes on along the minus strand of OY720153.1, from coordinate 3,820,781 downwards.
AAATAATTATTTGCTTCTTAATTAATTAAATTACGATGATCTACTCTAATCTTATCCCATATAATCCAAGAAATGAAAAAAAAAAAATACATTTTTAAATCAAAACCGGAAATGGCGCCTTTATTATTTTTATTTATTCTTTTTAAATATTCTTTACATTGTTATTATTATTATAATTGCTATTATGATTATTGTTATTATGATTATTATTATTCCTCGTGTTAATATTATTATTCATAATAACAATTCAGAATTAATAATTTCATTTTCTTTTCATTTCTTTTCTTTCATTCTTTCATTCTTGTTTAAATTTTAAATGCCAGTGGTTTGTTCTTTTATATTGGACAAATTTTATATTTTTCTTTCTATATTTTATCTACATGCACATTTATTTTTATTTGTTTGTAACAAAGTGTGTGTGTGTGTATTTATTAATAAATATGTACATAAGATTTTAATTTGAATATATATTATGTACATATCAATTTGCTGATCATTAAACGTGATTACATTTGAATTATGTTAATTATGTTAATTATAGATTTAATTTTTATTTCTGTTGTTTTTTTTTTTTTTTGGTTGTGTTTTATTTATTTTTTTTTGTGTTCGTTTTGTTTTTGGATAAAATAAAAACAAACAAAAGAAAGATTTTCATTTTCATTTTCATTTTTTGTTTTCATTTTGTATAGTTTTTTATTTTGTGGTGCATATATTAATTTATTGTTTGTATGAAAACATTTTTTTATTTCTTTGGTTATCTTCCCACATGTTCAAAAGACCAAAAAAAATTCTTTATAAAATAAAAAAAAAACTGTCTTCTTATAAAAATATGAAGTTCATGCGCACGCGATTCTTTTTCTCTTACACTCTCTATCTCTTTCTCTTTCTACATATAAATCTTATTGCATGGAATAAATATCAAAAAAACAAAAAAACAAAAAAAAAAAACCAAAAACCAAAACCAAAAATCAAGATCGTAAATTAGATTTCACCTAAAAAAAGATTGTATTATTTTTATTTTTTCATTTACCCCTCCATCTTATAATGTTTCATGTTGTTCTTCTTTTGTATATGTTTACGTGAATATAAAGATGAAATTGAGATCGAATTATATACTTTTTTTTTTTTGCTTTTTCTCTTATACAAAATTTTATTCACTTCTCTTTTTTTTTTTTGTTTTTGTATTTTTTTTTTTTTTTTGGAGGTTTTTCTTGGATGTTTGTAGATTCAAAGTCAAAAAAAAATATATATATAAGATGATAAAAGAAGAAGTATAGAAGAGAAATACATAAATTTATTTTTTATTGTCTTGAATCTGTCGAACTTTTGTTGTTTCTCAGGAATTTTCTTTGTTTTATTATAACACGCTAAAAGATTTGCAAAACTTGATATCCCCATAGAGAATTTATATTTTTCTTCTTCTGTTTACCGAATTTCATTAAATGCTTGTCTTAGCATTTTTCTGATGGTTCTTTTTCTTTTTACTTTTTTTAGTTCTTCTGTTGAGTTTCTTTTTTTTTTTTTTTTGTTGATAAAAGTATTTGGTCCACCATCTAATTTCAGGGCCGCCACTTTTTTTATGTATTCTGTAATTTAGAAGTGAAAGTTGTTAGAATTGATTTGTCTTAGAAGTTGTACTTTTCAATAATACTACAAATCTATTAGAAAAGTATACCACTGAAATTAATTAAATTCAATATCGTTAGTACTGTGATTTCGTTCATGCTTTTTTTATCAATCAAAAATTTCCAATTAAATCTTAATTTACATCTAAAATAATTTTCTTCAATTCCATACTAAATATTAATGATTGAAAAAATATATTTTGTTCGATGTTCTTTTATATAAAAACTTAAGAATTTGATAAGAAATTGTTTGAATGTAGTGGTTGCGACTCTGCCCAAATATATAAGACTCATACTTCATTTTGGATCCATATAAAAATATCCACATAAGCCACATCCACTTATATTCGTTCTCTGTTTTAATTGTTTATGAGAAATAATACTCGACTCGGTTATAAATGTTATTGTTGGTTGGTTGGCTCTGTTGGGTTATTTGGTCAGTTTTGTTATAATTTTATAGAAAGAGAATGAGTAAAGTGGTAAAAATTCTTCAACTCGACAGAAAATATTTTTGTTTTTGGTTTTTTTTTTTCGTACAAACAAACCAAAAACAAAAAAAAAAACTAAATGGAATGAAAGAGAAAAAAAACAGACAAGAATTTATTACTATACGAAAAACATAAATCTTTGGCCTACAAGAAACATCCCATAATAACCATCCCAGAACAAAACTGAGATATGAAGCTTTTTATTATTTATTTATTTTTATTGTGGAATTATCTTTTCTTGTCGCAATATAAACCTTTGCAAATAATAAATATTTTGAGACGATTATGGTAGATTTTTCCTGTTTTTTTTTTGTTTTTCCACATTTCCAAATCATTAGTCTGTTTGTACGGTATGAGAGATGAAAATAAATTGGATTTAACGAACATGATCAAAATGAGTTAATCTTTCAAAATTTACGTTTTTTTTTTATTCGTTGCATTTTATTTATTCTTAAGATGACATTTTCTTTTAAAAATATGAAGTGAGATAAAAATTTTACGGAATTTAATAACTTTGAAGATAATTTTAGTTCATTATACAAAAAAAAAATTCGATTATTCGTGCTTTATCTAGTTGTTCTTCCATAGCTTGTACAACATTTGTCATCAAAAATACAAAAACATTTTGAAATCAATCTAAAAATAGAAAATTAATAAATTAATAAAGGGATAAATTCATTGAATAATCATTTTAAATTTAATGTACATGAACAATGATGATCATATATTCAATCATAAAACACGCATAATGAATATTTATTGCTTGAAGGTGATAGATCAAAGGTTATTTCTAATAAGAATTCTAATTTTACTCAATTTGCAAATTATGACCCTTAATGTATATTACATAATAAAGAAATAGTTAATTAATCAAATAAATTCAAATTATTGCCTTTATTATATAAAATGGTAAATAAATCAAATTTATTAAAAAAAAGGGAATAAAATTCAAACATATATAAAATAATTCTTCCAATTATTTATACATTTATTTACAGTCAAGCAAAAATAAATTATATTCATATAATAATTATAGATGTATGCGTGCGTACTTATTTATTATGTACCAAGAATAAAATGTCAAATGATTAATTTTTCTATATTAAAAAATATGTTGATTACAATAAAAAACAAAATATTAATGAATGTAATTGACTCCTTTTCTACCTTATCCATACGTATACCTTTACATCTACATAAATAAATAAATAAAAAAAAAAAACAAATTACATGATTTATAAATGTGTCCAGCACATAATTTATTTTTGTTGTTTTTTATTTCATTTTTTTTTTCATATGCGATTGAATTTCAATTAAAATTCAATCATATTGTATTTTTTTATCCATTTACATCCTATAAAGAGATTTGGTTTTTTTTTTATATTGAAATAATTATTTATATTTATAATGAATTATGGTTAAATGTTGCTGTAATAATAATAATAACAAAACATTAAAATATATATTGGCATCGTAAATTCATAAAAAATATTATTATGATGGTTTTTATGATAAAGTCAATCGTATAATATTGACATGACATATACACAGTACACGCATACAGTGGTGTATTCACATACCTGAAACAAAAAAAAAAAAAATGTTACGCGGAGTAAAATGTGTCAAAATTATTTTACATTAAATTTGAAATATGTCTTTCTATAACATTTCACCCATTTGAAATAAAATTTTCCAAAATTTTATAAGGATTTATGAAACAATCATTAAATTGCCATGAACAATTGGTGTTTAAAAATCAAGGCGTAAACGGGACCATTCGGTTAAATGTCATATGATTATCTCTTTTAGATATATTTTATAACAAATAATTGAATTCAATAAAAATTGCTGTCATGTAATTTTTATCAATTTACAAATAAATACAACACTGCAACATAGCATAATTAATAATTATTAAATATCACAAATTGCATATGCACAAATATATACAAAAGATACACACATATAGAAAAGATACACAAAAGATGTAAGATAAGTTCTCAACGTTATTGATATTTCTGATCCATTAAAAATCAATAATCAAATATCAATAATAAATGATAATCGTCTCGTATTATATATTTATTAAACAGTCATTTTTTTATTTACATAAATACATATAAATATATATATCTCTCTGTCTTTATATTATATTGAACTCTTCACACTTATATTTATATATCGATTGAAATTATAATATACATATCAAACACTATCATTCATATATACATAATATGCATATGAATATACAAAATTAAGAAGAAAAAAAAAGTCAATAAACAAAATTTATCTATATGACGCGAAGTTTTATTTAAGATTTTTCCAGATGGATTTATTTTTTTTTCCTCTTAGTTTTCGTTTAAAAAAAAAAAAAAAAGAAAAAAGAAAATTAATTAAATCAAAAAGAAAACAAATATTGTATATTTTTTTTTTCATATGCATACAAACATTTTTATGTAATTTATTTGTATATAGAGAAAATTATATAAATGAAGATAGTTTTATGATGGTATTAAGGCTACTAATGAATTGAGAGACAATTTTGATAATAGACTGTTAACAAATTAGATTTATATTCATATTACAGATTTTGTGAGATCTTATGTTTCTCTATATGACGACTACATATTTAGTTGGGATGTATTTGCTTGTTTCTATGATGACAATTTTTTTTCTTCCAAAAATTGTCGAAGGTTATTTTTGATAAATAAAATGTCCATATTTTTTTATAACAATTGTCAATAAAAAAAAAGATAATATACATATTTTGGTGTTGAGGGTGAAGAGGAATTTAATATGAGACAATTTCATTTTGTTTATTTCTGTTTCTCTATAAAGACAAACAAAGGTTGTATATCGTGTACCATTAATGGTAATGACTTCCATTTGGACATTGTCCTTCAACCACTTTTAATATTATATTTGACATGAATTTAATTATTTCCCTTTACAATAATATCCAGCTTCCTATTACAGTAATAAAAAGTGATACAAAACTTATTCTTAACTTTTTTTTTCTTTAATTACAAAAGTTATTGTATGTACAATAAAGTGATTCACGCATGCACTTTTTGTTTTTCTTTTATTTAAACAAAAAATGTCTTGTTATAATTACGTTTATAATATAATTGCACCTTCCTTTTATACCTATCTATCCATCTATCTATTTGTATTATTATTATACTTATTATATTTTGTAATAGAGAATCAACATTATATTTATGTGAAAAAAAAAACTGAAAGATAAAAATAAAGAAGAAGAAGGATTATAAGAAGAATAAAAGAGTAACGAAGATGTACAAAATAGTATACTTAAAAGTAATAAAATAAGTGATTTAACAACGAAAGACAAAAAGTTGATTGTCGCGATTTAATTGAATATAGTGAAGTGAATGGGGAGAATATAATAATATGAGACGAACGCGGGGGTTGAATTATATATATTATACAGATTGAATTGTGGATTGTGGGAGAGAATTTATATTTAGTTGTCTTATTATTTAATTACATTTTATTCGACATTATACACTCTATATACACATACAGACACACACACACACACTCTCATATATTTGTGGTAAATTTGCGTATTTTTGTAATTATCAATAATTTACTGTTTATATAAGTCTCTATATCCTTCCCCTTTGTCTCCACTTTCTTTGAATAAATTATTATTTAGTTTGAATGAGAATTTATATAGATATATATATATAAATTGGAAACTGGTAACGTTGTTTCTGGGATAGGAGGTTGTTGTATGTATATATATATATATATATATTTCTCTATATAATAATTGGCATTTTCATTTTGAAACAAAATAAAAAAAAAACACAATATTTTATGTACTTCAGCTTCTGTACTTGATTACTTTAATAGACATTGGATTTCACTGTTAAATACAAAATAAATAAATAAATATAAAAATCTGTAAGTAAGTAGAAAAAAAAAAAAGAATAAGAAAATAATTTTTTAATAATGAACCAACATCGTGGGATTTGACTCTTTTATATTTATTTATATATTTTATTTATAATCTTTCTAGTTACAAAACGTCAAGGTTTTATTTTTATTTTTTTTTGTTTTGTATTTTTTGTTCATTTTTAATTTCATAAAATAAAATTAGGTGTGTCCTCACAGTTCAAATAGTATAATTATATATATATCGAGATCATGATGACGATGACGATGATACTATTGATGATGACGATCCCTGGTTTATCATATAATATACGTATATAGAAAATAAAGGAAATTCCTTTAACGTCAATCAAAATAGTTGGGATTTAATTATATATATAAACATGGTGAGAAATAGAGACAGAATGTTATATACGAGGGTAATAGTAGATGGAGACGAAGTATTATTATAAGGCGATTTTATGTTATTATTATAAAACATTTTCTTTCATGGTATAAAACAATTCCAATTAGGTTTAAAACTATACAAAACATGAATTTAAGTTTGTACCATTTATTTTTGTATTCTATTATAATCCTAATTTTGCCCTAAAACTAAACAACAAATCACCACATTAAACAACACAAATATATGTATATATATATATATAAAGAGAAAGAGAATTCCAGCCAACATAAATGTTAAAGAAGAAGAAGAAAATGATAACGACGGCAAACGACAACGACAATGGCAATGACAAAAAAAAAAAAAAAAAAATAACAACACAACAACAAAAAATTTGTCGACTGAAATTTTCATAATCGCAGAATGAAATTTGTCGACAACAAGAGAAATAGAAGAAGTAGTCGAGTATAGGAAAAAAAAAACGGTCTCCTCCACCTGAAATGGCAAGGCCTCATCCTGGGGTAGTAAACATAACAATATAGACGTCGAATGAATTTCACTACTCTTTCCCCATTTGTAACTTTGTTCATTCGTTCATGTGTATTTTTCATCTTCTTTGGTTATCAAATCCTTATGTACCACTGTACATACCCCTCTCTTTCTCTTTCACTCTTACATGCAAACCCGGAATTTTTGCCTTATACACATGAATATTATTTCAGCACACACTTGAAACTAAAGTTACATTCTCGTATGTATCAAAGTAAATTGTGTAAAATTTTCTTATATTTTCGTATAATTTTTAAATTTAAAAAGGATAAATTTTTTTTGATTCCATTTAATTTTTTCTTATTCAATTATATTCACATCATAGTATCAGTTATGTTAGGACACCCACAACTGAACGTAATTCGTCGTATAAAAATAATAATAATAATAATAATAATTTAGTTAAATGTGTGAAATTTTTTTTTAATACATAGGGCTCCGTATATAAACCTAAATAAATATACACATTCAGTCGCACACAAATGCACGCAAACTCAAATGTATAAAAATTTTCCTTCTATATACATTGTCGAAAGCGGATAATTTGTATTGATCCAATCCCCCAAAAACGAGAGAGCAAAAAAAAAAACATAGAAAACTTTCATTTAGTCAATTTTGCGCATGTTCTAATGCGAATTTTCCAGACCAGGGGTGAATTTATTTGATTCAAAAATGAAAAAGGAAAAATTCGTAAAAAAAAAAGTTTCCTTTTTATAAAAATGATTTAATTTTTCTTGTCTTTTTTTTATTTAGAAAGAAAAGAAATATTTCAAAAAGTTTCTTCAAAGTTTTTTTTTTATATAAGAATGGGGCTTCTTATAGGCTATATAAGATTTAGGGGGTGGCAAATAAAGTGGTTGGAGATTTTACAAAGGGTCTACTCTACGTATTTGTATTCTCGTTATATACCATCAACAGTTGAGTTCAATGTATTGTATTAATTTTGTTGTTTTGGATTTGAATTTGAATTTGAATCACATCTCGAAAAGTTTTTGTTGAGGTTCAAAGAAGGAAGAATAAAAGAAACGAAAAGGGTGAGGAAGCGCATGGTGGAGAATTGTCTACCCTTTTATTTTTTTATTTTATTCGGCTTTCTTTTTTTTTTCTCTTGTGTTTTTTTTTTTTTTTGTGAGATTCTGATTTGAATTTCAGACACATACCAACAACTCACATTTTATATGAAAACAAAAAAATAAAAAAAATAGAAGAAAAACAGAAGAAAAGAAAAGTCTAAACGACTATTCTTAAGCATCATAGACACAAAGATATAGACGCAATTGTTTTTTGTTATAACTTAAAAAAAAAAGAAGCAAAAAGCAGATTTGAATATTTATTTTTTATTGAATTAAGAGAATCAACTTTATATTATATATTTTATATTCGACGACGAGCCAAATAGTTATACCCGTGCTTTGTTCCAGTTACCCATTTTGTGGTGGACAAAAAAGAAAAAAAAAACGAAGACATACACACACATGTGTGTATATTGAAACATGTATATACAAACATTGTAATGTGCGGTCAACAACATATGCAAGATGTTTTATTGGCTATATTCTCTTTTTTTTTTTGCAAAACAGGGGATTGAAGATGACGAGGGTTGCTCCGATATAAAGGATAATCGTCCTATATCGTCCACATTATTTATATGTATACAAGAGAAGGGGTTAGATTATTTAGAATAATAATTTTGATTTATATTTTATTTGTTATCAAACACGTTTTATAAATAATATATAAATAGGAGGATTAACCCTTTAATAAATATATAGAAAATGTCCGTATATGCAATTGTTTTTGGTCGAGTGTAGGATTTTTTTTTTCTTTTCTTGAAAGATTGTTGTGTTAGCAGAAGAAAATGGATCCCATATTTATAAATATTATTTGCCTGTCATACAATTGGGGTTGTTTTTAGCTACATAATAGTATAAATTGACGTTATTGTTACTTACACACACACACACACACACACATTTACACACACAAATATTACCGAAGAATATAATGTATGAAGAAACGTGCTGAGATTAACAATTTCTTTTTTACTCTGTAATGTTATTTTTTTTTTTTCTTGTTGTTTTCTAACATAATTTACCTAAACTAAAACGATTTTAATATTTGAAATATTTTCTATTAGCTAAATTTTATATACAAGAATTCTTTTTTTTTTATTTTTTCTGTTTTTAGAAAATACTAAATATTTACTATAGTGAAACGTTTCAAACAGCTTCAATTTGATACAATGTTTTGTTTTGATGAATTTGTTATATTTTGTATAAAATTATGTCAACATACTTTTTTTTTTTTTGGGTAACAAAAAAAAATTACTATAAATTGTACCGTATGAAGTTCAGTTTCATGTTTTTAGATTAGCATATTAAAATACACTATTTGTGTGTAAAGTAAATTCAAATCAAATGTTACTTCTTTGTTTGAGAAATTTTTTCTTTGTAATTATTTTTATTCAGTTACTGATTATATTATAATAATGTCGACTAGAGATTAAGGTGAGACAATAATTAATTTAATAATATTTTATCGATTAAAACAAGATCACCATAAAAAATTGTGTTTTATATTTATAATTAATTTCTATAAACACGTTTTTTAATAAATTAAATGCTAAGAAAAATTATATGTAGGTTTAGAAAAATTAATTAAAAAATATTAATAATTGATTTGTAAAAGAAAATTCATAATTGAAAAATTTCAATTCAATTTTTCACGTAAATTAATAAAAAAGAAAAATCTTTTTTTCAGCAAATATATTTAGAGATTTGTTAAACGTTTTTTTTTGTTGTTGTGCGTTGTAACTAACACCTATAACTTAATATTATTTTTTTTTTCTCTATATACAATAAATATCAATAAAAGATATAAACAGAGATACTTTCTTATATCTAAATATATAAATATATTAGTTTACAAAACATATACTCAGGTCGTCTAATCGCCTATAATCACATAATAATATTCAATTTATTAAAAATAAATGTTATCGTTTGTTGATGACATTTGTATATGACAACGACAAGTGACTGCACATTTTTTACACATTCACATATACACACAAGTATATATAGTTATATACATACATACAGTGAAACAATTTATTGTCTGGATGTGTATTATATATTATGTTTTGTTTAGTCAAAATATAAAGAAAAACAAAATGTATGTATACGGTCGGTTAACAGAGTCCAGAGACCCGCACAAACAATTATCATATTATATTGACTAAACAATTGACGACAACTTGTGTTGTTTATATTCTGCATTAATTGAAAAGACGAGAAAAAAAAAACAACATTGAATTGAAATTTTCTCTTTTTTTTCCCTCTGTTGTGATTTTCAGTCTTTTGTTAAAGCAATTTCGTAACTTGTACAACCGGATAATCGATAAGATAGAGAAAAAAAAAACAAAATAACCAGATAAATTTTCTTCAAGTTTTAAACAGCCAATTACTTACAATTTTCAATTTCAGAATTACTTTTTCAATACAATTTCTTTTTTTCTTCCTCTTTACGTAAAAGTCTGTATTTACTTAATTTGAAAAAATAGCCCTTTTAAATAAGTTGAAACAAAAGAAATCAATTCTTTTTATTCAAACAAAACTTAAATTAATTGAATTAAAAATGTGATGTGTTCACTTCAATTTAATCTTATATAATTTATTCTTGGGCATCGCATCACACAAATACTTATACATTATATTTAAAGATATAAAGAAGATCCAAAAATGAAGCGAGCGTCAAAAGATTTTCATCTTTCATTCCCCAAAAAAAAAAAAATATTTATATACTTTAGGCATATCGCTTATATACAGAGGGCAATTCTGTAATGGTCGAAAATGGTGTGAAACTTAAATATATATATATATATTCGTGGGTGTTTGGGGGGGTAGTCAGAATTGATGCGCCTAATCTTAGGATTAGATATGGATATACATGTGGTGTATATATAAGATGGTTCGAACGTTTAGTGGAATGAGAAAGAACAATCTTAGGGATTTTGAGAATGGAATATATTGCACGTTATGTCAATTAATTAGGATTACAAGCGTTTATCCGGTGGGGTCTTCTTTTTTGTACCCCCCTAACCAATTCTTTCTTGCAATTTTTTTTTTGCCGTTTATATAAGTAAGACAATTTCGCTTATATATATATATATATATATTTCTCAATTGAATCAATGATCGAAAGAATAATCAAATATTTTATTATGCATGAACACATTTTGGACACTGTTACAATATCCATTTATATATTTACAATAAAAAAAAAAGAAAGGAGAATAGAAGATAAACTCATACCCAAACAATCTACCACATGTACACCCTATCGTTTTCGTTCAGGGACGACCCTTTATATACGCACCTTTACGATATATTTCTAATTTTCAATTCTCATGAGTACATTTTTAGTATAATATGTTTTTTTTTTCAAACTCCACCTCCATCTCTCATCCTCTAAAACCATTTTGATTGTGTCTTCTATACGAATTCGCTTCGTTACCCATTTGGTCTAGATCATCCCCAAGGAATTTTTTTTTTCTGTTCTTTCTTTCTTAAAAAAATTACAATGGAAATAAGTTTTTAGTGTATACAGATACAAACGATTTGAAGGGTGGTGAATGTAGACAATATAAAAAATGGGGTGAATAAAATATAGAAATGACGTCGATTTGATTTAAAAAAAAAAAAGAAGAATAAAATGAACACAAATAAAAAAAACTCAGTTCTTAATAATAAATTATTTTAATATTAGCATTTTTAATATAAAGGCGTTTCTCCTTCCTGTGTTGCCATATTCTCAGTATTTAAATTAATTTGAAAATCAAGATTTTTTTTGTATTATTAAGAATTTCTATTAAACATTTACGATGATAATATTGAATAAATAAATAAATGTGTGTATATGTTTAATTTTTAAATAAATAAAACACGAATATTGATCATCTACATCGTATGCATAATGTCTAAAAATCATATAATAAAATGAATAATAAAATCGTCTTTTGTAAAAACATATACTTCGTTTTATGTTCGTTTACTCTGCCTTTTAATTCTCCCCTCTTTCACGTCATTTTTCTTATGATATTTATTTAAAATTTTAATGAAAATCATAATGATTTTTATGAAGTGAAAAATTCCATGAATTATAAATAAATTAATTAAAAAGAAATAATTCCGGATTTAATTTCCAAAAATAAAATAAACAAAGAAGAAGAAAAAAAATATGAAAAAGTTTTGTGTTTTTTTTTTTTGCTTGTTGTAAAATGGAATTTTGTTTATTTTGTAGAATAACTTTTTTTTTACCGTGCGTGACGTCATAACACGAACCTGCAAATATTAAGTAAAAAAAAAAGACACAATCCTTTTCATTAATTAAATATTTAATTTTTTGTTTCTCTCTTAATTGTGCGGTTCATATAAAAGTAAATTGTATTGACTGTTTATAGTGAATGTTTGAATTGGAATTTCACCATATACACTTTAATGATAAGATCTTATATGAATTAATAAAGACAGTGGCTTCAAAATATAAAAATTCGAAATAGCGGATATAAATTTTGACTACTTGTCTTATAAAGTGAAAGAGACCTTTTACAGTGGATAATCAAAATAAATATATCTGTGGTCATTATTATAAGTAGGAGTCTATATATTTTTAGTATATATTTATTTAAGAGGACTTTCGAAATCAACTTGTTTTTTGTTTTAACTGAATTATTTAAAAGCTTAATAACTTTCAGAAATTTATTGAACTTAAGGTAAATTTGATAGCCTTTGATAACCATTAAACAATCAAAAAATATGTGTTGTTTTAGCGAAAGGTTTTTAAATGTTCATTTTATCTCTTAAGAAGGATTGATGGATTACTTTTATATTTTCATTGTTTAAATGATTTGTTTAAATTTTAAACCTTCAAATTAATTTGTATCCAAAATTAAATTACCTTTTGTTTCTCTTGAAACGAATGAGGAAAATAATTAAAATATCAAATTAAGAGCAATGTTAATATTAATACAATACGACCTACACGCAATAAAATGAGTACGAAACCAAACACGCAAACATTACAAGGATTCATCACTTATCTTAGTTATTTGTAGTTTTTTTTTGAGATTATAATTTTACCATTTTGAATTAATCAATAACTGCGTGAATACAAATCACTATGTGTCCCGCTGATATTATATATTTTATGCATAAAGAATCATCCCCTTTTGTAAGTCATCCTAAAATTCCTACCGCCTGTCAAATATACATAATATAGTTACACTGTTGAACCTACCATGAAAACACACAATTACAATTTTCAAAAAAAAAAAAAAACAGAAAGAAGGAAAACATAAAATTAAGACAATAATTTTTCCAATTTTTATCCAGTGTAACGCGCTGTTACGACAGTTACGTAATCGACCAATTAGTTATAAGAAAATAAACGAATATAAAGAATATATATTAGGTTGGGGTAGTAAATTGAAGGGGTGAGTGATGTATATATGTTTAGAAGGGTGGCGTTATAAAAGATGGAAAAATATTTATATAAATAATAAAACCCTCGCGCTTTCCATCGCGCTTTTATATACATCAAAACACCTCCTTCCAATTTCAAATTCAACCCGCATCTGACATTTTTTGCTGCGTGTATCTTCTGTTATATTGTCGATTCTTATTATTATACAAAGATTGGTTTGATGGCAGAGAGAGGCCTGACATTTTTTTTTTCTTTCTTTCTTTTTTGTTCTTGTTTATTTTTCATTTATTTCGAAGAAAACAAAAAAGGAAGGGTATTATGATGTATATAAGATTATTGGTATGGGCAATGAGGTGTTTGGGTGGAATAAGTAAAAGTGGAAGTTATTAATAAAATCAGCCCCTTAAGACATTCATTCTATATATATTATATATAATAATATTATAGGACGACTTCGGGATTATATTAGTGCCAATAACCAGTGGTAATATTTTATACGGATATTAATATTAAATGAAAAAAAAAAGAAAAGTGGAATGAGGAAAAACGGGAATTCAATGTGTCTTTAATTTGTGTGTTGGCTGTACATATATTTCTTCATTTTTCTATATGGTACATCTTTGTTATTCAATTAAAGTGGTATATATGTATTTATAAGTTAAGGCTTAAGGGTCGAATCAATTAGTTAAGACACAAGAAACAAAAGAAAAAAGGACAACAAAATTGTATTTTTTCGATAAAAATAAATACATAAAACTTAAATAAAAATAAACAGTACTGGAGAAAATAATTTAAAATCAATTTTAATTAAAGGAAATGACGTTACGTCCCTACGGCGCTGTCCAACTGCTAGTGCCATTTTATTTTAATTGAAATTGTAATTTAATTAATTGAATTCTTTATTGTTTTTCTTTTCTTAAGTTTTTTTTCCCCTTTCATTGTCGTCCTGTTTAATCAATAATTTGTAACGACCTTTAAAAAGATTGTTCAACTTTTTTGAAATTATCGAATAATTTACGAAAACCTTGTAATTAACAAAAGTTCCTTATAGTCTTCTTTTTTTTTTTTCTGAAGCAATAATTTTTTCTCTCTTTGAATTCAAATTTTTTATTTCTAACATAATGTAGCATTGTGCATCGTTTAAATCTAAAAATTTGAAAATTCATAAAATTGTTTAAAAATAATACCGGTTGACTTATAATCTGACCCCCAAAATAATACCCCAAAATAATTTTATTCCATGTATTAAAAGTCTTGTCTATTTTCATTTAATAAGAAAGGAAACAAAAAAAAAAATTGAATGAGGTGATGTCTTCTTTTTTTTTTGTTCTTCTTTGAATATATAAATTCTGTGTGTGGTATAATATGTATAGTAGAAGAATGTTAAAGATGAGACGTGACAATAAATATATACGGGACAAACGGACGAAGAAAACTCTTTTTTTTTTTTTCTTCAGTTCTTGGATTTAGGAGGTTATAAAGAGAGTGCAATACATGCATTAATTAAATTTTCTGCACAAATATTTCAGTTGGCGAAGAGTTTAAATATAATATATATATATATAAGGATCAGTAGACATATTATTTAATATCAACAAACACACACACACACACAAGATGACGACAAAAATATAATATTATAATTATTCTGTTCCAGTTATTTCTTTTAATTCTTCTTCTTTTTCTCGTTATTATTATTATTATCATTTTTTTTTTGTTTCTCTTTACTTATTTGTTTTTATACAAAGACGCGACGACAAAGACAAAAACGAAGAAGAAAAAAAATGAATATAAGTAGAAGAAGAAGAAGAAGTAAAAGTTATGAGTTTGTGATTTGAAATTATTTTTATTAAAAAGAAGAAAGAAAAAAAAGAAGAAGAAGAAAGATGAAGAAGAAGAAAAATAAGATGATTGAGAAATTGTCTAGAAAGTTTCTTTTCTTTTAACTTTTTTTTTTTTTTTTTTCTGAAACCAATTTTTTTTTTATTTACTTCTTTCGTTATAATACGTCGAGTATGTTACTTATAGCATCTTATAACATTAAACTAAACAGCAAAAAAAAAAAAACTATATAGAAGTGACAGATGTCGAACTGAAATTGACCTCTTCTTATAGACGTTTAAATTTTATAGAAAAATAAATTTGTGTGTTTTTTCTTTCGTCTTTCTTTTATTAATTCAATAAGATTATCAAAAAAACAAAAAAAAAACGGAAGATTAACTTTTAGAATTCTAATTTTAATTTTACTCACAAAAAAATTAAATCAAAATAAATGAATTAACGAGAGAGAGAGAGAGAAAAAATTCATATACATTCCATAATATTAATTGGAGCAAAAATGACGTAGACATGATTATTTGAGTTATTAAAAAAAAAATTTCCTGCCGCCTTCTAAAACCGATCCCAAAATATTATTATTTTGTATAGAAGCAAATAAATTTCTCTATAAACAATTATTAGTTATTGGCGATCGTGATCAATTAGAAATGAAATGATTTTGAACTCTTTTTATGTTAGGTGTTTCATTTCGTCTATAAAGTCTAAACAATTTCTAAAATACATAAAACAAAAATCGATATCTATGCAAATTAAACAAATATATCAAATGAAAAATATTTCTCAAATTGTCTATACATATTTTGATTTTTTTTTAATTGCATTAAAAGCGTTATGTCTACGACACTTTAGCGAATATTAAATGAAATATTTATTTTTTTAATGTGTTAATTGTTTTAATCCTCCAATTTGATTCCCGTTTTAATTATTTTAATTGATTATTGTCTTTTTTTTATTATTATTATTATTTTCATGTGCGATTTAAAAATATAGATTTTTTTAATCGATTTATCATAATAATAAAAAAAAACACGGTTTAACGGGAGATTATTATGGATAGTTGCTTTAAGTGATAAATCGGTCAAAATTTATTTTTTATTTCTTAATTTTTATGGTGTTCTTCTTCTTCTTCTTCTTCTTTTTTATATATATATATATTTTTTACATCTTTATTATGTTCAATCAAATGTTGTAAGTTATCATCAATCAATATTAAAATTAAGTAATTAAACTTCTACTTTTATATAGTTATTTTTTTTTTTTACGATTCACATGGATTTAAAAATTCAACTTTGCTGCATAGAAATTTGTGATGA
Organism: Pedicia rivosa; assembly: GCA_963082725.1. Taxonomy (NCBI): domain Eukaryota; kingdom Metazoa; phylum Arthropoda; class Insecta; order Diptera; family Pediciidae; genus Pedicia; species Pedicia rivosa. The sequence goes on along the minus strand of OY720153.1, from coordinate 3,804,178 downwards.
ACATATACGAATAAAAATAAGAACAAAAAGACGATAATCTCATATAATATTATTTATACAGAGGCGCTTAATATGTATGTCACAGTTTATGCATCAAAAGTTCACGGTTAAAAAAATAATAATAATAATAAAAAAAAATAACATAAACGCGACAACATTATAATTTTCAAATGTTTATTATTATTTTTATTCAATAAATAAAAAAATTTATTTTTGAAATAATTTTTTATAACCGAGTAACATTGGAAAAATTGGTTGTTCTGTAAACATTTTGTATTGCATTATATTCTCGTAAGAACCAAAAAGTAAAATTTTGTTCTTTAAAAAAATCTACTTATATCTAATCGTAACATTTCACTTAACTTTATATCTGCGTTGTTGATAAAGTCATAAAATTAAACAATAAAATAATTCCTCTATAAGCGTAATATTGTTTAATGTATTTTATCCACGCGTCAATAATGCATCTTGTAAAATTATAATAAAATTAGAATTTATGCAAATAAATATTCAAAATGGTTAAAATTTAACAATGAACCATTAAATTTGCACCGCATGCACTTTTTGTTATTTTCATAAAGTTTATTATTAAATATTTTATTTTTTTTTATTTGAATTTGTTTTATAAAATTTTTTAATTAAAAATACAAATCACATAATAATAAAATATAAGACAAAATATTTATTTCGTTGCACTATGCGCCATATGATTATAATTTAATTAATATACGATAATTTTTTAATAAGGAAGTCAATGTCTTTAATGTCGCAAAACTTTTTAAATGGATCTTTAAATGTTTCTCTATAGTGTTTGTTGTCTCTTTTTTATTTCTAACCTAACAGCCAATTTAAAATTATTGTGAAACTACCAAACATTAATAATATTTCATTAATAGAAAAAATGTCATCATCATATAATTATGACTTAATCGTTTTATAAAAGAAAACAATTGATTATCGATTATTGGAATTAATATTCTGCGAGATGTATTTTATATTGTACATTATTTCTTTTATTTTTTTTGTTTTTTTGTTATTTTTCGCTATTTGCAAAATTTCAAATACATAAGAGAAGGGTGGAAAATTGATGAAGGGAATAGAGGAAGAAGGAAAAAAAAAGAAAACGAAGTAAAAATAGAAAAAGGGGAAACGTACAAACAATATTTCATTTTGTTTGTTAATCGAGCTTTATAAATTCAGTTGGCGTTTGCAAAATGCTACCCTTTTGGAATACGTAATTAAGGGTTAGTAAATGGTGGGTGGTCTGTATGGTGGATATAGACAGGGAAAAAGCAGGAGGAAATGACGACAAGGAAAGGATATTTTTTTCTGTTTTTCTTTTGATTTGGATTTGTTGATTTGAACTAAAACCCCGGGAATTATGGATGAAAATTATCGTGCGTTTTTTATTGATTTTTTCAAAGTTGATTTTTTTTTTTATTTTCAAAACTAAACAAAAAAATGCTGTTATTTTATTTTTAATAAAGAAAATAATTTTTTTTTTATTTAATTTTGAAAGAATTGATTTTTGTTGATTAAATTTTGGACTTTACTTTAAATTTATTAGAATTTTACATTAATTTTTTGTATTAGACAAGAAAATGTTTAACATCAAAACACACGAATGTGTATTATTTATTCACAAACCGTAAAATTTGTTTAACCTATCTCACTCTTGCATATGTCGCACGTCCTATTATAAAGTATGAAACTTTTGTTTTATCTCAAAATTTCCCTGGATATATATAATTTGACTTTCTATACATGCGACGACTCACAAAGGGTTGATGTGACACAGGATCTGCAAATTTTTGAATTTGTTTAGGTTTTTGTGTATATATTATATTTTATTTAAATTTTACAAACATACACACACACATACACACACACATCACACACATATATAGTCACTGATATGTTTGACTTTTTGTATAATATAATGAAATGGAATATTATATATGCGATTGGAGTTGGAAACAAAAAAAAAACAAAGGAACAAGAGGCAGGCGGCGACATCATATCAGAGATGTATATATACATACTATACGAAATTTTGGGTGAGACAAAAAGTACCGCGTGTTGTTTATGGCACACGAAAAATTTACATGTAAATTTTCAAAATTGTTATTATACACAAAATTCTATTATTATTATTATATGAATGTTTATAAAACGGAATAATCTTAATGTTTTATAATTTGAAATTAATTTTCTTTTCTTTTCTTTCTTTTCTTTTTTTTTTGGTTAAACAAAATATTATTTAGAAGGTAAAATTTTTTATTTAGATTTTCTATTTTCAAGAATATGTATTCACTATACACCCATACACACACACATATATACATGTGTATTGTGTGTAAATTATTTACCACCCTATTGTAAACTGAACTATGTGAACCTTCTTCCGCACCTACCACCCTCTTATATCATTAACTGAATAAGTTAAATATCGTAAATTTAACAGAGAAATTGTTCTTACGGGCGTCTTCTGATCCAGAGACCACATAATTGTGTGTGTATGTATGTGCTGGGACAACAATCTTGGGATAGGTTTTTGTGATCGTTAACAAATGTTTGTCCTTCTGTTTCCTTGTTTTAATAATTAAGTGTCGTCGTTGTTATATATATATTATTAAATATCAACGTCTATACGTTATAAGGGATTTTCTTGTGTGCGTGTGTGTGTATGTATTTAGTTCTCTTGGGAGTTGGTCGCTCCTCACTCAACCAATTTAAACTACCCAACACCTTAATAACACCTGATTCTATATAAAGATGTGGTTTTGTATTATGGATTTTAAAATATCATATATATTTGTTTGTTTAGGCAATGTTCAGTTGCGATTTAATCATAAATGAAGCGACGGTAAATAGAAAAATTATATTTTCTTTCATATAAATAAAAGAATATTGAAGTTTAAAATATTTAACCTATTCAATGTAATAAATTAGACTGAGATTTTTTTAAATTGTATGATTTTCCTATTAAAATGAAATCAATATCAAATTATTTTTGATCAATCTAAACAAAAAGTTTAACATAATTTTAAACACATAGATAAATATGGGTATTTAAATAAAAACCAATTTAAGCATTTCCATTAATATTAGCTTCTCTGTTTTTTTTTTTTGTATTTTTATATTATGATGTTTTATTAATATGTCGAAAGTCCATATAAATATTATTATATGTGTTTATAAATATGTAGCTTTTTTCCCGATATTTGATAAATGTTTTAAAATCATCTGAATAGAAGGAAATATAGATATTATATAGAGAGAATTAAGTGATAAATATTGTTGTTTTATATACAAATATGTAAATTACTTTCTGATAAAAATCTCATTCGTCTCTTCATATATATAAATGTTTTGTATTATTGCGTATGTTAGCTAACAAATATACAATTTAATTTGTTTTTTTTTTTAAAGAATTTTTCACCTTGACACTTAAATTGATTGATGGTTTTTTTTTCTGTAATTTAGTATTCGATTACATACAATCAACTTCATATGCATTATTTGCCTACATTGTTGTATTATTGTTTGTATTTTTTTGTTTCCTTTATAAAAAGAAATATAAAATGAAAGAAAAACAAAAACCAAAATGAAGAGAGAAAACCATAAACCATAAATTAATAATGAACACAGCCTTAATAATAATGAGTTATAAACAGACAATAAAAACGAACATAAAAATATTCTGTTTGGTTAAATGAAAAAAAAAGAAAAAATAGAAGAAGTTAAAGAAGAGATGAAGATGAGACTAACAGAAATAAAATGAAGACCAACCTTAATCTGTATCTTTCTTTAAAGAAAGAATTAAGTATAAAAACTTTGTATTTTGTTCCGTCGCGTCGCAAAATGATTATGTACGCAAGATAAGACTATTTTTCTTCTTCATCTTTTACTCTTTTATAATCTGATGATGATTTTATATTGACTAATTTTTTTAATGACTTTTTAATTGATGCATATACTTAATATATATTCAGTTGGAATAGTTCCCACGGACAAAATTAATGTTCCTACGTTATATTATTATAATCTATTCATATTAAAAAAAGTTAAACCTTATACGCGTGACATAACCTTCATGAAAAATGTAATTAAAATTCTTTTATTATATTGCAAAAAAAAAAAAAAAAAATATGTAAGAAGAAAAATTTCTCTCTTACATTTTATATTTTCCTACAATTTATATGCTCAGTAAAATTAATTTTTAAATCGTTGGTTTATGTCGTGACTGATCATTTGATGTTGAACTTAATTTGAAATTTTTAATTATTTTTTAAAAGCATTTTGATGAAATCAAAATCAAATGCATTAAATAATTGCGTCAATATAATAATTTATTTTTATTATATGAAATAAAATTTTCTTCAACCAAAAATTAACGAATTCATTCAATTATAATTTAATGGTGGAAGTGCCTTTTTTTTTTGTTACTTAGTCAAATCGTAACATTTTCTAGAAAACCAGTTTTAATTCTAAATTAAATTCGGAAGGAAAACAAAATATAATATTTGCTATTTTGAATATCGGAATTCCGGTTTAACGTTCGCCTAACTTTAAACGGTTAAAGTTAGACGCTACATTTTTTTTATTTATATGAATCCGTGAAAACATTTCTAAAAAAAAATATAAACATAAATTTTTCGTACAGTTTTCGTAAAGTTTTTGCGTTATTATTTATTATTTTTTAATAAATATTATTATTAAAATATTTTGTGAGTAGATAAACAAAAAATGAAAAACATTGTTGTATATTGTTGCCATAACATATAATTATAAAATATTTAATATAATTTGTTAAACATAATACAAAAATATTGACGTCGGCACTAAATACTTAAAGCATAATAATAAATATACGTAAATATATATTTAAAAAATCTCACGATTTTGAAGAATTATTCAACCAAATTCCTAAATGTTTTTTTTTTCTTGTTTGATTTAAATTTAGAAAGGAATTAAAAAAGAGAGAAGAAAAAAATATATATTTATTTTCATCGCGTAAAAACGAAGAAATTTATAAAGAAATTTTGTCATTGTAGATGGACGGGTTAAGTCATAGCCGTCGTATAAAATATATTGTATGGAAAGTTTAGGAGGAGAAATAGGTAAATGAATATGACACAATATTTTCTTTAAAGTAAAATTAGAAATATACTAAAAATAAATTGCCGCCAATGAACACCGTCACTGCGGTGTGGATTAAAAAAGAACAACAAAATTTTAGAGATGAATCGTTTTTGTGCGGTCTAACGACTTATGACGAGACGATTTTTTTTTCCTTCTTATTTTTTTTTTTTTTAACATTCTAATAAAAATATATACACACACACACACAGACACAGAAAAATATTTAAATTTTATAATAAATATTTAGTTGATGATGATGATGAGACAGAATGTTAGGACGCGCGGACACACAACACACAATAATACTATAAAACAAAATATACTGACATACGCGCGCTCGCGTCGCACTTTTTTGACTTAGTTTATTTCACTTAAATGTGTGTTTATTTCAGTTTAGAATTGTTTTTATGGCACTATTATAGTAGAACATTACGATGATTTTTATTGCATTATTTACGTTCATTATTATTATGATTATTATTATTATTATTATTATTATTATTATTATTATCTTTTGTATTATTGTATTTTCATTCATTGATAAAAATGCGTAAAGTTAAAGATAAATAATAATAATAATTTGAGAATTTATAAGAAGAAGAAAACGATGAAGAAGAAAAGAAAAATTGTGTTTATTATTTTTTTTTACAAACAATTTTTGATTGGAATTTTTTTTTTTTTTTTGTTCTTTTAGTAAAATAAATAGTTTTCTTAAGAAAAATAGACAAGAGGATGTCTGGGATTTTTCTTTTTTCTTTGATATTATTCGGTCAATCATATGCTAATGTTGTCGTCATGTCATGTATTCACCATTGACCGAACTCTCTCATCGCGTACATGATTTTGTAAACAAATCGTTTATTATTTCTGTTTATTTTTTTCACTTATGTTTTTTTTTTAATTAATTAGTTTTTTTTTTTGGTTGCTTTTGACTTTTTTATATGAGAAAATTTCAATTCAATTCTATTTTTTTATCTTTTTAGTATTTTATTTACCTTCTTTGATGGAGGAAAAAAAATAGGAGTGGCTTATATTGTCAGACATAGAAGAATAATAAGAAGAGGAAGAATTGTGAAGAAGAAGAAGCACAAAAAAGAGAAGAAAAAAATATAGAGAATAACTCGTTTGTATTGTGTTGCTTAGCAACCGATGACGCCATACTTAAAGTTCTTCTTTTTTCTCTCTCTCAGTGTGTTTTTTTTTGTTATTTTTTGTTGTTGTAATATCGTGAGTGAAAGAAGATCGTTTAATGTTCTCCTCTCTCATTTTCTCGAACAAGATTGCGTGGAACGGTGACTTCCCGTGTATGTTTTTTAGGATACTGGAAAAAAAGAGAAGCAGAAAGTCTGTCTGTTTGTCTGACTGATAAAAAAAATTCCTTCTTCTGTTGTACAACATAAATTTATTTGGTTTTTTTTTGATGAACGTAATTTGAACCATGGCGACAAAAAAATAAAATAAATAAATTCACATAAAAAGACAAATTTTCGTCACCTTTAATGAAATTGATATCTTTGGAAGTCAATTTTTTTTTGTCAATATCCGTCGTCCAAACCATGTTTAATTGCTGAAGAACTTATGATTGTTGTTTTTTTTAAAAACCACATTAATTTAAACACTTTTCCTTCACAAACTCACACCAATATGTAAATAATCACCGTTTTGTTTTATTTTTTCACTGGAACAAATTTACAGAAATATTTCACATGAATTAATCACAAACTATTTGCTATATTAAAAAACTGCTCACTTAACTCATCATCCTGCGTTCTGAATAAGAAATGTCTAAAATTTCATTTCATTGCAATTTACACTTAAATGTATTAGCCGGTTAAAAGGACATCAAGAGTTTTTTTTATGATTCTTTGAAAAAATATACAAAAAAAAAAAGAAGAAACGAATAATAAAATTTGAAATTAGAAAGTTAGATGTTCGATAACAGAAGAAAAAAAAAAGTACCAAACTAAAAAAAAGGGTAAGAATTGTTTCTTGACAAAACAAAGAAAAAACAAAAAAGTGTCCGTCCATAAAAGTTTTTCGTCCCTTGGAATTTATTTTTAGTTTTTATTTAAGAGAAATTTTTTTTAAAGGGAAAAAAATTTCTCTTCTCTTTTGTTTGTGTGTCACCTTCGCATCCTTTTTTTTTTGTTTTGTCCTTCTTCTCATTTCTCGATGTAAAAGTTATCAGAATAAAGGAAAGGGTAAGGATCCAGTTGTTGTAAAACGATCAGAGCCATATAAAAAAAAAGGAAACTTTCTCTTTAATTTCTTACAAACATATATAACATTATATAGGAGAGACGAAAAAAAAAAAAAAGGCAAAAAGGGTGAGTTCGTTATTTCGCTTTCGAATCATAAATTTTATGACGGAAACATTTTTTTTTTCTCCTTTCTTTACTTTACTTTACTTTTAAAATACAAAAAAATTTTTGTGTATCTTTTTATGCAGCAATATATTGAAGAAGAGGTGATTGATCTACCACATAATGACCTTTACATTTATATATAGGATTTCTGTTCTCATAAAAGGATGGACACGGTCATTAGTTGAAAGATTAAAGAATACAGAATATACGGTTGGGTTGACATTTTAAAATGAATGCGTTTAACGGAATGTTAGACGCGCAGAAAAGAAGAAAGAGTTTTATACAATCACCCAGTATTTTTGAGTAAAAGGAGAAAAGGCGTTGTATGGAAAAGAAAGTGGGACAACCTTTAGAAGATAAATAATTTTTTTTTCTTTTGTTTCTTCTGTTCGTGACATTTTTTTTTGTTTGTGTTTTGTACGCGTATTTTTTCTTTTATTTAATTTTTCCTTTTTTTTTTTTTTCGTTGATCAATATCATGTGTATTCCTGTTTCGTATGAAATAAATGACTCACTTATACCCGTAGAGACCGTAGAGAATATAACAATAAAAAGTCGGAAACAAAAATCTCAATTGTTATCTATAAAATTCTTACGTTTTTATTGGCATGAAGAACGGTTGAGTTGTTCAATGGAGTTGGGGGGTGGATGGTTTTTGGGTGATGGGTTTGAGGTATATTGTGGGTATAGTTGGGTTGGAAGTTTTTTTTTTCTTTCTTTTTTTCGTTATATAGTCGAAGCTTTTTTTTTCTTCCTTTTATATACATAGGCACAAAACATTTTAAGAGGGACACACGTAAATATATATATATATATTTTGTGTTTGAGGATTGTATATATTATATAGTATGACTATGGAGAAGAGATATGAAAGAATTTTTGGGGATATGGAATGGTTTTAGATGAAGGGTATAAATAGTTGTGGGATATATGTTGTATAATAGTATAAATAGGACCGTCATAGTCTTATAGCCATAGTCATAGTCATAGCATATATTGAAGCATTTATTTAGATGTATATATGTATATAAAATATCGTCTATATATACATAAATGAAAGAACACACAAATGTATATTTAGAGGCACAATTGTCATTTAGATAATACCGAAGGTTTAATTTTAAGGGTGTGAAAATTGGTGTCTTGTATAAGTAACAAGTCTTCCTCTTTGGCTTCAATCTTATATGTTCTTTTTTTCTATATTTTCTTTCTTCAATTTTTTTTTTTCCCTTTTGTTTTTTGGTTTTTGGATTTTCTTCTGTTATTTTTTTTTGTTTTTGTTTTTTCCCTCTTGATAAGAGATATAAATTATTGTGGACATTACCCCTTTATTCATGTGAACGTTATGATAAAATTTATTATATTTTTTGATTAGAGTTTTTAGTTGTGTGCCGGGTGGGTATACACAGATATTTTTCAAATAAGATGAAGAAAGAATTATATACATAGTATGAGAATAAGGAGAAAAGGAAGGATGAAATGAATTGCTTATGGTTTGTTATGTAATAATAGCAAACTTTTGTTTTAACACATTTGAGGCTTAAAGTTATTTGTTTTATAGTATAATATATAGAGTTAAAAGTTTGTGGTTCTTAGGAAAAGGAATTGTATCTAACATTAAATAAATTTATTCGCGATTTTATACAAAATAACAAGTTAAAATTCCTATGTTTCTATATAATATAAAATCTCTTTATATTATTATACGGCAATGAAAAAGGGTGAGGATTAAAACTTCAACATTTTAATAAATGAAAAATAAAGGAATATATATACGTAGGATAGAATAGGATCGCTTATATATTTATATGTGAATTGTCCGTTCATTATCCTACAAAATTAGTCCATAATCAGAAGGATCTCATCTATATAATATGACATAATAACAATTATAATAAAAATGATCGTTATAGTAATAAATTCATTTACTTTATTTTTTTTTTCCTTTTATAAAAGCAATTTTTATATTCTATTCAGTATTTGTCGCCGTAATTAGAACTAAGAAGTGATAATAATAATATAGATTAAAATCATATATAATAATATTCTATTGATACAATATAAAACTCATATTAAAAGGAATAATATATTCAGATAATGACGATAACTATAGAATATAATCTACGTTAGTAACCAAGTAGATATTTTCTCCGATTCTCATTTATATATGGTCGTGTGTTCAAAACCCGAAGATGATTTGAAATAGTATCTTGTAATGTTCCTGATAGTCGGCAAGCATTTTCGAAGCAATATCGCATAACACAACGCGATTTGCATTACTCAAATATATACATTTGATACAAGTAGTGGTTCCATAACCAAATATATTTTTCATTTCAAAACGAAAATCAAAGTGAAAGCAATCTAAAGGTCTTTTTGGAAATTAAATTTAAAAAAATTTAAATAAAAACTTTTCTGTATTTGATAAGAAATTCATTATTAATTGATTTGGTTCTCGTCGGAATCGGAATATTATAAATTTTCTTTTAAATCGTTTTCCAACCAAAGAATAACATTTTAAATTATCCAGAAAGATTAAATAAAAGGAGATTTTTTATATTCACTCTATTTGATAATAAATGAAAACATTTGTAATGAAACCGATTATCTCATTCATAATTCATAGAATAATATCCATTATAATCATATATTTTATGGTAAATTGTTCCCAATAACTGGAATACTTAAATGAAACGATAATTAATAAAAAAATAAATTCACATTAGATGTGGAGGAGAAATAAAAAAAAAAACAAAAAATGCTTTTATTATTGGTAATATGGTCAGGTCAATTAACTCTTACGATAAATATATATATACACTATACTCCAATTCCCGTATTTATGTAAATTAGATTTTATGACTAGATAAAAATATTAAATAGCAAAAAAAACTAAATTATTATTCGTCGCACAAAATAATCGGATCTATAAAAATGACAAGAAAAAAAAAAAAAAAACAACAAACTTAAAACAAAAGATTATTCAGTTTTGCGTTTATTAATAAAAAAAAAATAAACATAAGAAAAATAATATTTAATAGCTTCACCCTCTTTCATTCGTGCATCATCATTATCATCATCATCATCATCATCGTCCAATTATTCAAAAAGGAGAGTCACTTTGACACATAAAATTTATTTCTCTTTTCATATTTTATGATAAAAACAAAAAACGATATTCCATTTATTAAATGCGCGATATCGTGTGTTAATCATGTGTGTTTGTGTGTTCTTTATAAAAGGTACCTTTCATTTGGTTTTTTTTAAATCTGGGAACACACACACACACATACACAGTTGGTGGGGCACGTATATACACAGAGGCATAAACATAGACGCAAGAATAAACAAAAAAAAAAAAAAATTTGAAATTTTTTTCAAGAAAAACAAAAAAAGAAAGAAGAAAAAACGATAAATTAAAGTAATAAAAAATCATTTCTTATTCTGATATAAGAAAAAAAAAAATTCTTTTTTCTTTTTCTCATATTTTTTTTTTTTCTTTATCATAAATAGGTCCAAATGGTTGTCCAAGACGACGTGGCCGACAAACATATACACGCTATCAAACACTTGAACTGGAAAAAGAATTTCATTTTAATCATTATCTGACTAGGAGACGACGAATTGAAATAGCCCACGCATTATGTTTGACAGAAAGACAAATAAAAATTTGGTTCCAAAATCGTCGAATGAAATTGAAAAAAGAACTGAGAGCTGTTAAAGAGATCAATGAACAGGTAAGAAGGGTAAATTAATTTTTTTAGTAGACTTTTTTTTATTATTTTTATTTCTAAAAAAATCTATTTTCTATTTTGCTTTATAAAGTTGCATAATTTTTAAAAATAAAATAACAAATCAAAATTTTATTGGTCAAACCCAAATTTGATTGATTGAACTAAATACAGATTAGATTTCTGCTCATACAGTAATTATGTACTGAGCCAATGTAATTTTCTTAAAAATGTCATCCTGTCATAGGGAACAATGAAGCATGTGCCATTGATTCCCATTTATCATTTGTCAATGATGAATATTTATACAATTTTGTTTCTTCCATTCTGAATTAATTGTTGTAATAATTTTCTTGTCTTTCAATAAATTTCTGAATAACAATTTAGTCTAATTTTTTGATCATAAATCTAAATAAAATAATTTTGAAGTCATTGAAAAACAGAAATGACATAAATTCATTTTAAGTTTATTCTTTTGACTCATAAATAATTGTTTAATGCTCTTTGCTTAGATTTACATTTAATAAATTATTAACAATTAATATTTTTGTTTTTTGACCATTTATTTATTTTTTTGATTCTCAATATAAATGGATTTTTTTCTTTTGTCTCTTTCTCGTGTTTTTAAAAAAATATAGGCAAGACGTGAAGAACAAGAAAAATTACAAAAATCACAAGATCCACATAAATCCGCCCAACACAATAATAAACAACAGCAACAACAGCAGCAACAACAGCAACAGCAACAACAACAACAGGATCATGCAATAGTAACATCACAAAATTCAAGCAGTGCTGGACACTTACATCATCCTGTCGTCCAAAATGATCTTAAATTAGGTCTTGGCATGGGTGTCACTAGCAATTTAGGAATGATGGGAAATTTGGACAAAAGTAATCAGGATATACTGAAAGCGGTCAGCAAAGTAAATACATAAATTTAAATCAAAGGGAGAAGAAAAAAAAATGTTATTTTTCATTTTGTTTCCTTAAATTTTGTTTGTTTTTTCTTTCTCTTTTTTATTTAAGTTTTTTGATGTAATTCTTTTATTTATTAATTTTTTTCTAATATCTAAACGTTACTGATAAATTTTCACAAAATTTTCATTTGTTAAAAAATTACTTTTTATTCCTGTTAAATATTTTCCAAATTTTGAATTTAAGTTTTTATTCTTGTTTTTCAATCAATTTTTTATTGCAGAATTTAATTTTTGAGTTAAAGTTTTTTATATTTTAAAAAAGTTAATAAATGCATGTAATAATTTATCTTTTCCTTGTTCCATTATAGTGGAAGATGAACTCAGTTTAACCTGACTCACGCGGATAAATTGACTTAAACAAAAACAAAAACAAAAAAAAATACAAAACAAAAACATAAACAAAACAATACAAGAAAAAAAAGTCTTGGACCTCAACAATTACAATTATGAATACACACACACACATATACATAAGATTCATGTAAACAGCCAACGATGTACAGACACTTTGTGAAAAGTCAATTTGATCTTTTGTTTCAACAAAACGCAAACACAAAAGTCTTAAATTTTTTATTAATTAAAGTCGAACTGAAACAACAATCCGCACAAAGTATAAAAGAAATGATACGGCTTTAAGTAATGCATTTTAAGTAAATGCACATTAATACATACACACTCCGTTATAAATACACACAACCATACATACATACATTACATACATACACAAATAGTTTTATTAATTTATGTATTTACTTGAAAGTGCATTATTGTGTATAATGCGACAGTTGGGAATAAGAAGAATCAACACAGAGTCTTCAATGATAAAAGAGGAGGTCCATTAGACTTTTTTTTTTGTTTCTACCTACATAATTTATATAAAACAAAAAAAAAACAAAATATTTAACAAAAAAATAGAAGGGGGAAAAACACAAAAATGCAACGCGCGATTCATAAATTATTGTTAAAAATAAGAAGACTACAAGAAAATAGGCACAGGCGACAACAAAATATTAATTACTGAATTACTGAAAAAAAAAAAATACAACAAAGAAAAGAAGTTAACAAACAACAACAGCAATCATCACAGCTACCAACTATACCAACAACAGCAGCAATTACAAATATAGAGAAAGAAAAAAAAAAAAACAAAAAGGAAGAACAAAAAATGAAAGAATTGGTTTGTACAATTTTTTTGTTTCTTTTCTTTTGTTCTCTTTTATACATTTTTTGTTTGTTTTCACCAACATTTATATGATTTTGATCTTCAAACAGAAAATTAAGTCAAGAATCTAATTAAAAGATATTTGTTTTAATTGAAAAAAAAAAATACAAAATTAAAACAGAAAGAAAGAAAAATTCCATACAAAAAAAAAAAAAAAAACGATAAGAAAGGGAAACAAAAGAAAATCAACTGAAACGATTAAAGAAAGAAAAAAAAAGTTCAAAGAAGAAAAATCAAAAAAGTCACAAACTCAAAATTTTACTAGAATTTTCCATATATAAACAGAAACGTCCGATAAACATTAAAAAATAAAATTCCAACGCATAATTGTTAAAAAAAAATAAATATTCACCGCTAAAAAACAAAACAAAACAAAACAAAAAATAAATAAATTAAAGGAAGAAATTAAAGTTTAAAAAAATTAAATAATAAAAATTTTTGTAATTGTGTAAAAAAAAAAAAAAAATAAGGATGAAAGAAGGAGAGGAAGAAGAAAAGAAAAAAGAAAGTAGAAGTTATAACAAGTTTTAATTTAAATTATAAACAAAATGAATAAAACCATAAATAAAAATAAAATTATTAATAATTTAATTAATTTAAACAAACAAACAAATAAACAAAAAGGAAAATAATTCAAATGTTTTTAAAAATACAAAAAGAAAAGGAGGTGAAAGAAGAAGAAGAAGAAGAAAAATTTACTATTAAAAAAAATAATTAATTAATAAGAATTTTAATTAATTACAAAACAAACGAAAAAAAAAAAGTTAGCTCCCGTTTCATTCGTGAGTTTCGTCGTGGGGGTTTTGCAATTTTTTTTTTTTTTTGTGTCTGTGTGCAAAGATTAATACAGAGAGAAGAATAGTGTGACGGAGAAAGAAAGAGAGAGAGAGAAAGAAGAGGCGAGCTATTAAATGCTGCTACATTATATACGTACTAGGATTATAAGCATAAAAAAATTTAGAATAATTACAACAAACAAACGAACAAACAACAACAACAATAAAATGAAATAAAATTAAAAACAAAAATAAATTTAATTAAATCAAAAATAATACAAAAAAAAATCTAACGTAATTAATCGTACTGAAAACAAACATAAAATAGAAGATGAAGAAGAAGAAGAAAAAGAGGAAAAGCAGAAACATAAAACAAAAAAAAATAAAAAATAAACAGAAGAAAAGAAAAATGTTCTCTTGAGAAAAAAATTAAAATTAATAAAAAAAAAAAATTAAAGTTAAAATTAAAATTAAAATTAAAAAAAAAATAAAATGAAAAAAAAAAGAAAAAAACAAAATAAAAATAAAAATTAAAAATTAAAAATTAAAAATTAAAAATTAAAAATTAAAAATTAAAAATTATAAATATATTATAAATATTAAATATAAAAAGAAAAATTGTGAACCAGACTTTATTATTATTATTATTATTATTATTATTATTATTATTATTATTATTATTATTATAATTAAACAAAAAAAAATATATTTTTATCATTATTATTAATTAATTAATTAAATTAAATCATTTCATTCATTTATATTAATTAATTAATTAATTAATTGATTGATTGAATTTATCGAATTACTTTGAGGTTAAGATCGATTTTATTTTGTTAATTTCCTTATTATTATTATTATTATTTTTATTATTTTCTTTTTGTTTTATAAATTTAAAATTTTTTAACGTTTTTATTTTAAATTAATTAAATTCTGTTTAGTTTTTATATTTTTTTTTCTTTTTTTTTTTGATTATTATTATTCTAATTTCTAATTATTAATTAATTAATTATAGTTATTGTGAACGTACCAGTGTTATTTGTATTATAAAAATTATTAATTATTAATTATGATTATTATTATTTTTTAATTATTATTAGTTAGTTAATTAATTAATTAATTAATTAAAGAATTAATAAAATTTTATGTTAAGTTTATAAGTTTATAAGTTTCTTATATTATTATTATTATTATTATTATTTCTAATTATTATTAATAATTGAAAGAGTGATGTTTCTGCACGGAGACGGTTTCGAAATTAAACTTTATTTGATTTATTTTTTTGGTCAAGTTTGTAAAGGTCTCGAAAACGTATATATTTCTCTGAAACGTACTAAAAAAAAACCCCCCCTAGTAATTTATTAATGTGCAACAAAAACGTAAATATTATTGGCAAATGAGAAAATAATGGAGTGAACAGATTTTTAATTTTATATTTTCGTTACGGTTTTAAAACGCGTTTTTTTCTTTAATGTAATTTTTTTTAAATGTGATTTATTATAACTTTTTGACACAAGAAAAACTTAAGTCAGATAATAAAGGGGTAACAGACCACATGAACACGCACACCTACTTAATTAAATTTTTATTTGGTGTATAGAGTTTAAACTTTAATGGTATTAAAGTAGATGGTGATAAGAAAAATAATTCAACTACATAATATGACATATATTGATGTGATTAACTCTGGCATATAATATGGCACAATTGTTATATGTGCGTCTTCATTATCTGCATGCAATATAACATTTTCATAAAAAAAAAAATTTAAATAGTAATTGAAAAAAATAAGCGACAGAACGTTAAATTAACAGAACATTAGCAAAATGCTTAAAAGAAAAATAATTTAATATAAACAGAAAACAACAACAACACAACGACGACCTTGAAAATTTTTTTTTGTCTCATTCAATTTTTGATTTTTAGTAAAGACAAAAATAATATGTATAATTAAGACACAGCTGACTTTACGTCTTTGAGTCTTTGTATTAAAAAAAAAAAAATAATGACCTTGACTTGAACAAAATATTGTTGTCTCGCATGAACTGTAACGTACTACAATTTTTTTTATTTTTTTTTTTAAAAAATCGTTTAACCGTGTCCCGTTTTATCGGTATTTTAGCCGTGTTTTTTCATTAATTTTTTTATATTAAACTACGCTGAAAAGATTGTCATTAAATAAGTAATCTATTTACATATAAATACATAATTAATTATTATCTCTTAAATATTGTGTTCTCTTTGACCTAAACATGAAACTAGAAAAAAAATAGAAGAACAAGAAGAAGAAAAATGACTAAAAATAGTTAATAAATTATAAATAAATGAAATTGTTATAATTAATCATCATCATCATCATCATTATCATCATTAAAAAAAAACAATAATAACAACAACAACAATTGTATTAATTGATTAAGTTCGTTTTTTGTTATAAAAAAAAAATTTATTTTAATTTAATAAAATTTCAAGTAAGAATAATTGCGATCACATTTATTCTTTGTTTTATATAATATTCATTTCATCTCGGTTAGTCATATTTATTTAGGCTTGACACAAAGGATTACAAAAAAAAATTCGTTGATAAATAAATTGACGCCATTCAATTATTTTAAAGAATTGATTTTGCAAAATATAAAATCGTTATCCTTAAGTTAATTTTCAACGGCTGTTTCTCCATTTTCGTCGAACAGACAACAACAGAGAGAGAGAGATCCTGAAAGTTTTAATTTCTTTTAATTATAAACAATTAATCATTGTGATGTGTTTACTTTTGTTTGTTTCATTTTTTTTTTTTGGTTTTAATTATTTAATTAGTTAATTAATTAATTAATTATTTGTTTTATTTCTTCTAAAGTTTTCTTTTTAATTACCTACTAATTTATTTTTTTTTTGTTCTTTTTATTTCTTTTTATTTTTCATGAATTAAATTAAATTATTTGATGTAATAAGAAAACTGAGTGAAAGAAGAAGAAAAAAAAAACAATGTCTTCTTGTATCAACGAATTTTTTGTTTTTATTTTTGAGATAAATGCAATTGAAATGTAAGTGTATTGTATGTGTGTGCATGCCTATAACAACAAGTAGCCATTTTACATACTTTAAGTTAAACATGTTTTTATGTTGATGTGATTGAATATATGATTATTTTAAATAAAAACGAACCTTTGTATGGATGAATGATATGTGTGTGTGTGTTTGTGTGATGTATGTGTATGTGCAATGAGAATGTGAGTGTATATTTATCCATATTGTTTTCGATAATGTCGTCATTAAATAGATATTGTAGAAGTCATGAAGTAAACGAAGGGTTTTTTATTTTATGTTGTTCTTTTTTTTTTTTTTTTTCTTGTGTTTCGGTTCAATTGAATTACAGAAGACAAGCAGAAACAAAACAACAAAACAACAACAAAAAAAAAAAACAAATACAAATAAATAAAAAATAAAATGTGCCAATGTTAGTGATTGCTGTTTCTTTGTTTTTTTTTTTTTTTCATTGTTCTTTCTATACGATAAATTTCATGGTTCTTTTATATTTTTTTTTTCTATATAATTTACGTGGTTTAAAAGATTAATAATTTCACTTAAGAAAAATATAGATTTTTTTTTTGTGCTTTTCAAGAGAAATGAGGTGAGATTTTTGCTTTTTTTTTGATCGTTGATGGTCCTCGATCGTTGTTGACCTCTAAACCAAAATCCAATCAATGTTTTACAAAACCCACAAATATTTGTTAAATTTTTAATAAAAATTCCAAACTGAACACAAAATGAAAACCAAACCGGTTAGCTAATTACTTATTTAACTAAACTGAACTTGTAATAAATCAGTGTTAATTAGACGTTATGTTTTTTTTTTTTTTTTTCTTTCAAAAATTGCCATTTTTTTGTGAATTTAATTATTTTAATTATTTAATTAATTAACTAATGATACAATTTAATCAACGATAAAACGATTTATATCAATTTACATTCTATTCGGCTTTAATATTTGTCTTTGGTTGGCTATTTAAATAAATTTAGTTTATCAAAAGTTGATTTACGAAAACAAAAAAAAAAAATTTCACTCAAAATATTTATTCATTCAATTCTTCACGTTCACCTAATAAAAAAATCTTGTCTAGACATCAGTAAATCTTTCTTTCTTTATGTTTTGATTTTGTTTCATTTTCTTTCTGAACTTAGATAATTGATTGAATATGTGAAAAAATTTTGATTTTCAATTGTGAAATGAAAATTATAAATCTAGTTACAACACTTACCGGTTACAATATTTACTAATTACACAATTTACTTGTTACAACGTTTATCAAGTTGATTCACTGTAATTATCTTTGTATTTCATTTTAATTACAAATTATGGAAATTATTCAATAGTAATCAATGACTTTCAACAGTCCAATCTACTTTGCTAGTAGTCTGGTCTTAGTCTGTCTAGTAAAAGTAGTCTCAATACAACTAGTAAGACTGTTTTATTTTTTTTGTTAAAGATTTACTGAAAATTAGAGACAGAATATCCTGAATGATTGAATTGTTTTAATTGTCATTATTAATTCTTCGTGTTTTTTTTTTGTCTGAGACAAATAAAATATTTACCAGAATTATTTATAGATCAATTGATGTAATGTTGTTAAAAGTTCATTAAACTCGCACTCACCTTTATTTCTTGTTCATTATGAATTCTATATTTTTCTCTTCTCGATACAAATTAATTCTTTAAAATCACGTCTCTAAATTAAATTTAATAATTTTTTCGTTTTGCAATTTTATAGTTTATGGATTGTTTCATAAATTTTATTCTATTTTCTGTCTGCGTTTGCGTCTGTTCTGTTTTTTTTCTTTGTATCATCTTTTTTTTTATTTCTTTTTAAACGATTCGTCTTTTGTTTCATTTTTCTTTTTTTTTTCGTTTCTCTGATTTGGATTTTTCTTTTCTTTTATTTTAATTTTTTTTTTTTCGTCAGAACAAAACCAAAATTTATTCAGTATAAAATTGAAAAACTATTAAAGTTAAAAAGAATATTTGTAATAATAATAAATCTAGTGACTCAATAAATAAATTTAAACAAAAAAAAAAAGAAAAAAAAAATTTAAGAATTTTAAACAAAAAAAAAAACAAATTAAACAAAAATTAAAAAGTAAAAAATAAAAAAAAAGAAAGAAAAATTCTCCAAAAAAAAAAAAAAAAAATCAAATAAAAAATAAAAAGTAAAAAAGTAAAAAAAAAAAAATATACGTAATTTTGGTCAGGGTAGATATTTCGTACATACAAAAAAAAAAATGATAATTAAATAAAAATAAAATAATTAAAATGAAGAAGAAGAAGAAGAAAAAAAATTATAAAAATTAAACAAAAAAACAAAAATATTTTTCGTGTTGAAAATTTTAAGAAAAACTTAAGAAAAAAAAAAATTGTAAATTATTTAAATTAAAATTAAAACAAAACAAAAATATTGGAATAACAAAAAAAAGGTCCTCTATGTGTGGTCGTCCGTTCATTCTTTAAAAATAAAAAAAAAAGTCAATATTGACAATTTTTTTGCTCATTTTCCGTTTTATTGTTTCTGTTTTTTTTTTTGTTTTTGTTTTTGTTTTGTTTTTCGTTTGTTTTGCCATTTTCTTTATTCTTTATTCTTGCAACTTTTGTGTACCCCGTGCAATTTTTTTTGATGAGTTGTTAATGTCCATATTTTTTAGAGAATATTTGAAACAAAAAAAAAATAAACAAATTTACAGAAAACAATAAATCACGTAAAAGGATTTGCAATAAATTTGTAATGACGCAGAAATATTTAAGAGAAACAACAACAATAAAATATCACAACAACAACAACAACAAAATAATTTAAATCGTTTAAGAGAAAGAAAGAAGAAGAAAAATATAATTTAATTTAAAAAACTTCTCGCACTTTTTCATTTATTTCAAGTCTTGATCTTATTAATTTTTGTCTAAATTTGTTAAAAAAGTTTTTAAAAATATAAAAAAATAGTAAAATAAAAAAGAAAGAAAATACAATCGACCCCTCCTTAATGCATACACTCCGTGTCTATGCACTTAATGGACGGACAGACAGTTAGGACAACTACTAAACGTCATCATCCCAGCGAATGTGTTTTTAAAACTAAAATTTTAAAGTTGTTCTGTCGTCCTTCGTCCAGTTCCTTTTCTTATAATTTTCATTTTTGTTTATCAAAAAAAAAAAAATTATACAGTTTGTTGTGTACACGCTACAAGCAACGCCTCAAGTACTTAAGTTTTCAATCAAAATTAATTAAGAAATGATAAACGTCAGAAATATAAATTTAATTGAATAAAATTTGGGTGGAAAATGTGTTACCCGATTAAATATTCGTCTTGAATTCTGGAGGTAAATTCTGTTTCTAAATAAATTAGAGAAAATACGAAATTAAACTCTCATCACGTGCCATTGAGCGAGTGAGAGAGAGTGAGAGTGAGTATTAGTTTTGTTAGTGAGAAAACATTTCATACAGAAACAGAATTCATCTCTGAGAGAATTTTCTGCATTTTTTTTTTTTTATTGAAATTTATTTTTGCTTTTATGAAAATCTGAAAAGAAAAAAATGGAAAATCCCCGATAATATTTATTAAAGTTTATTTTTTGCTAATTTCTTGCCGCCATTTTAGTTTTTTTTTTAATTTTATTTTTAACTTTAAAAAAAAACTTTTAATATTTAATGAATTTTTTAGTTTTAATAAATTTTTAAGTTGTCTCGATTTATTTTTTTTTATTAATTTTATTTTTATTTTTTTTTTGTTGTTGTAAGGATTTATTTATCCAAAAAAAAAAAATCATTTTTAAAAATAAAGAATAAAAATCATTTTTTTAAAAAAAAAAAATACAAAAACAAAATAAAAAAACAAATAAAAAAAAAACAAACATAAGTATGGATAAGGAATAAGGATAATGAATAAAATGATGTTTTTAGAACTAATATTTCCAATATACACAAAATGAAAATAAAATAAAAAAAAAAAATAAAAAATGTTAAAAAAAATAAATAAATAATAAATAAAAAAAAAAAGGTAAATAAATATACGTAAAGAAAAAAAATTCGTAATAATTATAATTAAAGAATAAAGAATAAAAATAAAGAAGAAGAAGAAGAAGAAGAAAAAAAAACTAAAAACTAAAAACTAAAATTATTTAAGAAAATAAAATAAAATTAAAAAAAAATTAAGATTTTTTCCGATTTTTAAGAGAAAAAGTTTTTTTTTTTTTGTTTTTTAGAACAAAAAAAAAAAATCTTTAATTTTTATTTTTTTTTTTTTTGTTTTTTTTCGTCCTTAATTTTAAATATTTTTTTCTTTATTTTTTATTTTTGTTTTTATTTTTTTGTTTTTTTGTTTATTAAATATTTACAAAATCTGTGATAGGGTCCACTGTAAAATGAGTTACGAATTAAAAAAGCGCAGCAATTTTTTCTTTTGTTTTTTTCTCTTAAAAATTAATTTTTCTTTTTCTTTTTAATTTTAATTATGTTTTGTCCCTTGTTGTCTTTTTATTTATTATTTTTTTTTTTTTTTTTACTTTTAAAAATTTTTTTTTTAAAAAAATTTCAATAAAAAAAAAAAATAAAAAAAAACAAAAAAAAAAATATTTAAAAAGTTTTGAAAAGGGGAAAAAATTTAAATGGAAAATGTGGAAAAAAAATAAATAATTTCAGCTCTCTAATATCCGAATTATATTAAAAAAAAAATTATTATCTATCCTTCCTTAAAGTCTTAAAGGAAAATGGGGGAAAAATAAAAAATGTAAAAAATAATAAAAAAAACAAAAGGATCGTAAAAAAATTTCTGTAAACAAAAATTTATTGTGAAATTTTTAAATATTTAATTTTTCTTTTCTTAACGTTAAAATTAAAAAAAAAAAACATTTCTTAAAAATTTCTTAACAATTAAAAATCAACAAAAATAAAGTTTAATTTTTTTTTTGTTTTTCTTTAAGTTTTACGTTTAATTTAAAACAAAAATTATTAATTATTAATTATTATTAAATATTATTTTCTATTAAAAATACAACAAAAACAAAAACAAAAAAATTATGAAGTTTATTCATAAAAGAGGGGAAAAAAAGTAAAAAGTAACAAAAACAAATAACAATCGAGAATTCAGAGAGAAGAAGAAGAAGAAGAAGAAGAAGGTACAATTTTTTTTGTTGTTTTGTTTAATTTTTTTTTTTAAAAAAAAAGAGGAAAATAAAAAGTACTAATTTTAATAAAGAATAAAAAAAAGAAGAAGAAGAAGAAGTAGTGGAGGAGGAGAGGAGGATAAATGTTAAATACATAAATTATTCTTATAATAAAAAAATTAATTATTTAAAAACAAAAAACAAAAACAAAAAATATAAATAATAAATAAATAAATAATAAATAATAAATAATAATAGAAAATAATAAGAATAATTAATTAATAATTATTAAAGAGATTCAAGAGAGAAGAGAAGAAAAAAGATGAAAAAAAACAACAACAAAAAAAAACAAAAAAAAAAGAACAAAAAATACAAAAACAAAAATATATTTAAAATGAGAAAAAAAGAGAAAAAAACAAAAAGAAAAACAAAAACAAAAAAAAAAAAACAAATAAATAAATAAAAAAAAAAATAAAAACAAAAACAAAAAAAAAAAAATTAAGGCTTGATAATATTGTAACACCCTGTACAATATAAAATACAGATAAAAATTACAAATAAAAATATTAATTTGGAAAATTAAATGAAAAAAAAAAAAACAAACAACTTTTCTTTCGTTTTTTTCCCCTTGTCTGTGTGTGTGTGATCTGTGTGATCATCATATTTCTGTCCTTTTCTTTTTTATGTGTGTTATGTTGTGTGTGTGTGTGTGTTGTATGTGGAGTCCCTGTTTTGTCACTATTCGTACAATAGCTACGTCATCATTTGATGATCGCAGAAAATATGTGGTTTGATTTGTTGATTCTTAACCCACTGATTTCTTACTGAGAAGAATGGACAAAGCAATATTTTGGGATGTATCATTTGCTGGAAACATTCCGGGTTTAATAATCGATTACTTTGCATCGTGATTTTAATCGTTTTTTTTTTTTATTATTAGAATCTTGTATTTGTGAAATTGAGGAAATATCTAAAAATAAAGTTAATCAGGAATTATTAAAGATTAATTATCATTAATTAATCGTCGACGAGAAATATTTGTTGTGTCATTTATACGTCAGTCTACAGTTTGTTTTAATTAAATACATTGACCGTGCACATACCTTCATAGAATTTTTATTTGATAAAAATCATATAAACTTTAAATGATCTTTTAAGTAAATTTAAGTAAGTACAAACATCTTATATAGAATATATTACTCTGTGTATTTGTGTATACATTCACATCATTAAAAGATTAATTACGATAGATTTATATTTTTATTATTATTTAAAAAGATGACGTTCTAATCTTTTTTTACTTGTAAGTCACAGATTTTTTTTTAGATAAAAGTTCAAAAGAAAAGAGCTTAAATATTGGACTATAGAACTAAATCCTTTTGGTGATGTTCTTCTTCTTCACACATTTATATAAAATAACCTTAAAAAAATCATCATATATAAAAACGTAACGACATCAAATATTTATAACACACCCTCGTTCATATATCTACACAGTCGTATATTGTTGATGTCTTATATGTACTTTTTGTTTTTCTTTTTCTGTTTTACTTTCTATAGACATATAGGTACAAGTTGTAAATACATATATATAAGTTTTTACTTTCTACCCCTTTACCTAAAATTTCATCTAAGTAGATATCTACTTGTGTTAAGAATATAAGAGTACACATACAATGTACCTTTATATATATATATATATATATAGGTACAGCCATATAGAACAGCCTATATTATATCTATATCTAGATACCTTTGATTAAACACGTAGATTTTCTACGATTCAATTTCAATGAAATATCACGTACAAATGGATTGATACTAATGTCAAATATTGATGTTAGTATTATGCTCGCGTGTTATAGTGTTTTTCTTCTTTTTCTTTTTTTGTATTCCATAAGAAAATAATATAATATGTATAATAAAGATGGTTTTTGTGAATGTTGAGAATGAAAAACAAAAAAAAAATACCAAAAAGAAATAGATGTTAGGCTGTTGGGTGTTATATGCTGTGAAAGTATATTTATTTATTTTTTATGTGATACGATGGTTGGTAGGGATCACAAAAAAAATAGAAAAGAAAAGAAAAAAAATTTAACATTCCATCACATATAAGAAATATGTACATGAACTTCTGTAATGTGAGTATGTGTTTGTAGATACGTAATATAGATATATAAGATTCACCTTTATGCCATTCAGCAATTTCTATTGTCAAGTTCATCACTCAATATCAATTCATCCGAATTCCCCTATATATCTTCTGTTGGTGTCATACGGGGAGATATCCGATTACTTTTCTTACCACCTTCTAACACCCTAACCTCATCAGAAAATTTAGTTCATCCACAAAAATAATATGAAATTTTTATATTTTATGATGTATGTGTGTGTATGTGTGTTTACCTTTGACAGTGTGTAAAATCATTTGCTGCACATCTTTACTCACAGAAGAAAAAATATTGAAAGAAGAACGAAAATATTTTCTCGCACCGATCATAATATGAAAAACAGGAGTTTCTCTTATGAACCTTTAAATTTACGAAGCGAAAAAATAGAACAGAACCTTCTAAGAAAAAAGACATATTGATGGTACAGTGAGCAAGACACAAAGAGACAGAGTGAGAGAGAAAGGTTATACAATAGAGGATGAGAGATAAAATATTATTTTAAAGAAGGGTGAAAAAAAATTCTTAAAATATTTTCTTCCTCCTTTTTTTTTTTTTTTTTGCTTTTTATTTTTATTTTTCACTCGCATCGCGCATTAAATGACGGAAATCGATGAAAAATGGAAAATGGGTTTTTTCATATCGATAAAAACATTTTTTTTTATATATTTTTATCTCTCCAGTCAATGACAAAACACCCAACAAAAAACAATTTCAATCGACACCTGAGGATTTTTCTTTTTATTTTTTTTTACAAAATATTTGTTTGTTGTTATTTTTGGTTGCAAGTGACCAATTTCTAGAATTGATCATTTTCCTTGTTCATCCATGCAATTTTCTTACCCTTTTATTATTTTTATTTCTCTTCTTTCTAGAAAAATAAAAGACATCTTATGTCTCTTACATACATTTATTATCGATCGAATCGCATCCAAACTCTCGTTATGTGTAGAATCAGAGGAAAAAAAATAAAGAAAAAGGGATATTTTTATATCTACCTACATTGGGAAATGAGAATTTGAGTAGATGGTGGAATGTAAGTGGAAGTTTAGAAGGGGAATGAAATTTAGTTCCATTGCTTTGACTTAAATTATGCTCTTTATAATAAAATACATATACTTGAATTAAATCAAATGCAGAAATGTATAAAAGGTAAGATCAATGTGGGCGAGCATTTTTGGATTGAAAATAAAAAAAAACACTAGAAAAAATCTTATAAAATTCATTTTCATTCGTTTATTCTCACTCAACTGTTGGATGATGGAATAACTTTGTTTTCACTCCTGAATTTTACATTACTTCCTCCAGATTAAAAGTAAATATTTATTCATTTTTTTTGTCGATTTTAAACAATTCAGAAACAAAAGAGGAAACGTCAATTACGAACAACTGATACTGGATTATGTTTTAGAGATGCTTTTTTTTTGTTGTTTACAAATTTAAATAATACTCATCTGCATAATATAGAAACTCCCTCTTGTTCATTGCATATGCAACCCCCTATTGTGCAACAAAATAAACAAACAAACACAAAAAAAAATCCAATTAAAAAGTTAAATCATTCGAATCAAATTCACTTTTTTAATTAGAAAAAAAAATTAATATAAAAAACAAACGCTCGCGACTCAAAATGTGTCATTCTGTATATTTGTGTATGCTTGGATATATATTTCCACTGTTATTTCTATGTCCATGTGTGTGTGTGTGTGTGAGGTCAGTGAAATTAGTGTCTAGACATAAATCGACAAATTCCCTTGCCAAAGTCAATTTAGTTTTTGGTTGTTTTATTTATTTATAATTTATAATTTTTTATTTTGTTTTGTTTGCTTTTTTTTCTGTGTTTTAATCTCGTTTAATCATTCGTTATAAATTTACCCCAATTTAACGTTTATAACAATTGTTTATATTTCTTTGTTTTAATTTTTTATTCCTTCAACTACAATCATTTTCATATTTCTGGTAGTGTAGTAAGTCTTAACAATAATACTAAAACAAAATTTCAAACATCTGTAGTGTGTGTACTGACTAAGATAGTTAAGCCATCAATCTACTATATATTTATTTTCACCAAAAATCTATCGATAAATTATTGTGTAAGATTATCACACAAATGGTAAATGACACATATGTTCAGTGCAATTGACTTGACGTTACAAAGAGAATTATGTGAAAATTCAGAGGGTGAAATAATGTAATCGCATATCTTGATCAAACACATAATATCAGAATAACACTTCAAAATCAAGTCTATCTAATTCATTAGGGTCAATATTATATCATATCATATCATATCAAGAAATAACAAATTATTGGTTTTTGTTTCATTCTTAGAATATCGTATAAATTATTATTTTTTTTTTTTTACCGAAAAAAAAAACAAATTATAATCTTCTATGATTAACGGATTTTTAACTAATATTTAACACACTTCCCCATATATATTATAAATGTATTTTTTAATAACAAATTTTCAAATGGACGAAAAAATATCACTTTATTATGTTCCTTCAATAAATAAAGCTTGTTTTTCCATCTAAATTTTTCTTCTTTCTTTCGTTTTTTTTTTGTTTATATTGTTTTTTTTTTTAAAGAAATTTGTATGGTAAGACAAACGAACAGACGTATATTTAAGAAACATTTATACGTGACAATGACACAAACACCACGCATAGGTTAAATCACGCAGAGTGTGTGCTGGTTCTATCACGTTTGTATCTATCATCTATAAAGATGAAGAAGAAAAATAATAAGAAGAGAAGAAATTTGTTGGTGGTGCTTTTATTTTATCTTTTCTTCATATATAATCCTATAGATTCTTAAACTTCGTGGTCTGACAACTCAAATCTATAGACTAGAACATACTCCACTTTTGGAATGGAAACTTATTAAACCTGTTCAATGTCATTTGTTAATTCTCCTTTGTGAATATTATGAGTAATTTTCTTTCCACCAAAGAAACTACAAACAGTTTTTAAATGACTTTCATAAATATCATATTTCGGTGTGGCTACTATTTGATATGGATCCACAATAATTCTATTTTTGTTCGCATACAATTTAAATTAAATCATTTTCGTTTGGCATTGTTCAATTCATATAATTTCTGTACTTGAAAATAGCAGATAGATGAGCGGATCCCATAATGAAAAAAGGTCTTAACAAATTTCAAGATGATCGGACCTTAAAATTTAATAAAGAAAGTTAAAGAAATTCAAATAGAGTCTTATATATAACAGTTTTGGAAACTCTGATGTTACTTGTGTATATATATATATTTATTTATATATATTTATATTGCGGTTAGATAGTTAATCTGACATTCTAAATGGTTACCTATTATTATAGACACTTTTCTCTACATAATATCAATAATAATGTATATGACAAATAATAAAAATCTTTCGTTTTCATGATAAAATATATAGACTTTATTTTCATTTTAGTATAAGTTTTTTTTTTTTCTTTAAAGAAGTTAAACGACTCCGAAGAAATGTGATTGTATGGTGATGATCTGTTATTAATTACACGATTTTTTAAAATTCAAATGATGTAAACAGTGGAATATGATGAAGATTAAATAAATAAATAAATAAATGAAAATTATATGAGGTGTCAGATCTCACAGATATTTGTGTAGGTAAATGTTTACAAATTCATTGTGTTTAAGTTTTTAGAATATTATTTGAGCAAATAAAAGTATTTCTCTTGTTAGTACATGTATTTATATATCGGTTATGAAATGTCTTTTTGAATTAATATTATTCAGGTACGAAGACCCATTTTCAAGTCATGAAAGCTCTGTAATAATTGATTATTTAATATCAACTGATAATTACTTAAGGAGTCTTTAATTAATAATTTCTCTTTGGTTGTTGGGATTTGCCACAAATTAAATTAAAATTGAATTTTTTTCTTGGTCCATTTGCTACAGTAAACTTTCACATAAAACTGAAAAATATGCCAATAGTTTCAATCAATATTCTGAATTAGTGTCCTATCTGTGTTTTGTTAGAAAGTAAGTTTTTGTTCTTATTAGTAGAACCTCTCTAATGCGGCCATAAATAGTTACTAAGGTATTCTCTTAGAGGATGTATTTTTAAAGGTATAAAATGCAACGGCATTCGATGGGAAGGATGGTTTGACAGATTAACAATTTTTCATTATTTCGTTATTCGAGTTCATCAATGATGCCTCTAAATTAAAACTAATCACATTTAGTTTATTGCACTAAATACCTGACTTATTACATCATTATGTACTTACGGAAGTCATTATCCTCTGTTCTTCATATTCTAATTCTATACTTATTTCGATGATCTTAAATCTAACGAGCTTACCAGCAGTTTTACTTATGAATTCATTCATATATTTATACAATATAGAATTTTGGTTCCTTTAAATTAATTTACTTCTGTACATTATAAGATTTCTATGAAATATCCGCAACTTGTATGTTTTGTTATTTTTAGACCGGAAAATTACAACATTTAAGAAAATAAAGGGAATTTCATTAATGACAAGAAATTAAATAGGGAAAAATGTGAAAATAGAGAAGAAAAGTTTTTCCTAAATATATCTTGCGTGGGATTTTATAATAAATGTATAGTTCATCATCCCTTTAATCCTCCTGCTGATGGTATTAAGACATTTAGACCCACGCGCTCTCATATATTTTAAAGCTTAATAAATAAAGGTTAGACAAGTAAAAAAGAAGAAGAATAAGAAGAAGAAGAAGAAAATATTACGAGAGAGGAAAAAGTTGTATATAATCGTTCATTCCACTCTTATATTTACTATATTTATGTTTATATATGTTTATAGCTAAGTGTCCAAAAAATGATATAAAACCTCTTCTGTTACTTCTTCTTTTTCTTTCGTTTTCTTCTTATTCGTTTTTTTTGTGTGTGTGTTACTTGTCTTCCTCAGTAATAATATAATCCCGCATGTATACTTACGTATCGTATCGTGTATATTATATCGTTTCCTTTTCATGGACCATACATGATTTTATACTTCTTTTGTATATTTATTTATTTCTTAAATTTTCATATATAGAAATATTCTCCTTCTTTTTTTTTTTTCTTCATCTTCTTCTACTTTCTTTTTTTTTATCATTTCTTTTTAAAAATAAAAATAAAAAGGATAATACAATAAATTTCAAATTGTGTCCTTATACATTTACACAAACATTTCGTATGTGCATGCGTGTATATGTTTGTATGTATATCTTTGTGTTATATAATAAGTTTAAATGTTTGTTTGTCTATAGATGTACAACGAACCATCATATAGAAGAATATGCTACCAATTTTCCAAACATATAAGGGATGTATTGCTTGATTGTATTAAAAAAAAAAAGAAAACACAAAAAAAAACACCATAGAACAAAAGGAAAAAAAAAACGAAAAAAACATCCCTATAGATTCAAAATAACGCGAATATAATTCAGAATTAATCTAACCCCTTGTGTGTGTATGTATATATTTATGTGTGTGCTGGGTGTGTATCTGTGTTTGTGTGTGTGTGTGTGTGTGTTGTGTAAGAATGAGGATAATAGAAAATTGAAATTTATTATCATCAAAAAGCCCCCATCTTCTTCTTCTTCTTCATTTTGTTGTATTTGAGTTTTTGTGTTTTTGTACCCTGGTTAGGTTTTCTTCCTTCTTTTTTTCCTTGTGTTTTTTTTTTTTGGTTTAGTCCCTTCACTTGTATAAATACAAAATTTTCCTCTCTTTTTCTCTTATAGATCTCGTGTCGTTTTCTGTTTATAAAATTTTCTGTTTTTCTGTTGTGTTGTTTTTGCTGTATTAAAATATAAACTCAAACCAACATCTCTCTAAAAACTCTAAAGGAAACAACAGAAAACAACAGTAGGATGTTATAAAAAGGATAACATTTACTCATGTCAAGGATACATTCTCTCCTTTCTACTTCTTCTTCTCTTTTTGCTTTTTTTTTATTTTTATTTTCATTTTGTTTTTTTTCTTTCTTTCGATTTTTTTCTCTCTTCATTTTTGAATTTTTTAAAACTTTTTCCTCTTTTTCATTTTCATTTGTTGTTTTTGATTTGATTCATCAGGCGAATGAAAGAAAGAAAAAAAAATAGGATCCTCTTCTATTTAATCCAGATAGATGGAATGTAGCCAAACTAAAGTGTAGGTATATCTACGAGTGTTATCTATGATAAAATATAGAATATTTTACAAAATTACAAGGAAAGGACAACAAATCAGTTCTCATACCTATTCTATTCTATTCTCTATGATTATATATATATGACCTCACTACACTCTTACTACAAAATGTTTCCCTTTATATATGTAACAGTGATATCCGTGGAAGTTCATTTAATATTTTAATCGAATTCAGTCAACCTTTTGTTTAAATAAATTTATTTATATATGCAAAAATTTGCAGTGGTGGAACTTTACATAAACAATTCAAGAATTTAATATGAACTCTAAAAATTTTTGAAAATTTGAAGATTTTTTTATTTCAATTTCCCAAATGAGAGAAAAACTGATAAAAATGCAATTTAAAAAAAAAATAAAATGCAAAAGTTTTAAAGTTAAAAAATAATAACCTTCGAATTAATAAGAAAATCCGTAATCATAATCATAATATGGAAGTGGAAATTCATAGAATGAAAATTAAATAAATGTTAAAAGAATAAACTTAACCAAAAAGATCAATAATTTTATCGTAAATTGTATGTTATTTTTATTATACAAATGAAATAAGTTAAATCCAATAATAATTGGGTAGGATTAGTCAACATCTTTTTTTTGGTTATTTAAATTTAAGCTTTTTGAACGAAACTTTTAAAAGAAAGAACTTTAAAAGAATTTGACTCTATACATGCACTGAGTCCTTTTAAAACTTATACTTTCTGCTTTTATCTCTTCCTACAATTTATTCTCTTTCTCTACGTTTTTCTTTTTATTCAACGCGATGCTACAACATATTCACATATAATGAAAAACCCCAAAACGCCACCTATGTTCATAGTCATGTATTTATGTATATATGTATATACGTATGATGTTATATATGTAAATTGTACTAACTAACCCACCGGCGAATTCATTTTCCAGACATCTATTACAATATTGTGTACATAAACATGCGCCAAAAATGTTCACCTAAACTCATTATGTTCCATAGAATGGACCTATTATCTTAAATATATTGCAAATGTCGTCTCTCATCCCAAATCTGTTTCCCCCCTTACATTCATATTATTATATATTTCTACCTTACCTATATATATATAATTCACCCACTTTTCAACCCACATTCATACACAAACATACATCTATTTACATATAACTTCCTTTCTCTTACAAATATCTACATACATACACACATTTATACATACATATATACATGCATATATCGTAAAGGGAGGAATAAAAACGAACAAAACCAAAATGGTATATTTCACCCTCTTCGTTTGGCATAGGTAATGTTGGATTATATTCCGTCTGTTATAGCCTGTTTGTATCTATGTATGTATTTCCCTGAGTGTGTGTATATGTGTGTGCAAAATTTGCGGACTTTTGTTTAAAAAAAATTTAAAATTTACAAATTCATACAAAATGCACTTTTTGTGTTTTTGTGTTTTTGTGATAATTTTTTTTTTTTGTATTCTTTTATTGTGCCTCTGTCACGTCTATTTGCAATTTTTCTGATTTAATAATTTAATTTTTTTTTAATACGCTTAAATTATTACCATGCAGAAAAATAACAAAACGACAAAACAACAAAACAGCAAAACAACAAAACAACAAAAAAAAAAATAGTAAACGATAAAAAATGTTTATAAAAAATAAAATAGAAACATTTTTTTTTGTCTTGGTTGTGTAACTTTTATTTTCAAAATGAATATTTTGTTTTCGCACACAATTTTCTTTTGAAAATCGACAATCAAATCACTACTACCCCATAAGGCATCATCCTTTACATAGATAGCATAAAAAAATAGTATGGTAAAGTTTTATATGAACATAAATATATGAACTTTATAAAAGTAGAAAATAAATTATTCGCGATATCTACCTGCGTTCAGTCAGTTTTCAGTTTCAAAAGTCCAATATCTTTACAATATCAGTCGTTCCTTATATTTAATATATTCAACTTTAAAATAAAACCTTCATAATATATAGTTGGACTCAGTGAATTTTTGTTCAGGACTGTAACCAATATTTAGATTTTAAATTTTTAATTTTAAACAATGAATTATAAAATTTTTGAATTTAAAATTTTAAAAATTCATTTAAACAGATTATCACAAAGTTTAGATTACAATAGTGAGTTACAACATAAATAATAATCGTATAATTTATACATGAAAATAGAAAAGAGAAAAATTAAACATTTTCCAATTATATATAAATATGGAGAATGAGGTCTTAGTAGTTAGTGGGTGAGTAATTATTATTCGTATAGAAATTTTCTTTTTTTTTTTATTGATGAAAACAATAAGAACATAAATACAAAAAAAAAGCAAAAAAAATTTACAAAATCATTAACATACTTGCATACGCAAAAACAATTTAAACGTGTGCATTTTCGTACGTCATAAATTTGATGATAAATTACACAAATAACAGTTAAAACTGCGTAATGAACGATCAATTTTACTTAGAAATTTGATTTAATTTAATTGAATTAATGCAGATACAAAATGCATTCAATTATTTTCAACTAACCGTATTTTTGACAAACCTCAACTTGTCTGTTTTACATATAGATTGAAATCCATCATCAATTTTAACATAATTTATTAATTAATTTTCTATTTGAATTGAAATCTTTTTTTTTTGTTGTCATTGAAATTTTCCTGATTTAATAAAGATTTTTATTAGATTATCTAAAAATCAGGGCCAAAGGTTAAAATGACGCATATTTCCTTATAACGGCTCTGGTATGCTGGGGGTTTACAGATAAAAAAAAAATATGAGGAAGAAGAAGAAGAAGAAATATATGAACCAAGGACGGGGTTAGGTTATGTTATATATTTGTATGTGTAGGTGTATAAATTTCACAGAGCGAAATATTTTTATTTATTTTTGCTTTTGCTGGCTGGCTTCTCTATATAGGTACATTATATATACTATCTATATACCTCTACCTATATATGTATCTATATCTATATATGTGTGTGTATATATTACACCGCCATGCCATGCTATGCCATGTTATATGCTCTACCTTCAACCTTCCTTCTTTATTCACAAACCATCCAACAACAACAACAAAAACAACGTTATACAATTTCGCAATTTCATGGCTGGCTAACGTTACTATATTTGTGTAAATACGTATGTGTGCATGGATGTGTATGTGTTTGTATCAGATCAGTTTTTTTTTTGGGTTCTCTGCGGATGTTGTACATATATACATAGGTATATAGGTAGGATTTTGGTTGGGGGTGTATAGTGCTATGGGTTTGGAGAAAATAAAGAGAGAGAGAGGTTTGAAGGTTGATTCGCGTTCACGCGTTCATAGGGTGTGAGGTTTTTTTGAATTTGTTTCTCTACAAAATATATGTATATATGTATGTAACAATCCCCTACAGGATATAACCGGGCGCGCGTAATACAAATATAATAAAAGAAGGAAAAAGATAATTATAAAATATGTTTCGATTGCCAAAAGCATTGAAATTTATATGTTTTTCTATTGTGTTTATTGTGTTTTAGATGGAGTTTGGGTGAACGGGTGGATGGTCTGTTTTATAGTGAGGGATACACAAAATATTTTTACTTTAAGCTGTAATGCATATGATTTGTGATATAGCATGTGATATGATCACATTTTTTATAACTTATAGAATTATGGGTGAGGATGTCGATAATTTTCTATGTTTAGTTATTATAGAATGTATGAATATCGATAATTTTTAATAAGTTTTCAATGTCTCTTAAGTCGAATTAAGGAACGTTAAGAAGCAATATCGCATTGCATCGAGTAAGTTTCCCACGAATTTGCTTAGTCTTGATTAATGATGAAACATAAATTCATATAAAATATAGCAAATAAATAAAATAAACATAATTAAAGATTATTCGTTAGAAATCAGGCATAACAATAGGATCTATCTTTATGGTAAAAAAATTAATAAATGCGAAATAAAAAGTTTGTTCTTTTAAGTTTTTTGTATTTTTTATTGAATTAAAATCTTTTGTTTGTAAGAATAATTTAAATGTTGTTTATTTATACAACTATAATAGAACGTGTTACATAAACAAATTATATAAAACTAAATAGAAATGAAATTTATTCAAATGATTTGTGATATGACATATATTTTGGTTTAAAGAGAAAAACGAAAACAAAACGGCTAAACATGTAAAAATAACGTATATAGAATAAAGCAAGAGGACAACGGACGATTTATTATTTTACGCTAGTCACCTGTTTTCTTTATATGTTGCACCTACCTTATAACATTTATTAAGAATATATATAGATAATGGCTGACTTTCTTTCGTTTAATACAAACAACAAAAAAAATGACAAAAGAAAAACAGAAAAATAAGGAAAAAAAAAATATGTATAAACACACAAATTTATATACGAAAAGATTTATGTAGAAAAGATAGAAATCTTGAAAAAACGAATTCCTTGATTTATTTTCCAAAACAACAAAACAAATATGGTCGCCGACATGATGGCCGCCCCTAACTTCTATAATAATACGTTCGCTCTCTTTCTGTTTTGAATTGAACCAAAACTAAATGCGGCTATAATTCATTGAATGATGACATTCTTTTGGACATTAGATTTTCACTTTGAGATTAAATATTACATAGCTTTGTTGTAAAGAAGGAAAAATAGCTTTGCAAAGGGAAATTCGATTTGATATTTTGATTGTTAAATAAAATATGTTTCATTTTCTCTGTTGACGACGACGATGAGACTGGGATCGATTTAGTTTCTGTTCTCAAATACCGACGGCTTCTTGTAGTCTTATTTTTTATTTCTTATTTTTAGAAATGGATGGTCATAGTCATATCACACCACAAAATACAGTTTATATATGATAAGAAGAAGGGTGAAAATTAATTATCCAATTCTAAACAAATACCAAAAGGGTTTGTTCATTTTCACCGGGTGAACGAACTCATTTTCCTTTACACATTCTCTATAGAAATGTTTGTTTAAATCGATATGACATGTAAAGTGACTGCTAAATTTTCAAACCGATATTAAGTAATATTTGATTACAGTCCAAATGCCAAAGGGCTGCTAAATTGTTAGATTTTTTAATAGAGCCGACTACACATACTGCCACATAAGAAATTGTTTCACCACACAACTAATGTTTGATATAAAGAAATTGCTTGAGTTATTCTGTTTTCTTTACATTGATTGAAATCTTTATAAAAAAATGAAAGCTAATCACATCAAATCAAATTATGAATTACTACCTAATATTATATTGGGATCAATTAGTCATATCAAATGGCAGAATTATAAATGTTTAATTTTGTTTAACAAATTCAAAAAATACACGACACGAATACAATGCATGAATGAAATAGAAAAACACTATTATAGAGTTCCATCAATCATTTTAATTTTTTTCTTCATAAAATATGCAGATGCACGGATAAAGAAAAAAAAAACCGAATCAAGTTTCAAGTCACAATCGTGCGGTCACAATTCACTAACTCGAACAACGAACAAGACGACAACGACGGTAGAAACAACAACAACAAAGCTACAATAAAACACAAAAACAAAATAAAAAACTGGACAAGGTGTGGCAATAACTCTGATTAGACAAATCATAAATTAAGTCTTGTGGACAACAACACAAGAAAAGAAAAGAAAAAAAAAAAGGGAAAAACATTTTCTCACGAAAGACAAGAATTTTATTTCTCTCCACTTTTTTTTTTAAAAAACTCTTTTGTTCTTATTTTTTTTGTTCTTGGTTTTTGGTTTTTGTTTTTTAAAAAATGAAAACTTTAGCTTTTGTTTGAATGAATAGCAAATAATAACCACACCAAGGCTCAAAATGAATTTCAGCTGTCTTCAAAGAATCGAGTAGGGAAAGGAATATTTATAAAAGCCGTGACCAAAACGTTTATTAATTAAAATTGCAGAATGCATATTTTTGTGTTCTTTAAATTTTATTAAAACAAAACAGGAAAATTTAATTTGCAAAAGACAAAAAAAATTCAAAGAAATCAAATTAAAAAAGAATATATAAAAAACAGCACAGAGAATATAAAGAAATTGATGAAATAAAATGAGATATGAAAAAAGATAAAATTGTCATATGATGACTGGAGGATAGAAAGCGTCTTATATACAAAATTTCTAAGAATATTCAGAAATAAATTATAAGAAATTATGAAAAAAAATTAATCAGACGTTTTGATTTTGTGTCAAACGTTTTATGGGAATTTCTTTTTTTCTTTATTTAGAGGAAAATGAAAAAGTATTAAAGATTCTCTGAGAATATCAACAATGATAATAATTTATATTAGAATTTTAAAAGAAATAAAAAGAAAACATTTTTATGAAAAAGGGTTTGAGTATAGACCTTTGCTAATCACATAGAAACTATTCAATTACTACAATTGTTTTAATTACTATTTAGGTATCTACTATTACAATTTTACTTTATCATTTAGAATATTTCTTATTTGACCAACAAATTGTTTTCTCATAAAAAAAAAAATCTTATTAGAATCGTTAAAAAAATAATGTTTGACCGCACACGTAATTTTAAACAGAATCCTTCCAAACATGAAACCATATACCATAAGTCCTTTAATTTCACATAAAATTCTAACATTTTGCATAAGAAAAATAAAACCTTTTTTTTTGTTTTTCTTTCTTGTTTTTTTTTTTAAAGAAAATAAGAAATATAATATTTTGTTGTTTTATGATAGGCGCTCAAACACACACGATCTGTCTTGATGCACTTAAAAAAGGATAGATCATCATCATAATCATCAAAAAAAAACATCATATTGTACAAAAAAAAAGGGCTCTATTAGTAGTGTGAAAGTGAAAGAGGGTTCAGACATAGTAGACAGAAAAATAATATAAAATTAGACAGACAGCCATACAAACAGATAAACGTATGTAGACGAATAGACATAGAGTTATAGATGAATGATGCGTGTACGAATATTACAATCTTATATATATATATTATTATGGTTTTGTTTATTACTCACAAACGATGCGATAAAGAATATAATATTTTAACAAACATTCATCTTTCTTCTCTGTTCATGTTAAGACTTTATACATACCTACATATACATAAGTTTATTCGTACAAAAAAATTTTTTTTTTTGTTTTTTTAAATAAGAAAAAAAAAACAACAACAAACAACAAATCTGTCTGTTCCTCTTTCATCTCCTTAACTCTTATTATATTCGTGTTTTTTTTTTTCTCTTTTTATAGACATTTTTGGAGTCTTCTTTACTTCTTCCTCACTTTCTTCACTAAAAAAAATCTTCCATATTTGAAGTGTGTTTTTTTTTATTTAGTTTTAGTTTTTTTTTTTATACAAATGTATGCATATGGATCTATCTATTCGCTTATGGCTGTATAGGTATATACATACCTATACGCAATTTAAAATCTTTAAAAATGAGAAAAAAAAAAACAAGAATATTCTTCTTCTACAATGTTCTTAAATTTTCTTGGTTTGTAGTTTTTGTTGTTGCTTTGTTTTTTTTTTTTTCTGTTTTTTTGATTTTGTTTTATTCTAAAAATGCCGCTGGCATATTTATTGATCGTAAATATAAAAAAAAAAAAAAAAACTTACGAAAAAAAAAAGTAATAAAACAAAACAACAACAACAATAACAACAACTAAAAATACATAATGTGAATCTTGACAGAAACCATTTTGCATTGTTCACTAAAATCCATTAAATGTCATAATAATTGATTTATGCACTAATGGAAAAAGAAAGAGATGGATAAAAAAAAACTGATTTAACATTGTTGTTATTGTTATTACATAATATACAACAACAATTTTACTAATTACATTTTGTTTTTCTTTATTTGTACGAAAAAAAAAATTAATTAAAAAAAATTGTATGCGAATGGATTTTTATTTTCATCACATCAAATTAATTAACAAATTAGAAGAATTAAATTAGAAAAAATATAGAAGAAATTTTATAAGATTTTGTCTAGATATTAATTTCAATAAAGAAAAGAAAATAAAAACATAGAAAATATTGTAATAGAAATCATTTAACCAAAATTGTGTTTACTGATAGATACGAGCCTTATAAAAAACAAAACAGTTAAACTATATTAAATTATCAATGTGTATGAATGAAACAAAAGATTGTTTTTTTTTATCATATTAAACATGGCCGCATAACCCTCCTATAATTTTTGGGCGGTCTTATTTACTACATAGAACTAAACCAAAAAAAAAAAAAATAAGAAGAGTGAAAAAATACCCGAAAAACAACAACAACAAATGTTTAAGTACAATACAACAACAACAAGAAGCCGAAGAAAATCAACAACAACAAAAACAATAATAATGGCAACAAAAAAGAAGTTTCTCTCACTGTGTGTGATCCGTCTATCTCTTTTATGTTCACACAATTTGTACACGATTAAAATGAAATAACAATATTTACAGCTATTTCCTTATTATTATACTGATTTTACTATGGTAATGAAAGAGACAAATCTTATGGAATGGGTGTAAAAGAGAGAAAGTGTGAAAAAGAGAGTGAGAGAGAAAGTATAGCTATTTTTTTTTGTGTGATGGATTAAAATAGAACTAGAATGGAAGTTCTTCTTTTCAGAATTTTTTTTTTTTGTATATGGAAAAAAATACCGATTTAAACGAGAGAGGGCACTAGTACTCTCTTCTATTTATATTATAAAATACATATCTATAGGAATGTGTGTGTGTGTGTGTGTATGCACCATTTACAATGTGAAATATTTTATTGAAGTTCTTTTGATTGCATTTAAATTTTGTATGAAAGTTGAAATTGCCTTTTGGGTTTTTGCTGTTGGTTTTGGTTTTTTTTTCCTTCTCTTTTTCTTTTTGGATATGGTTTTGAGTTGGATGGTTTGTTTGTTTATATTTATATTTTTCTTTCCGTTTTTTGTGTGTGTGTGTGTGTTTGTGTTTTTTCCTGTTTGGTTTTTGGCGTTTTTAATGAAAACAGATGAATATATCGCGTGCGGATAACCACCCTATTTCTCACCCTTAAATTAAAAAACAAAATTTAATCAAAATTTACTAAAGCAAAAGCAGATGAAAAAGGTGGTTTTTATATTGGTTTACGTTGTGTACTTTTCTTGTAAAAATTGATAATATATAGAGGAACAATTGTTTCAATTTATTCTCACTTCACACAATACAAATTACAATCTGTAATTAAGTTTAAAATAAAGAAAACATTATAGAATCAATACTTACGTTCCATACTTAAGATTCTTCTGATAATTGACCCTGGATGATGTTATCACAAGAATTACAAGAAATTATCCTGACACATAATGAATCCTATGAAGGATTGGTTTAATGATCTCTGTAGGAATTGTCATCAAAACATGCAATAAAAGAAACAGATTGGAAGATCTGATATTGATAATTGGAGGTATGATAAACTTCTTAAAAACCCTTAGTAGAATCAAAATAATGAATAATCATAATTCAGAATATAACAATTGAAATTATCATTTTCCCATTTTTTTATTATTTTTTTATCCTATATTTAACTAGAGACTAGAATGAAAAGAAATAGAAACAGACAAAAATAAGAGGAAGAAGTGAAAAAAAATCTGTAGAAAAGTAGGTATAGAGAAGAGAAAGAAGAAAACGAAAATGTGTTAAATGACCTTGTGAAAATAGTATTATATCTACTAAAAAGTATGTAGACTGAATATATCTAAGCATACAATATCCATCCACACACAATATAGACACCCCGTCGATGAAAAATAATACCCTTATATTTTCGGTGATGAAAGTAAAAAAAAAAAAAAAAAATTCTTACTATATAAGGGTTGAAATAACTCATTTAGTCTTGTCGCAACAACCCCTCTAACGACTCTTTTCTTTTTTTTTTCTATGTACAAAATATAAACACTATATAAGAATGAGCCACTTCATTTTGGCGTTTTATTATTGTATATGAAAGAGGAAGAAAGAAAAAATTGTAGGTATTCAAGTGTTGTTTTTCTTTTTTTTGGTAAGGAAGGAAATGGAGTTTATAATGAAACAAAAAAAAAAAAAAAAGAATAAAGAAGAAACACAAGAAAATAGTAAAAATTCGTGTTGATCGATTATCCGTGTTGTTCTGTTTTTTGGTTCTTTTTTTTTTATGTTTATGTTTCTTGACTTTATTTTGACTTTATCGGTCGCAGCAAATATAACAAATGAAAAAGAAAGAAAATGGAGAAAAAAAAAACTATACAAAAACAAAAATGAACGCACGCACAAAACAAAACAAAAACAAAAAAAGCAGAAAGAAAAAAAAAATCATATTTTTCTAAAAGTTTATTATAATATTTAAATATGTTTTTAAATGAAAATTGAATTACAGTCGAATAGCACGCGACTTAATATATACATACACAGATACATATATACACTCATACATATAGATTTTTTATGGGCAACTAAAAAACTATAAAAAGAAAATAAAAATAAAAAAAAATGGTCTCATTTATGCGCGACCTCAAGTGCGGTGAAACCATGCTAGACGACGTGTATTATTATTATTATACATTTATTTATATTTTTTTTTCCTTGTACTCAGATAGAGTGAGAAAGAGAAACATATAAAATGAAATTGACAGTAAGAGTGAAAGAGAAATTAGTTGTAGAGAGTGAGGGATATGAGTGTGGTAAGATTAATAATATTTTGTTTATATTTAATAAAATTATAACTTGATTTTTTTTTGGTAAAAGATTTTCTCCTCATCCGTTCCTTTTCTTATAAAACAAAAAAACAAGTTGCACGCGCGTTTAGGACTAAAAAAAAAACATTACTTTAAAAATGGATAATTATCAGTTTAAAAATGTTGTTGTTGTGTACGTATATAAAGATTATAAGTCGTGTATATTTAATACTGATTTTTATTATAGCAATTAGGAATTATATTGTTTTAAGAAGAAGAAGGGGGGATAATAAAAGTAATAAAATTAAAACAACAAAAAAAATATGTAGTTAATTAATAAAAACAAAAGAATTTATCTTAGTTTATTATTGATATTTTTTAGAAGATACTTTTAGAGGATTTTATTATTATACAGATGACGAATATTTTCAATGAATATCAAATTCAATTGAAATATCCATAGAGAGAGAGAAAAAAGATGGTTAAGAAATGATCAACCGCATACAATAATTTTATTATTTATATTTTAAAATTTTAAATCACGTTTCAATTGTATATATAAACGAACACACACACACACACACACACACATAAATATATAATCGTTCATTTTTGTTAGTTTTTTTTATTTTTTATATTTTCAATTCATATGCACGCATCATGCACATATGTAATATGCATAAAAAATGTCAACAAAATGAAAAATTGCAATTGTTTTTTTTTGTGTGTGTGTGTGTGTGTATGCCTTTTTTTTTAAATAAATGTAAATGAGAAAATCGTATATATACCTACCACCTGACGTTACATAACTCAAGATTATTTATAATAATATTACAATAATAATAATGTACACATTTATATGCGTCGTCGTCTGCATACAACATACTAACTAAATATGTGCGATGTTTAAAACATCATAAAAAAAAAAATTATAAATAAATATGAATTCTAAAATAAATAACAAGGAAAAAATAGAAGAACAAATTAAAAATAATAAATGTAATGTTTAAGTTCTTATTGGGTCTTAAAAAGATTCAAAAGAAAAACAAAAAAAAATACAAATTCATCACGAAAATAACTCTGTACAGAGAAAATAAAAAAACCCGCGCTCTTTCACACGATTAATTTGATTTTTTTTTTTATTGAATTATAATAGCAAATTTTCTTTTTGCTTTTGTAATAAAAAAATACTACATAAATTTAGTAGCTAAACTCTAGCCAATTACAAACGAATAATAATAATAATAATAATAATATTAATAACAATAATAATAATCAAACATTTTATTGACCAATTTTAGTTTTCGTATAGTAAAAACCACGCGCTAACCGATTAAATTTTGTTTTTGTTTTTGGTTTTAGGTTTGTTTTGGTTATAAAACAAATAATACATAATAATAATATTTTTATTGTGTTGTTGTGACTTTGTTAAACCAATTAAAAATCAATTACTAAAGATAATATAAATAATCCTTTGGCGCTATTTTCTTGAAAGATTTCTTATAACAGAGATCCCATATTTTTTTTTTTACTATCGTAATAAAAACAAAAACGAATAAGAAGAAGAGTAATAAACAACAATAACAAATAATAAATATTTTTTTTGCTATTTTTTTCTTCTTTTTTTTAATTTTAATAGTTCTTGTTTAAAGGTTTATGTCCGAACTCAACAGTAAAGCAGTTTTTTTTACCTGTTTTAACTATTAAAACTAAAAACATAATGGGGGGGCCACCTGTTGTTTGGTAGTAAAACTAAAATTGATTTAATTTTTTTATTAGTTTAATCAGTGGCAAATTGAGGCACACCCCTCAAATTTTAGGGACTCATCAATTTTTTCATGTAGGTTTTTTATTAGTTTATCTTAGATGCACTTTTACAAATATGTGGGATGAAGAATAATACAGTTGACCGAATTTACCCAATGATTCATCTAGAAGTGTATTGTATTATATTAATGGTATCAAGTTCTTTTATATACTTTGGTTAAAAATAAACAAGAATGGTTTGTAATAAAAAAAAGGGGACTCGTTAAAATTCATCTCTGTGTTTGCTGTATTATGTTGTGATTGAAAAGATTATTGCAGGCAGTAAAATTTATATTTTATTGAGTCATAAATATTTTATTTTATTTGTGTTATATTTTTTGTTGTTGTAATAAATATTTTAAATTGTTTATTGATGATTAATTAAAGTTGATATTATTTAAGGAAAGTAATAGAACATTTTAATGGCAAAGTTTTTATAGCAGCGGTCATAAATTAATCATTTGCGGAACTACCAATGACATTAAATTAACAACGGTAAATGTTTCACATAAAAAAACGGTTTAAATTGATTTATTAAATATCGATTCCGAGAAATTTTTCATAGAATGCAAATAAAACAAGAATTTGCTAAGCTTTCAAACACTTCAAACGCGCATCAAAATTTATATCGTTTAATAATTTAATTCTTTATGTTCAGAATTTGCATAATCTATGATTTACCTGGAAATATAAACGGAAATATTTTATGTTTGATTTTAATTCCTTTGACATGATCCTTGAAAATTCAAATTCAATACTTATTAGAATTATGAAAATAGAAAAAATATGTTAATTATTCTGCTAGTGTGAAAGAGATGTCACTACTTCTTATGTTTTTATGTTTTTGTTTTGCGTTGGTT
Organism: Pedicia rivosa; assembly: GCA_963082725.1. Taxonomy (NCBI): domain Eukaryota; kingdom Metazoa; phylum Arthropoda; class Insecta; order Diptera; family Pediciidae; genus Pedicia; species Pedicia rivosa. The sequence goes on along the minus strand of OY720153.1, from coordinate 3,760,115 downwards.
CTATTATAAACTAACTGTTCGAACTGTTCGTGTCCTTTCCATTAAACTGTTCTAATTTGAAAGGGCTCTTCCATATTTCACAAACAGATGTCATCCATGCAGAATTACCAAAAAAAGAAAAAAAATTATCCCCTATTTTTGTTTTGTCCTGAAAATAATTTAAATATTTTCTCCTTCCACAAAAATTCTTAGGAAAATATAAAAATAATCCCTCAGGTGCGAAAATATATTTTTTTCTCTTCTCTTCTATCGTTTTATATATACAAACCTAGATAATCTTTAAATGTTAATGGACAAACTCTCTCTGCATATTTTTTTTTTATCTATTTTACGCTATTTTGTATTGTCTACATTCTATGTTCTATATAAAATATATACATATGTGATCAATTTTTCCATAAATGACGTCATTTGAATGGATTAAGACGAAAAGCCTTTGAATTATTATTAAAAACTGAAAATCTTTCTATAAGCTTTATAACTTGAAATGACTTTGCATATATGGTGGTTGCAGTTGTCGATTTGTCGCATATTTAAAATTCTCACTTATAATGCATTTGTGGTTATTAAAGATAAAAAGATTGAAAATATTAAAATATTATTCATGGAATGAGAAGGATCATCACATTAAACAGTAAAAATTCTTTTAAATTAAATAAAAAAAAATTTTATTCTTTTTTTTTCAATTAAAAAACATTTTAAAATTTTTTATTCATTTTGATTTTTATCATTTTTTAAATGATTTTAATTTGAATATCGTACGTTCGTACGATAGACAGGTGGACAAAAAATTAGTCAAATACGCAGAAAAGGGATAAATAATGAAAAACTTATCTATAAACACAAAATTGTGATAAATGGTTGAAAATTATAAATTAATCAACCGCACTTTGTACTGAATTTCACAACAAAGTTTACTTCAAGAATTTGAAACTAAAAATCTTATTGTTATCTTGGTTATTTCTTGAACATGTAGTGAAACATTTCAATACATTTCAATAAATAAATTACATCCATAAAATATTTGTTTTTCAATAATAATTTCACCGACTCTCATTCATAGGGTCGAAGTTCAAACACAAGCGTGTGAGGAAATTACTCTGGTGTGGTCGATTCCAAGACACGGTAGCTCTTTGTTAATTGTAAACTTTTCTTTAATTGTTTTTTCTATAAATTTTTTAATTGGATCCGACAATGGGAATTAACTTTAATCATTTCTTTTAAATTCCGATACAAAAATTTTATCCAAAAATTCAAGCATCTAATTCTAAAACAAAACTTTCATATTTCATTCTTTCACGAAAATATTTCAAATAAAAATTTCATTCTGAAAATTTGATAGAAAAATCTAAATGGGTTTTTTTCTTTTCTTCACAGTGTAATAATACGAAGTTCATCCCTAAGATTTATGTCAGCAATTTCCTTTTTGCAAAAACCAAGTATATATTCTTCTGTGTATAACTGTGTGTGTGTGTGTGTATGTGTTTAAAAGTTTATATGCGTATACTTGTTTGTGTGTGTGTGAGTACAAGTGAATATATGTGTTTGTATATATATGAAAACGAACAAACCGGGGGATGGAAACTTAAAGTATATTTATATGAAGGGATGGGCTATTATATCGGACCCAAAGAAACAAGAAAAGAAAAGAAAAAAAAAACTGTAGAAGAAGAATTTGTTTTATGATAGTGGTATGAGATGGAATACACACACACACACAAACAATCATACACACAAATAACCAGAGCAAAAAAAAAAAGTAAACAACAAAAGAAAATGTGAAATAAAATGATAAAAAATACATTAAAGTTTGAGAAAACAGCAAAAAAAAAAATATAAATTGTTTAACCTCCGTCTTTTCGTTTACTTCATCCTCCTTCTCCATTCTGCATGTACATGTTTTTTTTTTGTGATTGTCCTCTTATTTTTTTTTGTCTTGTCACTATTGAATAATATTTTTTTTGAAGGACTTTTACTGAACCAAAAAAAATTTACTTGAATAATTTTGTAACAAAAAATTCGACTCAGTTATGGAATTCCCTTTTTTTAATCCTTTTATTTTCACATACCTACATACATTCAAACATAAATATATGCACATACACACACACACACACACACACAAATGTATATATATATAGAAAAATTGTCCCAAAATAATGTCGCACACCCTACAACCACGCAATTGAAAATAAATTTAATTTAGTTCATCTCCGTATCACCTTCTCAATCCACCCTTTCATTATATCTATCTCATTCAATCTTATACAGTTCACAAATATCGTTCATCACTCACACCATATTCTCTTCTTCTATATTATATAATTTACCCTCAAAATAAAACCATCTTTGAATTTACGATATTAAAACTAAATATTTAAGGGTTGGCATTTATAATCATACTTCACCTCCATCTCTATACTTTTATTTTGCGCGCCCGCTTCAAAAAAAGAAAATCCCCTTTTTCGATCCTTCTTTTCATATGGCAAAGAAGGCAACCCAAAAAATATTCTCATTCTTCTTAATAATAATACATATTTCCCGTTTTTTTCTTATTTTTTTCTTTCTGGCAAAAATGAAAAAAAGTAAAAAGAAGAAATGGTGAAAAAATAACGTAAGAAGAAGAAATTCGGGAGAAAAGCCTCGCGCGTAATATAAATTCGATCTTCATCTCATTTCTTTTTTATAATGTGCGTGTGTGTATTTATATATGTGTATGGAGGTGCGTATATAAAATCCGAGGGGGTGGGTATTTCTTATATATATTTATAGAAATTTATAAGAAAATCTTCCTCATGCCTATATTTTCTTACACGAACACACACACACGGGTACGCATACACATTTATACGACCCCTATAAATATTATTCTGGCTTAATTTCTTCCCGTAGAGAAAACATTTTCTCGACGCGGCATCGGCCTTAAGAATTATGTCTCCTCTTCGTCTTTGTCTTGCTTTCTTACACTTTGTACTGGTATATGTGTGTTGGTTTAAGATAGAAAATGGGAATGAGATTTACAGAGGATAAAATGAAGTTTGAAATTGGGGTGAATGAGGGTGGGGATACTTTAATATACAAATGAAGTGGCCCATTACTAGGAATTTAAAATTTTTTGAAAGACGCGATGAATGTGCGATTTTTACTATACACACATTTTGTGTGTGTGTGATGCTACATTTTTTTTAAAGAGTGAGGGAGAAAGGATGAACGAACAAGTTAAATAAAAAATTAAAATTAATACAAATAGCGTGATCTGCATTTTCCCACCCATCATTTTTTTTTGTCTCTTCTTCTTTTTCTTTATACAAAAATATTTATACATAAAAAGACGAATTATTGTGGAGTGATAACTGATTTTTTATGACGTCAATGGGGCGTGAAATTTTTTTTCCCTGTATATGTCGCGCGCGCATTAAAAATGATATTTTTTTGTTTATTTGGCTCGACAACAAACACATTCAGACACAAGAGAAAATCCGTCGTCTTTATTTCAGAAAAAAAAAAAAAGAAGGTGATATTGTCTTTAGTATTTTAATTATAATCTTCCTTTTTTTAATGTTCGTCTCCTTCTAATGTTTACACAAGATGAGATGCGTGCAAGATAAATGTTAAGGAATGAGGGTTGTCGTGTGCTCTGTTCCGGGCCTCCTACTATAATCTTTGACCTTTTTATCGACTTTGAAATTGTCTTTTAAATGACCGCAATTTTTGGTTCATTATATAATGAAATGACGTTTTTAGGTATAACACACTAATACTTATAAATAATGTTACATGATACAGGTGCACGGTTAATTAAAAACTTTCTTAATTGCCATTTTGTTTGTTTGCACCTGGTTTTGATTTCTTGTTTTTTAACTTTAGATTTAATCTTTTTTACTTGCATAAATAAATACAATTTTTTATTTGAATCAAGAAATTGGAAACCTTATTAGAGTCTTGAGTGACATTTATTATAATTCATCGCATTAATAACCGATTACAGTAATTATTGTTATTATTTTTCTCTTTTTATATTTATATGTCAGTCAAATCTAGTTAATTCTGCATTTAAATATTTGGTAAATTCCAATTCATTTGCAAAATTTTACAATCTTATACGTTTAAAAGTTTTCGGATTATTTTTGAATTAATTAATTTTTCCGATTGTTGTGTATGTTCAGATATGAAATATTCATAGAATTTTGAACCCTCTATATGAATTCACACACATTCTATAATTATTATTATTCAATTATTAATTTACTGAATCGTTGGAAAAAAGAAGTTGAAATATAAATCGGGACTTATCAACAAATTGACAACATTTTTTTTAAATTATTCTTCTTTATGTTTGAAGCCATAAGTTTAAACATATCTACAATTGGGAAACATAAAATTGATGTAATAATAACAACATACTGTAATTATACAGAAGTCATAAACATTTGCATTCATAGCTACTGCATATGTTGTTGTTTTACATTCACGTTCTTCTAACATAAAAAATAGAAATAATTAGATACATTATTTTCTTTAGTTTATATTTTCTTTCTAGAAACGAAAAAAAGTGTGGATTCCACCCCCGTTGTTTTTATTCAGTTTTAAGTACATAATTTCTTTGTTGAAATAAAATAAAACTAAATTAAGTTAAAACTCTAAACTAAAAAAAAAAAAAACATTAATAACAAATAATAAAACGTTTAAATAACAAAACAGAAACAAAACAACAAACAACAAACAACAAACAATAATAATAATGTAAAAGAAACAAAATGCAATTAACTCGTATATTTTTCCTTTATTTTTTTTTTATCCGTATAAAAATATGTGCGCAAAAATGCAATTATAAAAAAAAGAAAAAAGAAGAAACGAAAACAAAAAAAAAAAAACAAAATTCCCGCGCACATTTTCATGCACGGTTTATTGTCATTGAATTTACGATTATTAGAAATTTAACTTTGTTTCATTTTACATACATAAATACATACATACTAACGTAATATAAAAAGTATAAATAAAATGATTGTTAATCGTTATGTGCATATTATTAAAATAAATACAAAAAAAAAAACTACTCGTCTTACACAAAAAATCGCCATATCATGTTTTATTTTGTTTGTTTGTTAAAAAATGTTTGCGATGTTTCTACGATGAAGGAAAAAATTGGAAATTCTTTAATGGTCAAATATATATTTTTTTGAATAATCTTTGTAATTTTTCTTAACTTGTATACATAAATAAATTGATCCTGCGAATGCAGTAAATCGTAGGTGGAAATATTGAAATTTCTTGTATGCAATTTAAATTTGTTTTGCATATATTTTTGTCGATGACTTTTTTTTCTTCATATTTCCTTGTAATTCTTTTATGAATTTATTTAAAGAAAATCTAATAAGTATAAAGATTAGGTAATTTTATACTTGTACTTATTTTAATTGAGAGAAGAACAGTATTGAGTATTTATTTGCGACACATATTCAACAGATTTCCACACCTTAAAAAAAATATAATTGCGCTGTTCACAAAACAAACACAACTTCTTGCCTTTATTTTTCTTTATTAAAAAAAAAATCTTACGTAATCAAAACTTTTTGTAATTTATAGCTTCCTCTTGATGGTCATATTAGACAGGTTTAACTATTTTTATAAGATAATAAAAATTTTCATAAAAATTTTAATTCAATTCAATTTATTCAGAATTTGACACTTAAACAAAGTAATGGTTTTTTTTCTTGTGAGTTTTGATTACAAGAATTGAGTATAAATAAGTACGCGTAGAAAATTATTTATTAAATAAAAAAACTCTAACTTTATTTAGTTTTTGGTTAACTAAAAAAGCAACATGAAAGAATTAAACCAAAACACGAATAACTTTCAGTTTTAAAATTCAATTAAATTTCAATGAAATTAATATTTCAAATATTAATTTATTTTTGTAGCATTTGAATTAGAACGTTGAAGTTATATAGATCTTTTTAAAATTCTAAAATCCATTCGCCAAAGGCAAAATTTATAAAATTATGATATTAATTTTTTGTTATTCTCATATTAGCAGATTTCTTATTTACTGTCTTTGATTTTATTTTTGACCGGATATTGGCAACATATTAGCCGCCGTATTTAAATTACATTAATTTAATTTAATTTCTTGTATTTTATACAAAAGCCTATTTTTGGGTGAACAAATCGTAATAACAATCGGAATCATAATCAAAATCACCTTTAAAGAAAAAAACCAGAATAATTATTTACCAAGTTCCGTTTGAAATTTTTGTTTTGCTTACCTTTTGATCTATAAGATTCAATTAACCAATAATATTCATACATATAAATATCGTAGTTTAAAAATAAAAATGGAGAGAAGACAAAAATTCCGTGGGTTAAATTATAAAAAAAAGCAAAACACAAGAAATATTCATTTAAATGCAAATTACAAAGCATAAAAATATCATTTTCAATTTTATTTTTGTTGTTTTTTGGACTGGAAAGAAAAATTTATTTATTATAAAATATTTATAACAAAACAAGAACAACTCAGAGGGGTCCATTTAAATGATGATTTTTATTGCAAATATCGCAAACTAAAAAATATAATAAAAAAACATAATCGAAACAGAGAAAAAAAACAACATACAAAACGTTTAATTAATTGAGAAATTTTTGATTATATAAAATCGCAATTTATTAGATTGGCGGGAATAAAATAAATAAAATGTTAAATCTAATAATTTATGCAAATTATAATATGTGAAATGGTGGATGGATTATTAGAGCAGGGCTGTATAAAATCCGAATGCATATCTTTAAAATCAGGAACGTTTTTCTTCCACTTTTGTATCACATTGCTAATTAAATTATTTTTGTAGGCCAATCATACGTTAAGCATAGTTCTGTGAACTAACATCAGGATAATTCGACGAAGGATCATCTGATTTATTATTGCATGATTAATATTCCCTTTAACACAAATACAGATAATGACTGAACAGAATTTCCTGATAGATTTAATTTAATAGTTCACCCCTGATAATTAGTTTCAGATTTTCATATATATAATAAGGTCTGTTAATGTTCATGAGAACCTCTTATAATTTCTAAAATATTATAGTCTTATATGTTTTAGTATATTTTTTTTAAAAAGAAAGATGAACTACTTTTCATTTAATCAAAGAACGAAAAACGTGAGACCTAGGATGATCTAAATTATTTTATAATAAAACTGCATCCATATACAAACAAATTAATTTAATTAATTCAATGTTTCTTTTTTTTTTAGACAGATTTAATTAATTTAATTTTCCATTTTTTCCTACTCGTAGTAAAAGTTTCTTAATGAAGTTAAATCTTTTATTATTTTAATTAAATCAAGGTTTTACGATTTTGCGAACCGTCAATTTTTGTTTAAATAAATATTTGGTTGAGTCTAATAACGTTATTTGAAATTTAATTGGTGATTTTATAGAACAAATTACGTGGAACTCCTTATAAAATTGTTATAATTTATTTGCACAGTTAATTAATTTTTCTCTAAGTTTATAATTGCTGATGTGAACACTAAACGACTAATTTTGTGTTCTTATTATTTTAGCTGATTTTTGGTTTACTGTCTTTGACTTTATTTATTCAATTTTCGACCGAATCAAAAGGCAGCATAGTTTTCGAATCTATAAGTTGTAACTTCAATTTCGTTCAAGTTAACATATTTTCTGACCAATCTACATAATACTGGGTTTCACTTACCCGGAAAAATCATTCTTGTTCAATTATTTCTACGTAAGAAATCACATTCCACAAATTTCCTGACGTTCTGTTGTTGAAGTGCAGATCCAGAAATGCAATAAATTCAAACTCAAAAATATTTAATAATTATTGGTGTCATCATTAAATAAGCTAAACGTCTATTTATTTTATTAGATGCACTAACTTAATTATTATTATTTCACTTTTAACTTTAAAAACATTCATTCATTTCATTTTTATTTCATTTTTATTTCTTTGTCGTGAAATGTTTTTTTTTTTTTCAAATAAAAATAGAAATAAAATTTGAATTTTATTCACTTTTGATTGAACATTAAAAAAATGATAATAAAAGATTCTTTTCAAAATACAAGAAAAACAAAAAAAAAAAAAAAACAAACATAAAATCAAATAAAATATTGTAAATATAGAAGTCGCGCTTGTTTATCTTTTCTTTTGATAAACGCATGCGTTAAGACATAATTTTATGATAAATAATAATAATAATTATAGATAATTTAAGTTCAAATCTTTTATACAATGATTTCGCAAAATAGAAAATACGTGTTAAATGGAGATTAGGTATGTAATACTAATAATATAAAATAATTTCATAATAATAATGATGATCGTTAAAAAATAGAAAAGAAGAAAAAAAGAGAAATACCAAGAAGGTGATATTTAATATAAAATAAAATAAAATAAAATAATAAAGGTAAACAAAAATATCTAATAAAGAAGGTAAAATAACTTATAGAAAATGTACAAACGAAGAAATATTGCTAATAAACGAATGACTGTAATGATGATGACCCTGGATAAATTAAACAATATGATTGTCCCCAATAATATTCAATTTCTAATTTTAACTTTTGCACAAATATTTATAGATTTACAATTTGTTCACAGTGAAGAAGAGTTTTTCAAAATAACATTGTTAGATCTTTTCTTATGGTTTTTTAATTAGTTATTCTATTTACCAAAAGAATTTCTATTATTTTATTTTTATAATTGACAATTTTTACCATTTTTTATTGGTAAAACTTTTCATCATAAATAATTCAATTGTTAAGAAATATGCTTAAAGATTTCGAATCTTAAATGACTTTCTGCAATTGTGAATTCAAGTAACAATGTGTTTAGTCATAATATAGGAATCTATCAATAACATTTTGTTTTTACAGAAATATATTTAAAAGTATTAAATATCTTTTATTTTTTATCGATAATTATTTTCTAAATCAATTAAATTAATAAATAAATAATTATTGTTTTTTATCTTAATTTATATATATAGAAATTCTTATAAAGATTGTCTACAATCAAATAAAGTTAGTTAACGTATTGAATATAGAAAATTAAATACATTTATTTATTTATTAATGACATTAAACAAAAAAGCGCACATTTATTTCAAAGAATAATTTATAGGAAATTATTATTTATATAGAAATCGTTAATAAATAAATATTCAAGAAGCAAGTTTTGCTTATAGTTTTATTACTTATTCCTCTGTTCTCATAACATTTCTTGCCCTTTTAATAGAAATACACCCACATACAATTGCATGCCTCAATGTGTTTGTAACATTTGATTTGTTGAGGATTAATAAATGTAAGAAGGAATAATACAAGACTTTACAACGATATTTGTTGTAATAAATTTACTACTGGAATCATAAGTATGAGGAATTCTTTTCTTTTTTTTTTCCTTTCTTCTTGTCAACATTAAATTATAATTATGAGAAAAAATATAAATCATCTGATTATAAAAAAAAAACAGACAATTTTTTTTTAAGTGGGAAAGAAAACATTTTGGAATTTTTCTTAAATCTTGTGTAAGCTTTTCCCATCATAAAAAATTGTCTTTTACAAAATGTATGAGATTTCTTTTAAATCCTTGTCAAACCATAAAGGAACTGATAAATTTTCATATAAAAATCGTTTGATTTAAATAAAAAAAAAATTTAATTAGATTAATTAGTGAAATTCCATTCAAATCGCGTTCTAACTTTCGATTATCCATTTATATTTTTCTGTTGATTTTCGTTTAAAGTTAAATTTATCTTTATATAAAAGTTTTTTGTTTGTTTATTTTATTGATCCATTCTACGATCGTAGTTATCAATTAAAATAAAAGTTTAAAATCCGATCATCATTGTCACATTCAATGGACACGAAATAAAGAAAAAAAGAAAAAAAAATAGAAATAAAAACAACACAAAAAAAAAAAAACTTATTGCCGCGCGTTCATATATGAGACAACTTCTTTTATAAATCGCCAATTAAACATTTAAATTGAGTTTTATTGACCTGAATGACTGTAAATTATACCATTAATATATAGAAGTCGCCATCTTCTTATATGTTCGATGACAAGTTAAGAGAAGAAAAAAAAAAAAAAGCAGAAGAAGAAATAAATACAAACATGGCCGTCTTTGTTGAGTTTGCTGCTGTTTGTTTGTTTGTTTGTTTGTTTGTTTCTCTGTTGTTTTTTTTTGTTCTTACAAAAAATATATTTTTGTTCCTCAAAGCAACTTCAACTTCTATGAATTAATTAAAAGATTTTTCTGTGTTTATTTTTCTTTTCTCTCTTTTTAATTGAATGAATAATAATTTCTTAATTAATTATTTATAATATATAAGAAAAAAGAGACAACATTCGGTTTCTTTTGTTTGACATATTTATTAAGTATAAATATTTTGTTGTTGTACATTTTGTTTTCTTACAATGTTTGTTTATTTGTTTGTTTGTTTTTAGTTATCTTTAGTATAATATAGAATGAAAATGGACATACAAAATGTAGACAAAACAGATCAAGATGTGATATGAGGGGGCTGAAAAGACGGTTTCCCTTGTCGCATCATTATAAATAAATTTATATATATTTTTTTTTCTTTCTGTATAGATTGTGATCGACATTGACCTTTTTCTTTCTTTCTGTATATATTTAATTCGTTGTTAAATCTTTTGTTTCTTGATTCATTTTTAAAAAGGAAAATAATTTAATTATCAGAAATATTATATGAAAAAAAAACAAAATAAGAAAAAATTAACAGAATCCAACTCTAACTTCTTTTATTTATTTTTTTGTTTCATCAGATATCATATCCTCCTACACTCAAGTATTTAGGTATGTATCATGGGGATAGTGGGTATATTTATAATTTTTGTGTATTTGACCAACATTACTTAATTTGTATAAATATTTTGGTTTTAATGTTTAACGAAATCACTCGTAAATTGTCTGAAAATTCACTTCAATTATGCGTCGAAATTATGGAAATTTAGATTTGTATATAAACGTGCGTAAAACTATAAAGTGATTTCCTACACAATTTTTAAATTGTAGATAAAATTTGTGAAATGGTTAATTTGGTAAATGGTAAAAATAAAAAATGGAATGCCATTGCCTTTTAACGTGTCCTGCTGAGTTGACTACAAAAGCTATTTTAGGACATTATGATGCAATTCAAATCATATTTTTAGCCACGTCAGATGCTAGAAGTCATAACGCTGTCAGACGGTTAAAAACATGTGTTTTGAGTTAATAAATTAATTTAAATCAAACAAAACATTATATTACGTTATTTATTTTAATTTCAACTCTTTGATGAATGAATTCTTTAAAAGCTAAAATATTTATATATTCTTTTATATTCATAAATGTTCAAAAATTCTTTAGAATTGGTTTAGAACGTGTTCTAAAAATCTCACATTATACTTTTTCATCATGCATTATTTCTCTTAAAATATTCTTTTATATTTTATTTTAAGATGATCAAAGACTAAATAACAAATAATCGAAAGTGTTAAAATAAATTTATTTATATATTCATATTGCAAATTTATCTATGTAAAGAACAAGAACTAAAAAACCTTTCACTCTATATATATATATTTTCTTATTCTTTTTTCCCATTTTCATAGTTGATGATTTAAAAATAAAAAAAGAACATTTAACATTTTTATATTTTATTAATAAACAACTTCAAAGGTCAGATGAAAATAAAATAATTTAACATTCAACCCTCTTAATGTCACACAAATAAATATGCGTATACACATACATGTAGGCATACAGGCAACAACATATTAAGTTATTATATTTCTTGTACTAATAAAATATAAATTAAGACATTGCAACCGCCAAATTATAAATATGAAAACCAGAGAAAATAATTACAATTTATGTTTTGAAGCAAACAAAAAAAAAAAAAAAGGAACAACAGAAAATAACAACAACAACAAAAAAATAGGAAGAAAAGGAAAGAAATTGCGATTGCGCATTTTGAGTTTCTCCCTCCTTTTAAAACTCTTCATATTATAAAAGAAGTTATACCCAAAACAATATATAAGTGCGATCATTTATTATGAACCCAAACCCAGAGTTACCAGAGAGGAAGAAAAAGAGGATAGAAAGAACAAAAAAAAAACAGTATAACTAATGGCCATAAGGAACCAACCCAGAGAGAAGAACAAAAGATGAAGAAAAAAAAAAACAACTCAAATTTATGATCGCGTAAATCTTATAGGATGAGAATTTAAAACTTTGTTTTTTCTATACCTTCGAAATTCAAAGCCGCCATCATACCTCTGTAACAGCCCCAAAAAGAAAATCTTTTTGAATTATAATTTTTTTTTTCTTCCTTTCCTTTTCTTTTCTTTAATAAATTGAATTTATTATCGAATTATTCAAATAAAAAAAAAAATTGCGTTTATACATTTCTTTTGCTTGCCTGAATATTTTTGTAATGACTATGTGATATGTGCGTGTGTGCGTGTGTGTGTATGTGTGTTTGTATATTCAGGTCTTATTTTTATTTATGAAGAAATTTAAACTGAAATTCTTATTCAACAATTTTTGGTTGAGAAGAAATATTGTTTAGTGTTTTTCACATGATTAAAAATATTCTAGTGAATAGTGTTTTGGATTGATTAAAGGAGTTGATGTTTGTATTTATTAAGATTTAAGAAGTAATAATGGATAAAGTTGAATCTTAAATATTCTAATTAAAACCTCTAAAACGCATTATTAAAGATCACATTATTTATTAACATAAAATCACAATTAAATGAATTTAAATAAATATTTTAAACTTCAACACGTGATAAAAAAATATATTATTTACTGTGAAGACTTTAATATTCTTACAATGACTGAAGAAATGACAATAAATTAGCAGAACTACAAAATATATTTACCTATTTTTATTTATTATGAAACTTAGCAGTAAGAATGTCGTTTAGACCTTAGTCCTTAGACGAATAGATTTTTCAGGTTATTGTTGCTCATCAAAATTCAATATAAATTCTAAATTCATAAAAAAGATTTCTTTGATTTTATGGATACAGAAACCGTCATGTTTATTAATTTTATAAAATGAACATTATACCTCCACATCTGAAGTGGAGTTGGTTTCAATTATATGAGTTCATTCAATGATAAAAAAGTAATCAATAATTTAAAATAAGAAAAATAAGAAATTCGATTCGCTTCTTCGATAAACCCGACTCTATAAATCTTATGATTGCTTGCACATTAACTGCGCGCTTTGTTCTCTCATTCCATTGCATAGAAACCATAAGAAAAATAAACCAACCACCAACCATTTACATTCAGATGTTCCGGAATATTTTTCTTGTTCTTTTAATTTTTACATTATCCCACAACAGATTATTTATGTTTTAATTATTCACACAGCAAGCATCCATATTGCTTCTCTACCGGTCGGTCGAATCATTTAGAATATAACCTTCTGGATGGTTGTTTTCAACATTCTATAATCGAACAATGATAATAAATTTCTTAATACAACAATAAAAACAAAAGCTAACAAAAACTTATGTAGAATGAAAATGTTACCCATTTCTTTGTGATGAACTTGTCTATATGTGTAGGTAAATAATAAGGCGGCATACGAAATATTTTCTTATAGAAAACTTAATATTTTTGAATATGACGATTAAACTAAAATGTATTTCTTCTTCAATGTTGACAACATACCATAAATACTTCATACAGTTTCACCTTACTTCCTGTTGTGAAATTAAATTAAAAATTAAAAAATTATTCATCAAATAAAATAAAAATTCAATAAAAAATGTCTGTTCTGAAAAATTGTTATGAGTCAACTGACATTGTTGAATAATTTTGATAAATGAAGTTATTGTGATACAAAATTTTAAGACAAATTTAATGTTTAAAATTGGAACGATATTTGGTCCGAGGTGAATTATTTTGAATTCAGCCTAATTTCCAAATATAAAACTTAAATAAAGGTGATGAATCTCTCTCAATATACGTAAATGTTCTTTTTTTTTTATATATGAATTCATAAAATATGTATTAGAATATAACCCGTGTATTAATTTTAAATTTCTTTTTCTTTTTTCATTATAGATTAAAATGTCTGCCGCGCATTAATAAAAAGGTGGATGAAGTTGGATGGAGGGTAAGTAACATATCAATTTAATATTCTAATATATCAGAAAGAATTTCTTGTATATATCGTGATTATTTGTTGTTGTGTTCGCCTTCTTGTTTTTCTTTTTTTTTTCTGTCTCTTAATTTTTTTTTTTTTTGTTTGTCGTTGTTTCATTTTGTACCTTACATCTCTTTTGGACTCTGGGAAGATTAAGATGATGATGGTCAAGTAAAACGACAAACAAAAAAAAATATAAATGAAAAGAATTCAAACATTTGAAAGATTCTTATATAAAAACATTTATATTCTTGCGTGGTAATTAAGTAGGAGAAGAGTGAAACGAAACGAAAGAAGAAAGAAGGGGGAAAAAAATATACGAAAGAAAGAATTTATGTTTATTGAAAAATAATAATTTAAGGTTATATTTTTTTTTTCTGCGCTGCTGCTGCTTTGGTTCAATATATGATTGCGAGTTTATAAACGCAATCTGAGTGGGGGTTAATATATATAAATGATCGGATTGGAAAAGACTATTAAGGATAATTGATGGGGTTCAATATTTATTATATGCGTTTATATATGGTATGATAGAATAAAAATGGTGGAAAATTACGCGAAAAGGTAGAACGACTTTTAGACCTTCACATAAATTTTAAACAAGACAGAGAGAGAGAGAAAGAGAGAAAAAAAAAGAATTTTATTTAAGTTTGAAATTATGTATAAAGTACGTAACAAATTCAATAAAACATTGAAATATATCATTAGATATTTTTAACCCTTAGATGTAGCAGATTAAAACGTAAGAAATATATGTATACCTATTATAGAGAAAAGATAATACAATTCATCATTCAACCTCATATATAGAAGAAGAATTTTCTACTTTACTGGGTTGAAGGCGGGGTTGTGGGTTTTAAAAAAATTTTATTTCTAAAATTTCATTTATAAAGTTCTATAATGCATGCACGTTTTATAATTGCAAAACATTTTAATTAGTTTTTTAGACATTGTGTTATAAGATAAGGCATATAAGAAGAAGAAGAAGAATAAGAAGAAAAAGAAGCGTTATATAAAAAGGGTGCAGTGTGGGGAAAAGGAAAAGTATATAGAGAAGGATGATGGTGCGGTTGATGAAGTAGGGTTCTATATAGAAAAGATTAGAAGGCGTTTAAAAGCTGGGTTCGGGTTTTTCAAAAAGTTTTCTGAGTGTAAATTATATTGAATCGGTGTATGTGTATTATATTTGTTTGGGTATATGTGTACATATGTATGGGTGATGCGGCGTTAAGTGTGTGGGGTTTTTTTTTTTTTTTTTGGATATGATGAGGAGACGGAAATTTTCGTGTGCGTTTTTAGTTATAACAGAAGGCGCACATATGTAAACTGTACTATATATGTGTATATGGATATTTATGTATAAAGGATTCATGTGAAGATGTCGCCACATATTTCTTGAAGGAGTTTTGTGGATTTTCATCAGGATGTTATATAGAACAAAATGGTTAGAGAATATATGGAGGGTAAATTGTTGGGATTGTTTTAGAAACTGTCTATATAATATATGATATGAAAGAAGGTTTCATTTGATATTATCAAACACATCATCCTCTCTACATCATTATACTTTTTTCTTTTCCTCTCTCTCTTTCTCTCTCGCTCTCCAACTTCTTTCTAAATAAACAAAAAACAAAAAAACCACAAAAATTCCACATTCATCCAATTCCTTTTTTTTGCACATAGAAAATTTAGCAATTCAAACAATTGTATGCTTTCGTCTCTTTGTATATTTATATATATAGAATAATATACCAACAAACAAAATAAAAAAGCAAAAAAAAAAAAAAGGAATTACCATAATTTTCATTAAAATACGAAAAAAAAAAAAAAAAACAGAGAAAGAAAAAATAAATATAGGAACGAATATATAAAATCCTGGCAAAAATCCACGCGCGCGCCTCGCAATAACAACAAAACAAATTAATAATAAAAATTTCACTAAAGCTCATTATTCCACATTTTATATTATAGAGCTTTTTTTTTTTTCTTCTTTCTTTTTTTGATAATTATATTTGGGTGAATCTGAGCGAATTTATTCATAGATTATGCAAATTAAATGGAAATTAATTTTTCGGTTTTTTTTGCATGGGATTTTTTTCGCCTCTTTTTTTTTTTATATAGTGGTTTATATATGTGGTATGTGTGTGTGTGTGTATGGGTACAAGGGGTAAGTGTGTGTAAGTGTTTAAATATCGCATGTTCAGTGACTATATATTCAATTTTTATATATAATAAAATTGTATATAACAAATTTACATTATATAATTTCTGATTATCAATAATGAAATTGATAAAACGACGCCCGTCGCTTTGCCTTTTTTTTCCTTTCTTTCTCTTTCCACTCTTTCTCTTTTTCTCTATATATTATTTATACATATAATTATTATTATGTCTTTATATATATTTCGTATATATAATCGCGACTATAATATAACAAAAGAAAAAAACCATTATAGGAATTGAATTTTATTGGATTTAAGGATCGACTTTTTTTCTGTTTTTTTTTTTTGTGTTAAGGAAATACAGAAAAATTGAATTTAATTTCTTAATAAGTTTTATTTTATTAACCAAATACTTTTTTTTCTCTTACTCTCTTTCTATCTTTCTCTCTCTCTCTCTTTGACCGCATTTAAAATGAATTGAGTATATAAAATTAAGTTAATGAAGACCATTTTTTTTTTGTAGGATAATATTCATAATATGAATTAGGTAAAATTTGACTATTAAAGTTTGGTCATATGAATATTTTTATATATGCAAGAATTTAAAATAAGTAATTAAATCTATATATATATACAGAAGTTAGTGTGAATGGCCTTACCTATATAATAATTAATATAATGTAAAAATTATTCAGTGGATGTTTTTAATTAATCTTGAGCTTTCATTTACTGCGAGTTTAGATATTTTTTTTATTTCAATCATTCTTGTTGTCATCAGTTACGTACAAATCTCCAATGCTACACCGATATGAATTGATCAGAATAAATAAAAAAAGTTCTTAAAGAAATTATCCAATTGTTTATAGCCTTAAATCATTATTACGATTCTAATTCAAATGAAGAATCAAAAGATCTTCATAATCATAAAGCAAATATTACTCTGCACAATATAAGAACATTTTGCCGTCGCTCGAAATATTCGTCTTGAATTTTGTCATGGTCATCGAATAAATACATTCTGATTTCATCTGTTTGTATATTTACATTACTTAAATAAATGAAGCAACTTCAGCATCAAATGAATTGAATAATAAGTGACAATTGCTTAATATTTTTAAAAGTTCTTTGTACCATATAAATTTAATTTCAACATACACAATATAATGAAAATGAAACAAAACTAAACTTTATCTTTTGCCAAAAAAAAAACTTTCCTAATTCTCTCGTCCTCATCTACATTTTAACTTTATACATATAATCCACCTAACAAAAAAAAAAGGGTACATTGTATATTCATATCCCAAAGAGCATTTTTTTTTTTGTTTAAGCTAAACTTTCTTCCTTATACAATCTTTTCTTCTAAAATTTAAATATAGTTTTCATTATACGTATGTATGATGTCTGTATGCATGTATGTATGTATCTTAAACAGAATATTCACCAAATACAAAAACCAAAAAACAAAAAAGACAAAATAAAATATGAAGAAAAAAAAAAGTAAAAAAAAAAAAAAGCAACAACGAGGACAAAAAAGCGACGTAACGTCACACACACATATAGATATACACAACACATAAGAATAAAGAAAAAGAGTCACAGTCTAATAGAAAAATTCTGCTTTATCATCGGAAAACTCAAGGATATTGTTACCATTGAAAAACGGGAAAAACTTTTTCATAATGTTTAGAATGTGCCAATTGTAAAAGAGTTTTTTTTTTGCTGTTTTGGAGGGTGTTCCATAGAATAAGAAGATGAGATATTCGGGTGGTTTTGGTTTTGATCGGCCCTTTTTGTGTTTCAAAAGCTAAAAAAGCTTGTCTGATGTATTCATGGTTTTGAATTTCATTTTATATATTTTTTGAGAGTAAAAAGTTCGTGTATATATTCCACAAAAAAGTATAGAGAATGAGGTTGATATGGGTTTTAATGGGAATGAGGGGAGGGATTTTTGAAAAGAGAATGAAAAAAGTATTATATGGGGAAGAAGGAATAAGTTTCAATGGTTGTTCAACTTGAGCTTTTATTTTATTTTATTTTATTATATTTGAAATTCATTTTCCGATTTATTTTATCAAAATAAAGAGAATGGGAGAGAAAAAATAACCTCAAAAAAGAAGAAGAAAAGAAAAGCGAATGAACAAATGGAATAAAAAAAACTTATCCCATTAATGACCAAAAAATGATATATGGGTCGTTATATAGGAGCAAAGAAAATTTTTGTATATAAAAAAGTTCAACAAACGTTAAATGGATAAGATTCGTTTTTAAGATAATTGGGCTCCTGTGTATTGGATAAATATTTCTTCTTTTTCGTACATAAAACAATAATATGTAAAATCGTTTATAAATGAAAGTTTCTTTAATCCTCATGAGTTTGTCATCTATCAATTTTTTCTTTTTTTTTTTGCAGAATAAAACATTTTCGATAATCGGCAGAAATATTTAAATATTCTCTATACAGAAAATAAATTGTGGTTGAATATGGTTTTATATTTATTGTTTCAATATAATTAAATGCAAAATTTTAATCACGAAAGAAATTTGTTTGATCTTATTTGTATTTGCATATTTTCAATCGTAGGAAAAGTTTAGTTATGATAATCAGATATTTAAAATTTAACTAAAATTTATTTTAAGTTCTTAATAATTTTCGGATTTTCTGGTGTTTGATTCTGTGTTTTGTAAGTCTCTTATATTAACTTATTAACTCAATTATAGAAAGTACATAAAATTATTATGTACTGATTGACTCAAATACTTCAATAATAAATTCTTCCTAGAATTATACCCCTGCGTTGTGTGGTAAAGACGATTGGTTTTGGTTTCTTTATAATACTAGATCCCGGTGACTTACATGAGCACTTGATATATAAATTGATACACGTTAAAAAGTTTAAATTTGACCATAACTTACCTTATTAATAAAGTAAAATCAAAATCAAAATAATTTCCAACCTCCAAACTAAATCATTACATAGAAAAATGTATAGACAATTATAATTGTCATCACATCCAAATTATAATTAAACATCATATTTTATTACATACACAAACAGACACAACACTTTATTATTTATTTTTTATTAGGTTGATGTATAAAAATCCCATTAAAATATTTAATGTTTATTGTATTCATTTATTGTCATTATCATTAATATTATTATGATGAACGTATAATAACAATAACAACAATTAAAAAAAAAATACACATAGAAAACAATTTGTTAGTTCGCAGCCCATATAAGAAAAGGAATTTGTATATAATGTAAGAAGAAGAAGAAGAGAAGATATGAATAAGAAAACAAAAATATGACAAAATATAAAGACGAAGAATGACGAATATAAGAACGAAAGTAGAATATTTTATATATTTTAGTATATGAAAAATGTCAATGAACTTTTGGTATAAAGTGACAGTTTTATTGGCCATACGATTAGCGTTTGAGTACATTTTTAGTGGTCGTAAATTTTGGAACGACCTTCCTAAACTCAATATCACTAGAAATAGTACCTCTTATATAAACATATATATATATATACACACACACACATATATATTTATACAGAAAAAGAGAGACATTATTATTGTACGAGTATAGTAGTGTATTATAAGGGTCGGGTAGTTGAGTTGAGTTTAGTTTCATTCGTTTGGATTTTGGTTTTTTTTTTTTCTTGGTTATGGGGAAATGCAACACGACATTACTATTATTATTATTTTTATTATTACGATTATTACAACAACTATACTCAGAATATATATAATCGGGTGTCTATGTCTGTCTATATATAAGTCTGGGACATGTCTAGGCGTCGTCTTCATTTTCATTTAATTCTTTTACATACTTTATCTTTTATCTTTGAATTATCCATCAGAGAAATTTTGATTTTTTATTGTTTACGATTGTAACATATAAATGAAATGGATTACGTTTTTCTTTCTTTCTTTGGATTTTATATCGAGTTTTACATATATGATAGGAAATTGGATTTTATTATATTCTCTTCTGTCAACGTCAAACTGAAACTTCAATGAAATCATCTATATAACAAAAATTGTACAATGATGAATGAATATTTTCTTGTATTCATTCATATACAAGCAAATATGAGATGATTTTTATGATGTTTGTCGGAATGAGTTTAGAAAGAACAAAAGGGGAATATTTTTATGTAGAAATTAGTTTTATGGTTAATTCGTCTGTCGGTATGAATATGATGATAATTGTATTTTAATGTCTCAAGTGAGGTCTTCTTAACTCCCTTTATGATTACATATTTTCTCATACTTTTATTAGTTTTAATTTTCTTCAATTTGAAAATGTTCGAATTAGGTTAAATATGAAATCCTTTTAGATCTAAATACAACCCTTTATTCATCCTATACAAAACACTAACAAAACAAACAATATAAGTCAATGTCACACTTAAAAAACAATAAACTTCCAAATTGGGATACAAAAGAAGACACATTTTGATGTGATTTAAATTGCCGTTTTTTTTTTTTTTCTTTTTTGGGTCATAAAACATTTATTTAAAAGCTTCACTAAAAAACAAAAACACACAATTTTTTATGGTTATGTTATGACGTCACCGTTCATGTAAAAACAAATTTACAACATGCCTTATGGGATAGATTGTCTTTAAATTTGATCCTTAAAAATTTTTTATGGTTGGGTTACATAATTAATTATATTACTTTCATACTCTCTTTCTCACACCCACATCAATTTTTATCACTCTCTTACAATTTTTTTTTTTTTTTTGGAGTTCCATTTTCCATTTTAATTCTCTTATAAATTTCTCACACCAAATTTTTGTTTTTTTTTTTCTTTTTTATTTATAAAATGTTAATGAGGGAAAAAAATTAAAATTTCATTTGATTGCGGTCGGAAAAAGGGTTTCATATTCATATTATATAATATATTATAGAAAAAGCGAACAAAATGCCGGAAAAAGAAAATCGAAAATAAGCACGCGTCGGTTTTATAAGTTCAAGGGTGAGTGAAAGGCGGACATTAAAATTGTTTGATTTTAATTTTATAACAAGATTTTATAAATGTATGTATGTATTTTGTATATGGTGGTTTTTGTGTTGATATTGGGTAGGGGTGGTATAAACAAGTGAACAACCAAAAAAAAATAAAATAAACGGGTCACAAAGATTACTTTGTTGAAACAAAGGAAACAGAGGAATCTCTTTACCGCAATAGAAAATCAGAATTTTTCGTATGAATTCTTTTATTTTGTTAAACTGTATTTGTTTGTACAAAACAAAACAATAAAATTAATACTTTTTAAATAAACAATAAAAATGAACAAAGAAAAAAAAATCAAAATGGGGTTGAATTAAAAATTATTCTTAGAACTTCTTCTCAATCTTAAAAAAAAAAAAATCTAACCCAAAATTCTTTTGTATATTTTAAAATTAAATTAATAAAATAAAAAACAACAGAGAAAATAATTTTACATCTTTCTCATTCTTTTATCATAACTTTATGATCGTTAAACTGTTTAATAAAAAAAATGCGATAAAAACCACAATTGCGTCATCATCATTGCCTTACGGTGTATACGGGAACGATATATAAATTCTGGCATTTAAGTGGCTCATCTTGCATTCATATTCTAAAAGTAAAATTAATATGTGCGCTTGGGCAATTAAGGCAATTGGAAAAGAAAAGAATAAAAAAAATGTCTATGATTTTTCTTTTGTATAATTTTTTTCTTTTAATTTTTGGCACGTAGCCACAACCCTCTAGAATATCGGATATAAGAACAGAAAAATATTTCTGTGAGAATTATCTTGTATTACTTACAGAAAAAAAATTAAAAGGGGACGAGATGATCTATTTTAGAAAAATGTATTTAAGAAGAAAAAAATAAGGGGACCATTTGTCTAAAAGGATCATAAACCTTTTTTATTTTTGGCCAAATAATTTTAAGCATAAAATTTTAAAGAAAATAATAAATCAATTTTGTTTCGTAATTTTTATAAAAACAAAAACTCATATTTTATGAAGAACCGGCAATTAATTCATCTTCTTCTTTAATTTACTAAAACAAATTTCTAAAATTTAAAATTCATTGGATTTTGCAAAAAAAAAAAAATAATGAAATAATAAAACTTTTGTTTCTTTAATGCTAATTATAGCTTCACATGAGCATGACTAAAATAATTAATTATAAACATAATTAATTGTATTCATAAAACTGTTTATTGGTGAATTTAGATTTTATTATAATGTCCATTGACTTTTAACTAAACAAATAGTAGCTAACAATTAATAACATATTTTCTAAATAGAAAAATTAACATTTTTTCTTTTTGTATTTGTGAAAATTATAATTAAGAAAATGCTCAGTCACATGGATATGCCGTTTTATAAGACAGGATGGGTAACAGGCAACATTATTCGTTTAAATAATTTATTAATAATTTGTTATGTTTTTTAATGGTTAAAATTTTTTCCGACGCCTCATGAAGACTCATGTAACTTGGTGTTTCTATGTTCCATTGTAGCCATCATGTTTGATAAATTTCAATCTGAAAATACAAAAATTTAATAATTATAATTGAAATTATTTTTAATTATATAAATTATAAATAAATATACATTTTTTATCGTTAGTAACACTTTATTGAAAATCAATTGAATATTTTTAATTAAAAACTCAGGTTTCATTATTTGTTATTTGTTATTTTTTACAAAAACTTTTTATGTCAACTGTAATAATTTACATAAAACTGACCGGTTTCGGAGCATCGTACGATGAAGGTTTCAAGAAATGATTTAAAACAAGTCTGCAATTAAAAAAAAAAATGTAGTCTTGTTGTTATTCCTAGAGATAATTGAATTTGTGATTTAATCGAACAATTCCTAACAATTTTTTTTTATGGGAAAATATGAAACGTTAAGACTTATGAGTTATCAACAATTTCATTTGTACAATTTTTATTTTAGTCAAGTTTACCCTTTTCGAATTTTAAAATTTATTCAATAGTTTGTTTCTCTTTCCCCAATAATCCTGTTAACGATATTTTTATTCACTGAAATGATCTGAAAATGGTAAATGCAACGAAACAGATTCCCTTCATATATTTGAATAAGAAAATTTAAAAGAAAAAAAATCAAGTCATTTTTATTACTTAGAGTAGAAATATAATAAAATGTAATAACTATCTTTACGATATTCTACAGGAAGTCAATTTAAAGAGTTTTCTATAACACAATTCGGGAATGGTCAAATAAAATCTGAAAAAAAAAAAAAGAAAGAAGAAATTTTATTTTTTGGGAACAATGCATTTTAAGAAAATAGGAATAGTATCTATTATAGTTGTGTAATAGAAAAGAAAAAAAGGACAAAATTTTGAAGAATAGAAGAAGGGTACCAATTCAATAGCTAACATTATAAAAACTGAAAATGTACAACAACAATAACAACAACAAAAACAACAACAACAAGAAAAGAAAGAAAAGAATAAGAAGAAAAAGAAAAGAAGTAGAAAAAAAACGAGGACCCATCACGCGCATGAGCACATTGAATTGGTCTTTTATTGATTTCAGTGGCACTTTATGTTGCCATCAAGAGAAGAAAAAAAAAACACAGAAAAAAAAGAAGAAATTTCCCTTAGAATGTACATAATTGT
Organism: Pedicia rivosa; assembly: GCA_963082725.1. Lineage (NCBI taxonomy): Eukaryota > Metazoa > Arthropoda > Insecta > Diptera > Pediciidae > Pedicia > Pedicia rivosa. The sequence goes on along the minus strand of OY720153.1, from coordinate 3,736,098 downwards.
ATCCAATTTATATATAATAAAATCACAGTCTAAGTAAAATTTTTGATTCTTATCGTTCGTTATACACGATACTCCTACCTCTTTCTACCTCAAACCAAAAATTCCCCCCACCCGAAAAAAAAAACCCTCTTTACACTTTTTTACTATATATATATATATATATATATATATATATATATATATATATATATATATATATATATATATATATATATATATATATATATACAGAAGCATTATACATATCTGTATAATATAGAAAATTTATACACCGTAACGTTTAGAATGGTTTTATTTCTTAAATATTTTTGTTAAGAACGGATACATTCTAAACGTTTATTTCTTATGAGAACGACTTCTTATTGGTCGTATAGTCATTTCAAATGTTCATATATATAAAGATATATAAATATGTATGAATACACACACACACACATATGTTTGTATGTATGTATGTATGTAGGTATATAAGAAGTATTGAGAATAAGAATGAAATAGAGAAGAAAACACTTTTTGAAAGTTGCTTGTGTATTTATATAAAACCCCGAAAAAGAAGGAATCTTACTTATTTCTTTTCATCTTCTTCTTTTCCTTCTTCTTCTTCTTCTTGCTCCTTTATTTATATATATATTTTTTTTTCTTTAAATCCTCTCTCTACTACATACTACTATACTACATTTCAAAATGAATATTATCGCCATTATTATTGAATCCAATAGAGTAAAAAAAGTATAAAAAAAAAACACAAAAAAAAAAAAAAAAGAACAAGAAGAAAGAAAGAAAGAAAAACTTTAATCCGCACGAATATAAGGGACATTTATTGGTATTAAGGGATAATTTTTTTTTTCTTTTTTTACTTTTCTTCTCTTGGGTTTTCTTCTTCTTCTGCTACTGTTTTTTTTTTGTCTTTTATCGTTTTGAAGAGGGGAACTTTTTTTTTTTTTTCTTCACTTGATTTTATTAATTTTTATTAATTTTTACTGTGGGAAAAAAAAATAAAGAAAATGTTTAATAAAATGGGTATAATTTTTTAGAGAAAAAAGAAAAGAAGAAAAAGAAGAATGGAATAAAAATTAAAAAAAAAATTCTTTATTTCTTTGATGTCATCATCATCGACAATGGTTGTTCTTATGAATTTTTAGTCATTTATTAAATGGGGAACTTAAAACATCAACCAAAAAAAAAAAAATTATTTTTTTAATTGCTTCCAAAAGACAAAACAATAAAAATTGAACATTAACATCGAGAAACAGTATGACCCTACTTCTTTTTTTTTCTTCTTGTTTGGCTCTCCTCTCATTTCAAAAATTTTCTCAAAAGGTGGATACCATCTTCTCTCCTTTTATAACAAAAAATAAGAAAAAGAAGAAGACGAAGCGAAAAAAATCTTCTTTTTGTGTTTGTATCCTAAGATTCCAACCCACGAATCGCGTATCTTCAATAAATCTTATAAACGACTTGGAAAAAAAATTAAAAAAAAAAAAAAAACAGAAGAAAAGAAAGAAAAATAACACACACACACAAGCATAGATACACAATGAAAGATTCAAGAAGAGAAGACTGAAGATATTGTATGAAATTGGAAGTTAGAAAGGGACAGGGTAAGATACACAGTTGGCGCTTCTCCCTTAAGAAATATATACGAACGAGTGTGCCAATGCCAACATAAAAATAACAAAAAAAAAAAAACTGAGTGTGGGTTTGTATTTGTTTGTGTATGTGTGTGTGTGTGTATTGCTAATGTACATCGAACGGTGTTGTTTTTCTTTCGCATTTTTCTTTCTTTTTTTTTTAACGTTTCTTTTGTACCCATTAAGAAAATTTATATCTGAAATTTAGATTGCATCCGATATTATTTTCTTTTTGCTTTTTTTCTTTTCTTTTTTTTTTTTTTGTTGGGTGTTTTTATTTTTTTATTTTGTTGTTGTTGTATTTTGTGCTCGTTCTTATATGTTCAAAATTTAAGAGAATGTAAAATATTATTAAATTACGTGTTTTATATTTCCACGACAAAATAGCGAAAAAAAAAAAAAGTATAATAATATAAGAATAAGAAAAAACGCAAACATTTCCAACAGAAAAAAAAAAATGAAAATAACAACACAACAACAAAAATAGTAAATAGTGAACAAGCTAATAATAGAATTCATTTGTTTAAAACACTGAATATATAAGACTAGAGAGAGAAAAGAATAAACATGTTTTAATTGTGGAACTGGCACATAAATTAACCTGATAATGTGCGTCATAAGTGGATTCCTTCTATTGAAATGTTACTGTTTGTTTTCTATATTATGCATGAATTCAAACCCTTTTTCTATAATATATTTTATGCGTATAAAAATCATGTGCAAGTACCTAATTTTGCTTCGTTTATTATATACAAACCCCCGCCAAAAACTTCCCTAATACAAAATGGAATTTATTTTTAACGTGTATACATAGGACTAGTCAACGCATCAATCACTTGTGTATTTAAAATCGTAAATAGACAATTAACAAAATCTACAATTGCTTCAAGCATCATTTGTATAAATATATTTATACGTGAATGGCCTATCTCATACTCATGTTTATCTCATACAAAAACAACTAAACTAAAATAACCAACCCTATATATTGCTTTTTTGGGTTGAGTTTAAATGGGATATTGTTTGAATGATATATACAGAAAAAAAAGAGGGTGGTTTATTCATCCCTTTATCCTCTCTATTTTATAACTCACACTTTTTCCTTCTATATACACATCTATACAACCTCTATATCCATACATATACAATGAACATCCCTTTTTCCACTTTCTATCTATCTATCTGTCTATATCTATATATTTTCACTCATCCTTCTTATACAATATAGACACGATTTTGAAACAAAAAAGAAAAACAAAAACAAAAATTCACATAACACTGGTTTTAAGTGCACGGTTAAGGATAAATGAGGTTTTTCCGGGATGCTTCAATTGAATTCGAAATTTTGTTGTTTTTTTTTACTTTTGTTTTTTGTTTTTTTTTTAGTTTCTTTTTACTTTTCATATTCTTAAAGTGTGACATAATAATAATAATCATAATAATAAACGTTTATTGTATAATTATTTAAATTTGACTTAAGTTAAGTGACTTAAAATATATTTATTATGGTAATATTAATAATTTTTATTACATATTATTTGCTCGTCGCTGTCTACAGGTTAAGTTTAAAGATTATAAATCTTACAAATGTCTGGTTTCTTTTTTAATATAAACAAATAATTTCAGTTTAATTTTGTTTTTTTGTACAGAAAAAATAAAAGTCAAACAAAAAAAAAATATCCCACGATTCTAGAAGTCATATCTAGTGTTCTCCTGAAAGACAAAAATTCTTTTAAGAAAATATTATTAAGTCCCTTTTAAGCACTTAACGTAACAGTGTACAAATATACAAAAACCTGATGTTTCTCGATCGGGTGAAGTGGGTGGTTATTGTCTTTATATATATAAATTTAGTGTATTTGTATGTGTACCTTTAGTGTGTATGCATGTGTTTGTATGTTTAGATCACATATGTAAACAAATAGACAGAAACCAGAACAATTGCTATCATATATATATTGGAATAAAAGTTGAAGATATAGAAATAGATATACACCCTGAAATGGTGACATTAGAATGTGACTTATTGATGTTCGTTTCCCAAGTTAAAGTTGATAATAAAATTAAATAAATTGTCACAATCTAATTCCATAAAATGTTTGTAAGTAGATTGTCAATTTTTTTTTTCCTTTTTCTCTGTTTTTCTATATTTTTTTTTTCTTATATAAATTTTCTCTCGTGTAATTCCTTCTTCTTCTGTTTTTTTTCCTTATTATACTGATGTGACAGATCACAGAGTCCGATATAATATATAACAGCATGTACAAAAGTATATATTCCAATATATACAGGGATTATATTATCTATATGTGTATGTTCGTTTATATATAGAAGAAAGGATAAGGACGTAGACAAAAGACATAATCAAAATGCAACTGAATCAATTTAATCGGGATGAGGGTGATGGTATGTATATAGTTGGTTGGTATGTCGGTACGAGGCTATATATGATTGTGTGATAATGATAACACGTAATTATACCCCCAGCACCATTAATAGTCATTAAACATAATGTATATAAAGATAGAGGGGTCAGTTTGATATATTTTATATTGACTCGAAAGTATATTTTATTTCAAATATAGATTTTTAAACGTATAAAAATACAACTATGTAGAGTACACGGCAAGCATGTCTATAGAGAATAGTAAATTCTATTTATTTAAACAAAGTCTAACTTTTTTTTATTGCTAAATAATTTATTTAAAAAAGTGCTTTGTTAATTATGGAAAAATTCTTAGAAAACAAAAATTCTAGAATATCAAAGAGATTTGTTTAAGAATTCATAAAATGTGAATATTTTTTCATTTATTTAAATATCCCAGTTTGTAGGAATTTTAATATGAGTTTTTTTTTTTAATAATGAACTGCACGAGAAACAGTTAAGTTGCGTTTTGCTAATTCGACCCCAATAATCTGAATCTATACATTATGTATTGTTTTTTTTTCTTTTTATTTATAGAAAATATGGAATAGGATATTTACTCAAGGAGTGAAAATGTTGATGGAAAATTATTACTAACTGACTGTTACTGTGTTTTACTGCGTATATTTCAGTCAAATTTAATGTATTTACACACGATTGTAATCATCTAAATTATGAACCTAAATATGAAACATAAAAACACGAAATATTTGTTAGAAAAAAGATTAAAATCAAAATCGTTTCCATTTTGATTTTATTTTTTCGAAAAACAAAAAAAAAAAAAAGGAAAAGAAAAAGAAAAAGAAGAAAATGAAAAAAAGGAAAAATTCTCTATGGCAACCGAATAATATTTCCCCCCGTTTTTCTTTTGTATAAAACGTCGTCGTCTTCATCGTTTTCGTCATCGTCTTCATCGGTTCCTATATACATAAAAGGAACAACATGTGCGTCGTCTTCTTATAAACGCCCTCCTTCTAAATAACTGATTGATGTTCCAAAAGAACAAAAAAAAAACAACTTTCTTCTTTATTTAAATAATTCAATATTCTTGAAACATAAATCAATCGACGCAATTTAATTTTATATTATTTCCCTATTCTGTTCTCAAACACACATAATATTTTTATGCCACCCTTTTTTTTTTACTTTCGTCTCCATCCGTTTTTCGGTCCATATTCTCTTTCTTCCCTCCTTCATGATCAGTTTTTCTTGTCTTGAATTTTTGAAACAAAAAAAAAGCAGAAAAGAAAAAATGAGCCCTTTAGGAAATCGTATCACGTTTCCCGTTAAAATAAGAAAAGGAAAAAAAAAATCTACAAGACGAACGTGTTCTTGATGTTTCTTCATTCTTCTTCTTTTTCTTATTTTTATTCTTCTTTTTTTTTAGATTATATTATTGTTTTGTGTAAAGTGAAGTTAGCTGTATACGATTAATGTACATTACACGCCACATAATAAATAAATGGGGAAGGTTTAAAAAAGAAATTGACAATATTCGTACAATATTCTGCGGTTAAACGATAATCAATATTTACATACATACAATAAAACTTGTATATTTGGACCATTAAGTTTTATAGTTTAGCAGAAAAATATACATTAATTACATGTGGGTTTGGTCAAAGACATGAATCGATGGATTGCCCATCAGTTTGTTAAAATCAAGGTGACTATTTCGAGCTGATTTTAAAGGCCAGTAAATTATCAAATGTTTCTACTTTCTGACTTCGGGTAACACGACCTAAATTTTTATTGTTAATGCTCAGAATTAAATTTAAATAAATTCAATTCTTCTAAGTTTATGCCCTTTACATTATCAAAACTAAATTAATGTCATAGAAAAGGGCTTGTTTATCTTTTTAAATTATTTAATTATAAAACAAAACTTAAAGGTTTCTTACCTTTGTAATCAATTCCTATTATTCTTCTTTATTTCCACAAATAAACAAATATATACAAACGTACATATATTGATGTACACTGAATTATAATTAAGGATTGTGTTAATTACAATAGAGATAAATATATTTATTCAAAACCAAATACAAACAAATATAAAATACAAAATAAGATATGCAAATCAATTTCATGATAATTAGAATAAGGGTGAAGAATAAAACATTAAAAAATAATATATAGAATATAGGGTGTTTCTAAAGGAAAAGCCCAAATGAATGTATTATTCCTATCGCGTCCACCGTCTTATCTCCTACTCATGTTGAAATCTTCTAAACGAAGTTAAATTCTTGGAAATATAATTTATTTTTTTTTTGCAATTTTTCGTCATTGTTGAATGAAAAATTCCTGCCGTTTTTTTGCAGTAAAAAATACATTAGAGTAGTAAAATAGGACCGTTACTTCAAGGACGACAATTTCAGTCAATAAAGAGATGAAAAAAACCCTTTTATTAGATGCAATTTATTTATTACGTTCAGAAAATTTGTTCGTTGAGTATAAAGTACCTGAAGGTCAGTTTTTTAGTAGACTTTATTTTATATAATGGACTTCTTGCAACTAAATTGGTAAAAAACAACCGACTCAACATGCGACAACTAAAAAAAGGGGACAACAATTTTTTAAGGGTTTTTTATGTTTTCTTTTGAAGAGTTGAGGTCATCCATTAAAAAAATGAATATTGAAGGACGCACAATTTTTTTAAGACATGCATTGTTTATTTCTTTCCTTCCTTTCCTGTATTTCCTTTTTTGTTTTGGATTTTATGGCTGGTTATGAAATGGTATATGAGAATCTCCACAAAAAATTCGGTTATATAAGTTCAAATGGATTATAAAGTAATTTAACGGAATACGTCACACAATGAAGTATAAATAAAAAATATACGTCACGTGCGTCCTATAATACTCGCTCAATTTCCAATATTATGTACGTTCTCCTCAATATCCAGCTGTTTCAAAGTTGAAATCACAAAACATAAGAAATAAAACCAACGATTGTTGTTTGTTTTCTTTTCTTATTTTTTTTTTCTCCTTTCTTTCTTTTCTTTCTTACTGTAGTTGTTGTTTTGTTTTTCTTTTCTTTTCTTTTTTGGTTGTTTGTTTTTGTTTTTATTTTTTTTGAACCGATTTTTCATGAGACAACGATCATAACCAAACATAAAAATCATAAAACCAACAATAAAACACACCCTTAAGACATGTTTGTCGGTGTGTATATATTATTACATATATACGTATATATGGGGTGTATGTATATGTGTGTGTGTGTGTGTGTGTGTATGTTTGTAATCACAACAACAAGATGCTACACTATTTCGTCGTTTTTGTATATAAAAAGCAAAAAAAAAAAACACTTGTTTTAAGTAGAAAATAAAACCAGTTATGTACACAAGTGACGTTGGAGTTGGGGTTGCTTTGAGATAGGGAGGTTAAAACAGCATCTTATACAGTATATTTTATACATACACACGCGGTATACATAAGAAAATTTCCCGCGTGCAAACATAAGAAATGTTTAATATTAAAAATTAATGTGAGTTATTATGGGGCGTAATGTTTTACATTGTTAATGCGTTGGTTGGATGGGTATAATGTTTTGTAGTATGATGTAAGGTGGTCTATGGTTGATGATGCGCCAAATGTACATGCAAAGAATATTATATACAGACAGACTAAATTTTTAATATTAAATTGACTTTTTTTTAACATAATATTATATAAAGATTGTAAGCAGAGATTTACTCTAAATTGAAAAATGATTAGAAAAATGCGAGGTATAAGATAATTTTGACACATATAATGTCCGGATAATAAATATTCTGTACATGGTAAAAATTTACCTACTTTTATCGATCGTTATAGAATCGTTATAAGCGACTATAATACAATATAATCTTACATAACTTTATCGGCACGCTGCCTAAAATATTATAGGAACCGCCAAAAATTCTTTTCTCATTTCTCAAAATAAATTTAGTTAGTATATATTTTTTTTTTGTTTTTCGTTTATATTTATAAAAGAAATCACGCAATCACCTGACACTTTTTGCATACTTCGTATTGTACAATATACAACAATTAAACAAAATTAACAAACAAACAAACAGAAAAAAAAAACAACAGAAAAACAAAACAAAAAACTCTAATAATATACCCACTCATACTGTACTATGATGACGTCATCCCACCATTTATTTCAATTAATTTTATTTTAGCGGGAAAATTCAGTATCTACAACATATATACATATATATATATATTTTTTTTTATACCAACAACACTCGGAAAATTACTGTGAATAAATATAATTAGTGTCTAATGAGTAAATATTTGTTTAGTTTTAAAAGGTTTTTCTTTCTCATTCATCCCATTTTTCCCCATTCAGGAAGTCCCAATGGGAGAGAGATTTTAGTATTTTTTTTTTTTTTGGGTATTTTCACAAATTTTTGTTGCGGTTTACCGGTGACACAGTAGATATGTGTTTAGGTATATGAGAACCATATATTAGAATTTATTATTGGAGTTTTAATATTTTTTTAAAAAAAAAAAAACAAAAAACAAGCAAAAATTAATTTAAAGATTCTAATTTTAAAATGAAAAAAAACAGAAAACAGAAAACAAAGGATTTTACACTCTCTCAAATATTTTATACAAAATATCATGAATCTATTCGATTTCTAAAAACAAGTTGAGTTATTATAGATGAAGTTAAGCTAAATATTATACAAAATATACACGTTGAAAAATAAAAATCCATTCGCGTGACAATAGATAATGATTTTGGCCCAACAACAAGTTATTGGTTTTGTAGAAGAGAAAAATACTATACATAGAAAAATACATACACACACACACACACATATAGGTATGTGTACCGTGAAAATAATATACAAACATTTTAAGGAAAACTAAACCTAAATTCACAAATACATAAATGAATTTTGTAGAATAGAAATATACCCATGTAGATACATATATAAATTGGAAAAGTAGATGGAGAAAAAGCAATTTGCAATAAAGTCTAATTCAATGGCAAAATACAATGGGTTGGTGTAACAGTCGCCTAAATGCCTATAAAATCTGATAACGACCAAATAATGTCCAAATAACAGAGAGGGCCTCGATACATTGTATATAAGGATATTTTCATGTACACTACACACACACACTTTTGTCCACAAACACATAAATTTACATAATGTGATAAATAAAGAATTATTTGACAATATTTTAAGTTTTATTTTAGCGGCGATATCAATGATAAGTCAAAAAGATGTAAAAGAGACTCAAAAGCTCTCTTGATTATTTTTTAAAAAATGTTTTGATTGCATTGCCGCTTAAAATTTAAATTATGATTCTATAAAATGAATTGCAATTTTGAATGATTGTATAAAATTGAACACACATTTTTAAGTAAATTTTGTTATTATCAATTCTAATTCTAACTTTCTAATTTTAGTTTTCTTACGTCGATGAACTAACATTAGATTAAAATTAAAATATAAACCGCACACAACAATAGTTGCACATTTTTCTCAACAAAGGATATTTTTCGTTAACTTCACTGAACTTTACTTTACTTCTAGTGAAAATATCTTTTAACATTCTTTTTAGTCTATTTCTTAAGAAGTCTGAACAAAAACTATTTCCGTCATAGCAAAAAAAAAATTATAATTTAAAAATTAATTTCCATAATTTTATACAAAAAAAATATCGAATGTGTCATAAATAATAAACTTAAAATAATTTTTATGTTAGAAAAAAAAAAAAAAAACACAATTCCCGTTTGATAAGAAATCAATTAAAATATTTTTACATAGAAAAATATCAAATGTTTTCAAAGCATCCAACCATGTTGTGTGGGATCGTGTGAGGTTCACTTTTTATATCACGTGATTCCACGTCAATTAACATTTTCAACATTTATTCTTTCTAAAAATTGAAACGCATATAATTAACATCATTATTATTAAAAGTAACAAATTGTCGACGAATAATAAAGAAAAATGAAAAACAAAAATAATTAATTAAATAAAAATTTAGATTTCAATTAAACTTTACCGCGGACCCGCGGTCTTTTCCTCTTTCGGAGTTTTTTTTTTTGTTTCATTTTTTATATATTTGAGTTTTTCTTCCCGCTCCAAAACAAAACAAAACAAAACAAAAGAAAAAAAAACTAATCTAAACTAAATAAAATTAATAAATTAAAAAGTAAATAAACTTAAAAAAAAAAAGCCGCGCACACATCAAAACAATCGCTCTCATAGTCTGATCTAATAATATTGAGTCATTAAGAGCAGGCATTATAATATCTCGCCTACTCTCCCATATTTGCTCATTAGAACCAACAAAATAACCAAAAGATCGTATATCTTTCATATAAATAATACATTATATATTTTTTGTTCCCTCTGGCCTCTATAAGTTTTCCTTCTACTGTGCTCCTCCGTATCCGCACTAAATGAAATGGTAAAAAAAAATAAAGAAAGAAAATATCCATCCGCACGGACTTAATGACACGCCTTAGATTTTTGTATTTTTGTTCAAATAAATTATTTTTGTATAAAGAAAAGAACAACAAAAACAACAACAAGAATAATAACAACAACAACAAAAACAGCCAAAGTAATAAAAATGAAAGAAAACAAAAAAAAAAAAAATATGATGAAGAGAAGTTTTTTTTTTCTTTAATATTTATTAAGAAACTACAATTCCGAGGTTTTGACTTTATATAAATATTAAAAAAGTCTTACCTATGCCAACCCATAAATCAATTTGGTTAGAATTCTTCTTGATTTTCTGTTCTGTTTTTTTTGTATACTGTTCAACGCCATACGGTTTTTCTTTTAGAGAAATTATTCAGTCAGTCAGAAATAAAAAAATAAAAAAGAAGAAGGGCCGAATGCACACATACGCACACAAATTCAAGTAGAAAAAAGGGGATAGAGGCAGGGATAATAATAAATCAAGTAACATGTAGGAATAGACATATTTTTTTTTTTGTAAAGAAAAAGCAGCCATATTGGTTATACATTCAACTGTTTATAATTGGATTTTAATAAACAAGATATTTTTCTTTTCTCCAAAATTTTTCTGTATATATTTGTAAATTGATAAAAGACATCAGTTACGTTTTTTTTTTACATAAGAAAAAAATTCCTATACAGAATATCAGGAATAAAAATTAAAAAGAATTTTTAAAAAAAGAAAACTCTTATAAATTGACTCACCTGACATTCTTTTCATTCATTCAATTCAAAATAAAAGCAATAATAATGGAATGAAGAAACGATTTAATTGATATAAAATGAACTTCTTTTCTATATATTTTATATATGAATTGACTTTTATTATATCCACGATAATGGATAGTTATGTCTTATATATAGTTTTACCATCAAATAATAAAGATCCTCAAACAAACACTTTTCTATATATAGTATAGGTACATATTATGTATGAAGAAACTTCAACCTCTTCTACTTATATAAATATACAATTTTTTTTTTCTTTCTTTCTCGCATCGTTACGATATAATAAATTTTGTTATAAAAAATTCTAGTAAACGAGCGAAAATAATTTAACCCCTTACTCTCTTTTTCTATATTTTGCCATTTATATATAACATAACTCGACATGTTTTCGTATACAATTCGTACACACACACACACACACACATATATATACATACAGAACCCTATATAACATCGAAAACTTCGCTCCACCATCAAGGGTGTCGTTAAAATCATAAATCTTCGAAACCAAAAAAGTCATTATTGAGATGTTCAAGGAACGCGATATCAGGATCTTAAAAATCTTTTTGTTGTATTTTCTTCGTTTTTTCCTCTCTTTTTCTTTCTTTCTTTTTTTCTTTCTTTTTTCTTTCTTTCTTTTTTGTTTTTGTATTTTTTTCCATGTTTGAAAAAGAAAAAAGAAATTCTCGTTATCAAGGGACGAATATATAGGAATATATTTTTACAAAAGGGACACAAAAAAAAAGAGAAAAAATCGGACATTTTTGATTAAAAAAAAAAAAAGAACAAAACAGAAAAAAAAACTCAAGCAAGAGGAAATACTAAAAAAAAAAAGAGAGAAAAGAAAAATTCAAAATGGAAAATGGAAAAAAGTCTGCGGAAAAACAAAAAAAAAATAACCCCCATTTTGGGGCAGAATAAAAAGATGAAGAAGAAGAAGAAAAGAAGAGAGGCAAAAAAAAAAAAATAATATAACCCGGGGAGTCGTCGTGACATACGATTATTGAGGGACTGAGTTATACCTTCTATCCGACCTGGGCTCATGTACATCACCTTTAATGGTTGTATAAGATTCCTATATTCCTCCTATATCCAACCGAGAATATATACATGTATATATATATACGGTTTATTTATTTTAACACCCTTCTCTTTCGCATCATACAATCACACGCAAAAGATACACACACACACACACACACATAAACAGAAATAAATATATACCGATATAGGTATACACACACGTGTACCATTATTACTATTAAATATTCAAAATTGTGTTTTGTGATATGCAAAAATATGTTTATTTGTTCCAGGTCAGCCTTTATTCCTATTTATTTATAGAAAATAGAGAGAGAGTTTTAGATATTTATATATTTTTTATGGGTTGAATTTTTTGTTGGGTGAGTGGAAGATTTATAGAAGGTGAACTAAAAAATTTCATTAATTTAATTGAATCTATATGTTATTCTATAATGTAATTATAAGAAGCTTTTATTATTTCTATAACGAAAGAGCGTGTAAGAGAGTTCAAATGAGAGAGATAGAAAGAGAAAGATAAAAAGTTACACGAATTACTTTTTTATAAATACATTATCATCATTTACCGTGCACGGAAAAAACGTAACAACTTCAAACAACAAAAACAAAAACAAAAAGAAAAAGAAAAAGAAAAAAAACAGACCTACCGCAGTCAGACTATAAAAAAAACTAATTTAAAACCTTAATTATCATATTAATTTTCATTCGTTAATTTAGAATGCAATAATTATATATTATTCTTATTCTTATTTTGGTCTCTAAAAAAAATATATACACAATTTTTTATTTCAATTCGCACAGCCTTTTCTGTCGGCAAAAAAAAAATGTCTGTTTTCATTTTTATTAAAATTAAAATTATACGAGATAATGTAGTTAATTAAAATTAGAAGTTTTTACTTTTGAAACCGTAAAAAAATACACAAGAGGATAAATGATTGATTTGTCCAACGTATGGTTTTCTTTCTTGGTTTTCTATAAAAAAAAAAAAAACCTTAAAGAAGTTACACGGCCCAATGGAATTATTGAAGTCTAAATCAACAGCAAACACAAAAAAAGAAGAAAAAATACTTGAAAGAAGAGAGAAAGAAAATGAAATTACAAGAAGAAGAAAATACACTTTTGTCGGTGCCATAGTAAATTTCTGCAGGTAATAAAGATAACATTAAATCAAACCGATTTCAATCTTATGTCTTGTATATTTTTTTTTTCGTTCCTTTTTTTTCTTCTTATTATTCCAAAGAAAGATGGAAATAAAAACATACAGAAAAAAAAAAATCTCCTCCTCCAATCCCGCGCGTCGCCACCAACTCCGACAACCGACAACAACAACGACGATCCAAAAAAGAAAAAAAAAAAAAAACTAAAAGAGCCCAGGCCAAGTGGATGAAGAAATAAATAAGATTGGAGAAGAGAAAAAAAAAAAAAGAAAAAAGAAACCATTTTATTTGTCAGAGAATTATTTTAATTTATATCGTTGAATGGATAGTTGAAGGTTGCGTATATAATATGAGCGCAAAATTATGTCTGTTTCTGTATTCGTGATAAATAATATACTTTTTGGATATCATGCTGTGATTTGTTGTGATACACACATTTTGGAATTGGAAGTCATGTGGCCTTTGCTCTGTCCTTTTACTGCACCATCACTTCTACATCTCCTCCTCATCTAAATAAAATATATCTGTTTCTTTTATAAAATTATTTAAGGGGGCTGGAAAAAGATGATCATGATTAAGACCTTTTTGTCTTATGTTTTTAATTTTTTTTTCATCTTTAAGTTGCTTAATGGATTAATTAAATTCTAAATTTGGGTTCGGATTTTTCAAACAATTCTATTTAATATTTTTCTGGGAAGAACTAAATTTTTTTTTGTTAAATAAATTGTTTGTTAAAGAAAAACTTGACGAAAGATAGATACAGTGAATGCATTTTGTATGATTTAACATTTCTATAAATTATTTTAACGTATTCTTTAAAATGTTAAACTTCTTCTTTTTTTTGTTATGATATTTTAATGGCTAAGAGAGGATGTTTAATATTTAATGATGTTACAAATAATGGGTAATTATGTCTAAGGTTTTTGAGGTGAGAAAATAATTATCATTGGCATTGAATTTTAATTTTGTTTATTAATAACAATTATGTACAGGAAAAAGACGTAGTATACATTTTCATAATTATCTAATTTAAAAAAAAAATGGTTTGCGTTCATTGTCACAATCCTTCAAAAATATTTACAAATCTAGATATTAAAGCAAACATTAAAATGATTTTCTTTTTATATTTTTCTCTCTCAATTGAAATAATAATAATCTTGGTATAGCTATGAATGTCTAGACGATGGCCGTTAGTTTTGTTAACGATCCGCGTTATATGCACTATCCGTTATCCGTTAAACAAAACACATATATTTACTTATATATAAGTATAAAGAACATATAATACAAAAATAGTCGTTACAGTTTAATGCCTTTTTTATGACGATCTCGACAGACAATAACAAAACGCAAAAACATCCAAAAATTTATATGATAAACAGAAACAAATACTAAATGAGGATAATCATTCACGATTAGAATTTGATAAATGTATTTCTTTCCCTATTATTTTTGGGGTGGTTAGTTTTTACGTGCATAAGGAAGAGTAAATAGGTAAATAGTGCGGCAATGGACAAAGTCAACAATCAGAAATAATCAAATATTCAAAAACAATCATGTATATACAAACATTCATTTAAAGAAAATTCAGTAAAAATAAACAACTCTATAAATATAGCAAGCAGCAACAATAACAATAAGAACGAACCAACATCAATGAACAAGCCAAATTCCAATGTCCAAAGAAACAACAAAAAAAATAAAGACAAAAAGACAAAAGCTACAAACAATTAACTTTTTGTTCATTCCAAAAAGTTGATTTGAGTCCAACTATTTAATTTGCAATAAATTTACCACTTCCACCCCCCTTTTTCATTCATTCTTTATAAACATAATAAAATCGACCGACCATACACACCATTTTCCTTATATTTATATATATTATAGGGAATTTCAACATTCCCCATCCATATATATTTCTCATCCCTCATTAAAGCCCCAAAAAAGTTCACCCACCTCACCCAATTCTGTAATTGTTAATAAACAATTTTTAATGTACTTTTCAAGCAATACCATTCGCCCATAACATAAAAATTCCCGGCGAGTAAAAAATATTTTTCTTTCCCGCTTCATTGGATCGTATCGAAAAATAACCGCGTGGAATGAGAAAAAAAAAGTTGTGTACGATGATGGGGGTGGAGGTTGGTTGAAGAAATCGTTAGCAATAAATATAAACCAGCCAACCTTCTATATACATCCATCCGTCCCCCTAAGTCCAACCCAACCTTTGCTCCAATATGGGTTTTTTTTTCTTCTTTTGCACAAAAGTTTGTATTCCAAAGAGAGAAGCAGCAGCAGCAAAAAAGAAAATATAAAATAAAATAAAATAAAGAAAAAAGAAAAGAAAAAAAATAAATATATATATATAAGTCATGATGGAATTCCGAGGTTTTTCTTCATTCCCTTCTAAGATGTATATATACATTTATTATATATAAGAAAAGAAAACGAACTCCCTTGAATTCCGGTTGAACTCGCTGGCAAAGTTTTCTGGAATGGTTTGAGGGACAAATTATTATGATTATTTGACCCCTTGCCAGGGACATTTTTCATATGTTACGATCAAGTTTTGTTCATAATTTCTGATTTACTGGATATTTTTCTTCTTTTTTTTTTCCTTTTTTGGACAAGTTTATGAAAATTGGAATTTATTATTGTTTGTGTTTTTCTTCTCGTTTCTCTCAACTTTTTTTTTTTGCTTGAATCAAGATTTGTTATTTTTTCTACTGGGATTCATCTTGGTGAAGAAATGGAAAGAAATTGTACATTGGAATGAGAATCACACGGTTTACTTTCTTGGCGCAAAAGAAAAATTCCTATACGTAGTTAAAATAATGAGAAAAAGAGACAGGAAGAAAAAGAAAATGTTTAATTTTCCATTGCTCGTTGATTGGAAGGACACGTTCTGAATATTTTTCAATGGAAGAAAAAAAAATATTCTCATCTTCATGTTTTGTAATTAATTCATGACTTCGGCGTGACTTCATAATTATATTCTTTTTTCGATTACAATTCTTGACTTTAATTTTCCCCGACTCCTTTATAATTTCGTTTGGCTAAAAACATCTTACACACAAAATTATCTCATTCTATTATTTCTGCAAGTTGAAAAACGTCAAAGTTATATATATATACAAATATTTAAGAAAGGAAAAACATACAAAACGAACACCTGACGTGATAACAAATTTTTCTTGTTTTGAAAGTATGTGCAGATGGCACCACGTACCACTTTGGAACATTTTCGCAATGTCTTCAATTATTTATGCGGGATTTACCTTCCCTTATATTATATATATACGCTGACATATATTCCTTCTTCTTCCACCCTCTTATATATACTATACACTCATATCATCCTGTATCATATGTATGTATATAGGGATAGGGAATGAAAACCCTTTTTCTCAAACACGGAAATTGATTATATTAGGTGAGGAAGATATCTTAGAGTCCCAGAGGTGCTTGCTAGTTTGAATTTTACGGGGTGGCTAATAATATACGATGGGATATTATTTTATATATTTAGATCTACCCATGCATGTTTACATTATTTATATTTTAAAAAGGTGAATATTTTCACTTACAACAGTTTTATACTTTTTCTTGCTCTGATTACTATTTTTTTTCCTACTTCTTCATTTTGTTCTATATTTTAATAAATAAGACAGAACGAATAACAGTTTTTCTTTTAAGAACTTTTTTTAAAGTTTGAATTAAAGCTTAAATTTTTTTTTGTTTTAATTTTATGTTAATTTTATTGACATTTTTTACAAAATTTAATAATTAATTTTTTTAACATTTGATTATTTAAATTATCAAGGTTTGCCTTTTTTTTCTTTTTCTCTTAAATTAATTTATTAAAATATTAAGAATATTTTATTAATAGATTATTTGTGCGACCATGAATCACAATTTATTGTACAAAATTAAGGAAATAAATTCAGATACTTCTTACTTTTGTTTAGAAGAAACAACAAATAATTAAATTCATCATTAAATTCTTTCTTGTTGATGTTTTAGTTATAAAATTTTAATGTGTTGAAATTGAAACCATAATCACTTGATGTTGGTATTGACAGGATTTGACTTTTATTTTTATTAAGTGCTTGCAAATATAATTTAATAATCCACTATAAAGTTGTACATATTTGTTTGTCAGTATTTAGTGCAGTCATGTTTTGCACTTTTGGTAATTCAGAACTCTGGAGTAAAGCTATAAATAACAATCTAATTCTCAATAGAATTCAGACACAATGAATTCAGAGTAATCTAAATAAAAATTGTAAATAAAATTTGATCACCAATAATCATTAATTAAGATTTTTATTACAACAAGAAAGCTGACCGATTTAAAAGTTATGAATTTTATTAAATTGCATTTCCAAAATACTCAGCTTGTTGATTAATTAATATGAGGAATAACATTTTGTTCAATTATATTAATGGAATTGAAATTTCTTGAAAATTTATACAAAAATATAAAATAAAGAAAAAATAAAACTTTTCAAACCAACAGCCAACAATTGATTCTCATCTGGGTTAGTCAAGCAAAAAAATTTCATTAATTCTTTCGCATAAGAAAATAAAAGGAACACAAAAAAAAACTAAAGAAAAAAAAAGAACAATAAAAGGGATTGTTGGGCACATCAAAGACAAAAAGGAAGATAGAAAAAAAAACAAAATTAAATACAAACGAATTCCTCAACCCGACGACCTTTTCTTTCTTTTCAATTTCCATTATAAATATTTTCTTTGTGCTATATCTGGAACTTAGAATACACACACACACATACACAAACAGATACATTAGGCAACACTCCTCGATTTATTTCATCCATTCGCTGTACTTCACCCTTCCTTCAGTGTGTTGTTTTGCTGTTGTTGTTGCTTTGCTGCTGATGTTGTTGGTATTTCTCTTTTTTAAGATCTCTTTCTTATACCATTTTCTTCATCTATTTCCAATCGTCTTTTCCTTGTCTTTCCACATAGAATATGTATATATGTTTGTATATAGATATGTCGTCATGCTGTGCCTTCCCATATATATTTGCTGCTTCTCCTCTCTATAGAGATATATTTTTGTTTAGCTAGAGAAAAAAAAAATAAAAGAAAAAGGAAGAAGCAAAAAAAAAAACCCCCTGCTGGGTTGCCTTGATAAAGCAAATAAGACCAACGAAAAACCCCTTTCCTATAACCCTTATTTATTTCTAAGTCAACTTCCTTTTTGTTTTCTTTTTCGAAACGAAACAGAATAGATATAAAGATGGATGGGGTCGCTGAACAAACACAAATGGGTCTAAGAGGGTTTTGGAAGCAGAAAAAAGGAAAAAATAAGGAAAAAAAAAAAATCAACAACCAAGAAAGAAATATTATTCGAAATAAAAATCGATGACGCCATTTTGGATGGGGAGAAACAAAACAAGAAAAACAAGAAGAAAAAAAGGGAAAAATTTTGTGTGTATGTTTTGTAGAATAATGGCTCTATCTTGATGATGGAAGAATTGTCTTTTCTAAAGTTTTAGTTTGTTTTGTATAGTGGAAATTTTATTCCAGTAGCGGCGATTTCACATGTTTCGGATATGATCTATAGAAATACTTTTGTAAAATTAATCAAGACACAGGACTGATAACCAAATCTTTTCTGATTGTTATGGTATAAAATTATTTTTAATAAAATTTCTACTAAAATTTTAATTTTTAAGGACGCCCTATTTTTTTTTTTTCTTTTGCATCTTGCATCTTAAAACAGCATCAACACAACGAAGCATGTTACAAATAAAAGGGGTGATTCTTTTAATAAATATTTTCTTTTTGACCCCGGGGCTTAAAATTTATAGTGCAATATGAGATATCCTTTTTTAAAAGAAAAAAAAATAAATAAATAGGGGACACTCATTTTAGATTTCAATTGAGATTTGATGACAAATTTATCGAAATTAAATAAGCAATTTATTGTTCCGTTGTTGTCTTATATTTTTACTTAAACAAAATAAGACAGAGAAAAAAGTTAGACACATGTAGATAGAGAAGGAAGGCAATACACAATAAAGTGTTATTTTTCAATATACAAATTTTTTTATTATTCATATTTAAAAAAGCATTCATGCGGTCATTTTATTCAATATAAATGTGACACATTTGATTTATTTCCGCAATTTTATTTCTTATTTTTCATCTTAACTTTATTTATTTATTGTTTTGGTTTGTTGTTTGTTATTTTTTTTTTTTGGTTTTGTCATAAAAGTCATTTCATTGCGGCACCTCTATTATAAAAGTTTAATAATAATATTCATCCATTAATATGAGCGCATAACCAACGACACAACAAAAAATATAACAAAAATATTTACAACCAGAAAAAAAAAAAAAAGAAAAGAAAAGAAAAACAAACAAACAAATTAAAAAATGAGGAGAAAATATGAAAATAAGGAGAAATTATTCCAAAAAAGATTTTTTTTAACTTAAATTTCATTTTTATGTGTTATAAAATGTTCAGTGTTGGATCATAACGCAATATTTATGGTTTGATTTATTTAATGTTCATTGTGCGTATCAAATTCAAATTTTCTGTTCATTTTTAACTCAATAAAAGTCAATATACAATCTTTTAACAAAAGGATTTGTATTCATGTAAACGTCAAAGATCCCTTTGTAAATAATTTGTGTTGATGGACACAAATCACAAGAAAATTTAATACAATTTAAAAAAATTATAAAAACATTGAAAAAATTATTTATTTAATCGAGTTTTCGATGCAAGAACATTTAAGATCAAATCAATTTCATTTTTAAGATAAAAAATGTGTTCACTTCTTGCACCCTGATGCAGATGTTGTGATTATATACTTCTTACTTAATTTGTCTTAGATTATGATCTAAGGCAGATCGCATTATCTGTCATGGCGGAATTGTAACATCTTAGTGATACTTAGGATCATATTTCGATTTTTAACAAAATACTAAAGACAATTACTGTATATGCAATTATTCAAATATTTTTTATTCTTAATCCCAATATTTTTTTTTTGCAATTCGTCTTTTTTTCTTTAATAAAAAATTAATAGAAAAAAGTTCACAATGATAAAATGGAAACAATAATTTGTATATGGTTAAGTCATACAGACTTTTCTCAATCCAAAAATTTATTGCAATGATAACGTCATAAATATATTTTTTTTTAATGACATCAAATCATGTGAATGCATACACGCATAATAAAATATCTTCCTATTTATTAGATTTTTTTTTTAAAAAGAAATAAATAAATAATAATTCATTTCCCCAACTTCTTTCACCCCACATCCGACTTTATTGCAAATATTTTCCTTATAACTCAACTGTATAAATTTTCTAAAAACGAATAATCTATGAAGGAAGAAGAAAAAGAAGAAAAACTTCCGTTTTGTTTTTGTGCTTTTTGTTTGTTTTTCTTTTTGGGTTAGTGAAGTTTTTGTAAGGAAAATCGGAAAAAAAAAATGGTAGAAAGAATAATGGGAATAAAAATGGGAAAACGTCTCAAATGATCCGAAATGGAAATTCTTCTTTTTTTTTTTTTAATAAAAGGCGAAAACGGAAATGCCGGAAAAGAATTTTTTTTTTGTTATGAAAAAAATAAACAAGGGACAATTCTGAGGGGGGAAAAAATTGTATTATTTTTTTTCTTTAAATGGACAAATTCGATTTTGGGAAATGTTCGTAGTCCATTATTCATTAGAATATGTGGTTTTATTTTCATTTCCTATATGTGAACTTCATTTCAATGAACCATCCATTAATATGCAACCGTCCTATTTATTAAAACTAAGAGGGTAAAAGAGACAGTCGTTTTAAAAAACAACAACAATGCACTCTGAATTTTTGAATATGGCGACATACACAGAAAAATAAAATACAAGAAGATGAAAATCCAACTCAAACTCAACGAAAACAAACGTCAATCGTCAGTCTAAAGTCAAACTCTCAAGGCAGACAAGAGATCGTCGTTTTTTTTTTTCTTCTTTTCCTTTTTATTCCATTTTTCGGTCTTCCTTTTATTTTATTTTTTCTGTTCAATTCTTTTATTCTGTTATTTTTTTTTTTGAAGTAAAACGAATTTAATTAAAAATAAATTAAATTAAATCCAAATTTTTATTCGAATTCAAATTAAATTAATGATTATTATACGCGGCGCAATGGAATTGGAATCGGACTTTTTTTTTTCATTTTCTATGTGTGTGTGTGTGTGTGTTTGCCTTTTTTTACTTCGCTTTTTTTTTACTCAATTCGAAATACAAATAAAATTCAGATTCGGTGGGCTGATTGGGTGTGTATTCGTGTGTAGATATGTGTGTGTATAATTTTGTGTGTTCGTGTTTATATAAAAATATATACTATATACATTTTTTTTTGTTGTTCTCTTTCCTCTTTCCCATTACAGCTACTATCGGTTAGATGGCGTTATAGGTTAATCTAGTGGAAGTAATGGAAACGAATTTCATGGACCGGAAACTTGGATGGTGAATTTATTACCATTTTCTTTTCTGTATATACACTGGGAAAATTGTGTACATGGAAAAATATATATACGATAGGACAAAAAAAAATGTATATAAAAATAGAGGGAAATGAAAAAAAATATATATTGGGAGGATATGGGTGATAGTGGCCGATTTTCCTTGTGTCAGACCGGACGATATATATAGTCGAATTCAACCAACCAAATATCAAACAAATATAGAAAAACAAGACAAACATTTAAGGAGCTATGGGGTAGATGATGGATAGGGCTAAAATAAGAGGAAGGGTAATTTTTCTGCTGATCTGATGAATGATTTTCTTTTTTGTTTTACTGTTCGGATATTTCCTAAAATTTTCCTACTCTCCTATTTTTGTTTTAAGTCCCTTGGGTTAAGAGAACGTTTTTCGTATATAAAAAAAAACAAAAGAAAAACCTGTCTTCAAATTGTTACATTTTCACGTGTCATTTGAGAGAAATAATGAAATTTTATGTTGCCTTTCGACCTTTCCTCAATATAATTTTTTTTTGTTTCTTCTTCTTTGTTTGTTTTTATTTCTTTTATATAAACACAAAAGAAACAAAATTTAAAGCCTTCATTTTTTTCATTATATGTTTACGTTCTAGCTTTACGTTTGATCAAAAAATTAAAGAAAATTTTCTTTTCTCAAATATTTTTAAATATATTATTCAAGATTTATAGTTTCGTCGTGATTCGTCGGAAAAATTCAATAAAATATATTATATGTTGTAGGTAAATGCTGTCGTCGGAAAATTTTCTTTTCAGAATGAGAAAAATTAAAAATATAAATTTGGTAATGAGTAATGTGAACAGACGGTAAATTCTATATATTTTATGCTATTGTTCTCTCCAATATAATATATGATTATTAATGGGTTTCGTTAATAGAATTTTTCTTTGGCATATTGAGTAAAGTAGAGTAGACAATATATTATCTTATTATTATCAAAGGAAAGAAAAACAATATCAAGAGACCGACGGATAAAAATATAAATATTTATATTTGTTAGAGGCGCGGTATAAAATGTTATAGAGAAGAAAAAGTAGCTATTAGCCACTAAGATAATAACTCTTAACAGATTATCAATCGAAATAAGAAAACGACAAGAAACAAAAAACAATTTTAAAACAACTAACAACAAACAACAATAACAACAACAAAAAAACTTCAAAGGGAAAAATTATAAAATCGCAAAAAATTCCATTTGAGTTATTTTGATTTGAATTACAAAATAGATTTTTCCTTTTTTACCGTCGGCATCATAATACTATTTACTTTCATTTATATAAAAAGTAAAAACAAAATTCCTTCTTGTCTCCATTTTTTGTATGCACAAAAAATTGTGTGAAAAAAAAAATATTAAATATGTCCGCCGGAGAGACAGACCTCGAACTTAAACCCCATTTTTAATGAAAATTCCTTTTATTTCTTTTAAAAAACAAACATTAAGAAACTTGAAGTTATTTCTTTTTTCGTGTCTTAATTCTTACAACAACAACAAAAAAATACATTTTTAAGTGAAAAATTTATTTCTTTATTTTGTATAATCTTTGTTCGTTTAAGAGTCAAGTTTGAGAAATACAAGACCACAAAAACAAAAACAAAAAAAAAATAACAAGAGTGAAACCAGTGATGGCGGAATTTTAGACCTTGACAATTATTAATGGTCAGATTTTTGTCGTGATGCTGTTTTTTTTATTTTTATTTTTTTGTGAACAAATATAGAATTTTTTTGCATGGAAACATTAATATTTGTTTCAACATTTAGTTTCTGAAATAATTCTGAAAGACAAAATTAGGTGTTGAACATTAATTAAATTTCTATTTTTTTAATTGCAATTTTATTTTACAAGAAATGTTGACTGAAAATTATAATTTAGTCGAAAATTATAAATAATGGAAAATTGAATTAAATTTATTAAATTTAACTAATTAAGTTCAATGGAAGTTGTAATAACACTCCATCTACTTAAAGATCCAGATTTTTTTGTTTTTTTATTATTTATTGTGTAATTTAGTTTTTAGCAAATTTTTAAATAAGATTTTTATTCATACGTCATTAAAGATTTAAACCGAAAACAGCGCATTTCTTATAAAGTTCACTTCTAGAAGTTAGAGCTGAATCATTTTAAAATTAAAGAAAGATTAAAGCCTGTACTTTGAATTAAAAACTTATAATCAAATTATAACACCTACTTATTTTTATCCCATAATTTTTTGTTACAATATGCCAAAAAATAATTCTTAAATGTATAAATTTAATCATAATTTTAATCTATCATTAGTCTTGAGTTTTGACTGTAAAACATAAAATTTAATCTAGTACCTTTTTTTTTTTTTGATTGTACCAAAAATGTTTTAATGAAATATGAAATTTGATCAAAATCACTTTTGAAGCTTTAAGCAATAAAATTCTGATTTACCTAATCTAATATCTGTAATGTAAACGTAAATTTTCTACCCCAAAACTGTCATTTTTTTTTTTAACATTAATATTGGGAAGTAAAATCATTACGAATGAATTAGTAAGAACATTTTAATGTATAAAAACCTCAATAATAGATCCAACGAATTATATCTGTGTGGAAATCAGAATTATTTAATGAAATCAAATTCAATTTTAAAGGTTGGCACAATGATTCGATGTGCATTAAGATCGATTCCACTGTAATTATGTAATTGTACTTTTCTCAGTTACAAAATTCCGTCATTTGACTATAATATGATTACACAAATTATTTCAATACACCATAATTATTTTATAAAATTATCAAACCGCCTTGAAGCGGTTATAATATTTAAATATTTAAGTCGATACTAAAATTCTAAAAAAAAAAAAAAACTTTAAAATTTATAATTATGAGATAAATTGATAATATGGAATTAAAAATCTATATTTTTTTGGTTGCATGCATTAAGAGAAAACGAACAAGAAAAAAATATCTATTTCTATTTTATAATAAATTATAATTTCGTTTCTTTTTTTGTTCCTCTGTTATCCGTGTTGATATAATTTTAACACTTTTAAAATTATTCTTCTCTATAAAGAAGACTTTTTTTCTAAAGACAAAAAAAATATAGAAATCTTCTCCAAAATTTAAATAAAAAGACCTAAAAAAAACAAAGTTAGAACAGGATTAAAACTGGATTAAAGAAAAATCAAATAATTTAATAATGCACACTAGAAAAAAGTTTATTCATTTTTCTGTTTTTATTTATAACTTTTTTCATTCGTGAACAACATCAGGAACTTATAATTTTTCCCGATTAGACTAAATTACTTTTGTAGAATTCTTTGAAAATTTTCAAATTGAAATTTACAATCAAAATATGTTTATTCAAACATACTTTGTAAGTTTCTATTTTGTTTAAATTTTAGAATTTATTGAAAGAGTTTAATTAGTTTTCTTTTGACAATTGTCTCCATTTTATTCTGGTGTCTTTATTATTTTTCTCAATCTCGCCAATGGCAAACCAACATATTATGCCAACCCTTCCTAAACTACAATTTTTGTATTTGTATTTTTATGTTTAAAAATGACAATCCATTGAAAGAGTGAAATCGCTAATTGTAAATTTGAACTTTAAATAAATATCGAAGGTCAATGAAAACAATTTTCTTCTTTATATGAGAATTTTACATCGCTCAATATATGGATAGATCATGAATTCAAAAACAGACATAAAATTTCATCAATTTCTTTCAACAAATTAATCAAAAATATAAAATAAATGAACGACTTAAATGTTCACACTTATTCATATTTTTCTTCTTTTTGAATATCCCTTTCTCTTTTATTTTATTTAAAATGATGTGACTAAATGTTTGCCACAACTTTTTTCATTTCTTTTATTTTTTTCTCTTCATCGTCTTCTTCTTCTTCTTCTTCTCCTTCTTCTTTAATATTCACAAACACTATAAAAATGACGGAATTAATGAAATTTTTAATAAACCCAAAATTTAAAAAAATCGTTTGGGACATCACCACACCACAATAAATATGGAAAATTGGGTATAAGATCACCAGCATCATCATCATCATCATCGTCATCATCATTGTGTATCAGCCATCATTAATATTATTATATTACATCAACAAAAAAAACAAGTTTTTCCAAAATCGAAATTATTCAAAAAAAAATTAATTCAAAAAAAAAGTTCAAAAAGAAGAAGAAAGGAAAAAAATGTGTGTGTGTTTTTTTTTTAATAATATCAGAGAAGAACTTTGATTGTCTCGTTTCCATTATATGAACATTGAAAATTGATTTCGATTTCTTTATAAATATTTTATATAGAGAAGTGAGAGAATATTGTTTTAAAATACAAAAACTTAACAAAAAAAAAAAAAGTTACATAATTTATCACATTTTTTTTTTTGTTGAATTTTAAAATAAAATTTTTTGTCTCCTAAATTATTTTTTAAATGGAAAATAAAAAAATTGTGTAAAACAAAAAAAAAAAAAGAAGACAATACACACAAATTGTCGCTCTTTCATTTTTTTTTTTTGAATTGAATTGAATTTTTTATTATCTATTCTAACATTATGTTATCGAACACAATGCATTTCACATATGCTCGTCTCGTATTCCATCTTATGTCGTTCTTCTCTTTTTTTTTTTTTTTTTTTTTGTCATCCCTTTTAAATTATATTTTTCTTCTGCAATTTTTAAAGTAATTTAATTTGTTTCAAGAAAAACGAAGACAGTGAAAAATTTTAATCAAAAAAAAAAGTGAAGAACACAAAGAGGAAGAAGAAAAAGAAAAACCTTAAAATTTATAATTCAAGGATGGTTAAATTGTTGATGATTAATCTTCTATCTGTCTCAAATTTTACAGAGATAATGTAACGGTGTGTGTGTGTATGTATAAGAAAGGGGAGAAGAAGAAATGAACATTATATAAATGCATTTAATTCCTGTCACATAATACATTTTTAGTAAAACGTTTTATAAAATATCATTTAGATAAATTTCTCTCCCTTCTTTATTCTTTAAAAATATCCGCATGTTAAAATGATGAAGAAATTTTTAATAAAATATTAAATCCTTGAGCCCAGGTGACTCCACACATCAAACGCCTACAAACAAAAAAAGAACACTAACGCACACACACACACACAAAAATATTCTTTTTTTGTTCGTCTTTTCTTATTTTAGAATTATATTTTTTTTTCATCTCCTTCAATTTCAGTTTAATTTATTATAAATTTTAGTGAAGACACCTTTTTCAATGTGTAAAATATTAAGTGATTTAATGGATTACATCTGTGTCCTATAATATATACTGAGATGCTATATTTTTATATGATTCTTTTTGTTGTTATATGCAGAACCGGCTTTCATTTAATTTCAAAGTGAATGCAACAAATAAAGATAGAAATAAAATTGTATCCATTATTAAATATCTCTAGGGATATATAAAACTATTACAGTAAATTCTCCTATACTCAAGCTTCAATTATTAGTGACAATATTTAGTTATTCACTAAAGAACTTATTTGCTTGAATAATCATCGCAATCTATTAATGCAATTGTCGGTTATTTCGGTATATGAATTCACTACAGTAAAATTTTCAAATTTAGTACAAAATACCGATTCAAATCATCCGACATAATAATTTCATATTGCTAAATTAGAACTTTGTCTGTATACGCAAGAGTTTCATAATCAAAAATTAATTTGAACTAAATATTTTATTCTGAAATTAATTAATTAATCATTTGTGTCATCCAACATATTTTACACAATTACTCAGCGAAGACAAATAGATAAAATATTTCTGTATTATAAATCAATAAGAATTTTATTTTATACCGAAGCTTACTGTAGTGAAAAATCATGTAATCATATGGATTAGCAAAGGATCTGGAATAACCTACTATCCTTCAACAAATGATTTATGACTTTATTTTCATTCTATACAGAAGACTTTCATTCAATAAATTTGAAAAAGAAATTCTTTCCTGATTACGGAACTGTATAATCAAATTTACTATCGTCAGCAACTTTTCTTTATAAGCCGACGGATAAACACATTACACATTTTCTTTTATAAACTAATTCTTTTCGTTATTCATTTCAACCAACCAAAGGCAGCAACAAATAACGACCAAACAAAATGTAAAGAAGAAGTAAAAAAAAAAAACAGAAGAAAAAAAAGTAAAAGTTAGAAAATTAACAAAAAAAAAAAAAACCTAAAAGAAAAAATATATTTATCTGTTCATATATATGAACGCACGACTAATGTAATTACTAAAATATCACATAAATCAGGGTGGGAAACGATATATAGTAGTCTCTTATATATATAAGAAGAAAAAGCAAAAAGAAGAAGAAGAAGACCAAGAAAAAAAAAAAAGAAAATGTGTTTAAAAGAAGCATAACAAAAAAAAAATATAATAAGCTCAGCTGTTAAAAGAGACATGAACATCCAGATCTAAGCTTTTAGTATATAGAAATTCTTCTTCTATGCATCGTTATTTTTTTTTTTACTCTCTCTCTCTTTCACTCTTTAATATTCTATAGCCAGATCTTAGTCCAAATTCATACATTCATTTTATTCTAGAAAATATAAGAATATTGAATTAACATAAATCATTGCCTCTCATTTGATTCCATCTTCTTCTTAAATATAATATTTTTGTTGTTGCCATTTTTTTTTTTGCCATTTTTTCTTTTCTCCAAACGTTTTATCTTAAATAAACATGATAACTAAAAAAAAAGTCATTTATTGGTTTAAGCATATTGTCTGTCTGTTTGTCTGGTATAGTCCAAAATAAAATTTAAAAGCTCAGACGGCGGAAATTATTGTTTCACGGACACTTAATAATTTTTTTTTTAAAAAAACAAAAAAAAAAAATACACAAAAAAACATTAACATAAATATTGTCAAAACGAAATATTTTCACAATGACATTTTATTTATTATTTGATTAACGATTTTTTTTTTTAAAGATTTATTTTTTGTTTATTTATAAAACAAGAAAGAAAATATAAACAAAAAAAATACTTATGACCAGTTTCACGAAACATTTAACAGTCTGCTAAGTTCTTTCATAAATTATTCTCATACCGCATTCTCTCTTCAACTCTATCTTACTTTTTTACAGTAGACTGTTAAAATGTTCGTGAAACTAGCAATTAATATTTATTATAATTAATTCAACGTATACGTAACACGAACTAATTTCCATACTTTTAATTTCATTGTATTTATTTAATAATTAAATTATTGATGAATCTGATCAGAGATCACTGTTTTTATATCAGTAAAATAATTCATGATTCCGAGTGTATGTAATCTGAGGTATTTAATACAAACTCGTTAGTGCAACAAAAAATGTAAAATTGAAATGCAAAAATAATAAAATTATCACTTTATCATAACTCTGGTTTTGCAAACATTTGGCAAGCTTGCGCTGAGTAAACAGTTTTTTGTGACAAATAATTTGGCTCTTTTGTAACATTTTCTAAATTTATTCAATCAATGTTTTATGCAGGACAATTTGTTAGCATAATAAAATTTAGGATCATCATCATCAAAATCCCGACATTCGAATAAAGTCATTATTATAATTATGGAAAGTAAAACTTCAGCATACAAAATAATCATTGCATATAATTTATATGTGCCAATAAATTCTTAATAATTTACAACCAAGAATTCAGGCAATTAGTAAATGCAGTAAATTAAATCCATTTTTGATCTTGAGATAATTTTTTCTCAATTTGAAAGAATGAAAGAAAATAAGTTTCTACTTAACTTTTATTTCCTTTTCTTTTTCAATTAACCATTAATTATATATTTTCACAATTACTAGAACCATTAACAATCCTTTATTATTAACTCAGTTAATTGAACTGTCAAATTCTTAAAAATCACATTTATTATTGTACAAATGAAAACAAAAAAAGGAAAATATAAAAAAAAGGTTTATTTCTTCTGTTACAACAATAAATTAAACAGAACAGAATAAAGAAAATTAAAAATAAAAGTAAAAGAAATAACGACAGAAAAGACAACAATAACAACAACAGTAACAACAAGAAATACTGATAGCGTGGTACAAGAAAAATTGTTCAACTAAAAAAAAAAAAGAAAGAAAAGAAAGAAAGAAGAAATAATATATAAAAGTTAGTTATTTTTATTTATGTGTGTGCGAGTCGCCATCACCATCACCATAGAATATCCTGGCATTTTTCTTTCTTTTTTTTTTTTTATAAATATTTTGTTCCTTTTTGATTTACACCTTGACGTACTAGAATTTATTACAATCTTATAATGAATTTCATGTCTTTTTATTTGACATAGTTTATGTATTGGTATACAAATATATAAATGCATGTGTACCTGTGTGAATGTGTGTGTGTGTGTGTGTTGAGCACGTAAGTATTTTACTTCATTTATTTTATTTATTAAAAGTTTTCACATAAATAATAAAATATAAACAAAAATGCTATATTTGAACGAAACAAAAATAAACAATATGACAAAAATGTATGTGTGTGTATGGTGTGTGTGTGTGTGTGTGTATAGGATTGAATCAAACAAATAAAAAAAAAGTTTATTAAAATAAAAAAAAAAAATTATTAATAAATTAGCGCCATTTTTTTTTTGTTTAATGACAAAAGATGACAATTTCTTTTAATTAAAATTTATTTAATAAATTATAAAATATGACATTATCATCCTCACCCTCTTCTCGTGACAAACAAATAAAGATTAGATTTTGTTGTGTTTTTTTTTTCTTCAAAATAAAAAAATTTCTTTTCATTTTTAATCAAAACAATCAAAATTGAATTTTATTCTAAAAAAAATAGTAAATCAATTTGTCCCTTGACTATAATTCCATACTATAAAATATCTATAATAAATAGATTTTAGTAAATAGTTAATGAGGAAACAAGGGAATAGGGAATTAGATTAACAAAACTTAATTCATTCAAGCACGTCAATTATTTTATATCAAAAATAACAAAATTGGTATTTCAGTTAAACTTATTTCAATTGTTTAATTATAAAGTCAGTGAAAGAAATTTAACGTCTTTATTTATGGGAAATAAATGAAGAACAAAAGAAAACTTAAATTTAAAGGAATAATTTCAATACAAAATTATTAAAGGGAATGGACTTAAGTTGCATTGTGATGATCAGCAGAGATTCATTAAAACTCATATTAATTTTTTCTTCAGCTTCTTTGATTATTATTTGTTAATTTAATTTTTAAATTGGAAATTAACAGAATCATATGCATTTGCTTAAAAGTTTTTATTATTTCCCTAAAAATTTTGTTAATTTTAGAATCATTTAATTTATTCTAAGAAATTCCAATCTATTGAAAAAAAAAAACAAAATGTTATTGAAATTGTTTTCTAAAAAAATGGAAAAACTTAATACAATTATTGTACAAATTAAAATACAAAAGTTCTCTCTCTCTCTCTCTTTCTTTTGTATATACCCTTGGTAATGTACATTTTGTTATAATTATAAATGAAAGAAAAGTTTTTATTAAAGAATTTTCAAAATGCGGGTTTGTATATAATTTTTTTTTTTTTATCCTGGAATTTTCTAAACAAATTTTTTTATTTTTGGGAATTTCATTTTCAGTTCATAGGTTGAGTACATTTTCATATATTATATATAGAAATTCAACTAATATTATACACATACTTATATATACGTGTGTGTGTGTATGTACATATGTGTATAAGAATGTATGTGCATATGTATTTGTTAACGTACCTACATGTCGTATTTTAGAAAATTTACTGGCACCATTTATAACCATTTGCGGTTTTAACCAATCTACCCTAAACACGACAATGAACAACATTTAGGATGTTCTGTTAACATTTTCTGGAATATGGAGTATGAGTATATAAGTGTGTATATGTATATATGTATATATAAGAGAAATAAGAGAATGAGAAATAAAGGGGAATTTATAGATGGTATGTAGGTACATTTATGTATATATAAATGTCAGGATGAAAAATCATACATACACACACACACACACATATATACACATATTTATATGATGTGAAAAGATAAATTGACATTCCTTTCGTTGTTATTTCTAAATATATAATATTACCTACATATATACATAATATATAACTTTCAGTATTATTTTTTTTTTTCCACACCTTAGATATGACTGAAAATTTTCGTTTCACATTTTCATAAAATATATGAGGAAAATATTTGAATATTCATAATAATGTATAAAATAAATAATAATAATAATAATAATATATTCTACGTATGGAAAATTCTAAAAAATACCGAACCCCTTTGATAACGATAACATATTATATTGATTATTTTTGTTAGACTTGCGTTTATGAATAGGATGATGTGATTGGATGAATTGGTTTTGAAAGTGTGTCACCTTTTTTTCTCTCCTAAAATAAGAAAAAAGAAAAAGAAAGGATTTTTTTTTGTGTGTATATAGGAAATTTCAAAATCTCTATTTATTATTTATCAATAACTAAAAATTAGTATTAACGATGAGGTAAGATAGTAAAACTCTAAATTTTTGTATTTGCATAATGAATTGAAAATTTACTTTGAACTTTTTTATAGTTGATTATGATTACTTATTATTAGAAGTTGAGAGATTTCTTGGTAATTGTAATTCCTAAAATTGAAGCTCAATTGTATGAATTTATTCGTAATTTCTAGAGTGAATCAAAAATATATCACATTCGTGATTAACATTATACTTTCTTTAACAGGCGTTCATTTTAGTGATGATGAATGAATTAAAATATATTTTTATGTATAGCAATCTAGAATTGAAAATCATAGAATATCTAATAGTGGAGCAATCAATGCACTCGATACCACCAAACGTACCCTAAATTAAATATGTAATAATAATAATCTGCCAGTCGGTCTATAAATCTATAAATTATATGGCGCCTCCACTTGCAAACAATAAAAAACAACATTTTTCTCAATAATATAATCTTAAAATTCAATTCTCATACTGACCCAAAGACCAATAATTTCTCTTTTTTTTCTCTACTTTTTTTTTTGTTCATTTCATTGCCTAAATTTCTATAATTTACTTAAAAAAAATTCGAAACAAAATAAAAAACGAATAAAAACGTTCCACCAATTTCGTTACACACACACACACACATACAAATGAACACACTTTGAAATTAATACAAACACAAAGATGAAAAACTGATTCTGTTGTTATTTTGTAATTTTTTACATTTTTTTTTATTAGTTGATGGTATGCTGTGGGTTAGTGTGTGTGAGTGTAATCAGTCCCGTGTTGGTAAAAAAAATGAAATTAAAAAAAAAAACAACATATAGAGAGAAAACCGAAAAAAAATGTTAAACGCAAAAAAACCGGTACCTTCTGATCGTGATGGTATTTTTTCATTTCATTTAAAAAATAAAACAAAAATTTTTATTTCCCTTTCCTCCCTCTCATGGTAAATTTTTCTTTTTCTTTTTGTAATCATCTTGTTGTTATTTTTGTTGTTGTTGTCACGATCATTTTGTTATTCAATATATTCACTATGCGTTTATTTCGTTCATTCTGTTGAAGATGCATTTATCAGTCTGAATCTCATTATTCTCTAACTTTCGATATGATGGGAAAGGGGAGAATTTTAGCAACTAAACTCATAGAGAATTTTTAGGGGTAAATTTTAAATTCTTCACAGAAACTAATAATAGAAAAATTACAAGAATAAATGCGTTAATATCTATAATGAAAAATCTTTCTAAATATTCCATTTTCTTATAATTCAAATTAAACGATAAAATATTAAAGAAACGAAGAGAAAAATGAAATGCGTTTATTAATTGAGGTAACTTTAAAGATTCTTTATAAATAAGAAAAAAAATTATAAGAGACGGTGCAATAACCTTTAGAAATTTTTGACCCGTTCCCTTTCATATCTTTTATAAAAAGAAACAAAATTTTATAACATAATTAATCAGGTAATATACAAAATTTTGAATCTTATTTTCTAAAGGAGGCGTCTTCGTTTATGCACTCTGAAGATACAAAAAAAAAATATATATATATACGTATAAATAAGAAGCAAAAGGAAAAAAAGAACACAACATGCAAATAAAAAAATGAAGACAAAATAAAAAACAAAAAAAAAAAAAGTAAAAGAAAGAAAGGAAAAAAAGGCAAAAAAAAAAAAAAAAGAACGAAAGAAAGAAGTTTTTATTTTATTGATCAATTTTTTTTTTGTTCTTTTAGGATACACAAAAATATCCTTATAGACATTTTCATTTCTTTTATTTTTATTCTATTTTTTTTTTTCGTCGTCGTCGTCGTCTTGTTGTTGTTGACGTTGTTGTTTTTTTTTGTTCTCTGGTTATATTTTTATAAAAAAACGCGAAAGTAAAAATTTACATAATAAAAATTTCTATACAGAGTTGAATCGTTTTAAAAATTGCTTTTATAGGTAGGTTAAGTTTCCATACTGATTCTCGTCAAAATTAAATCAAGTGGATATAAAATCAAATTATTCAACAATGAAATCAGTAATTTATTAAAGCTAAAGCGATAATTAAAGTTGTCATCACAAATACCAAAATTATGTTATGATTTTTTATTGGAATTATTATTTGGCTGAAGCAATTAAAATTTATAATTCTTATTTTCTGTCCTCCGGTTACGAACGAACAACTGCAATTAAATATTGAAGTCATTTTTGTTCCAATAACCAAGAATTAGTTATTCTACAATAACTAAAATAACTTAAAAATTATGTCTTCAAACTTTCCAACAAAAAAAAAAACCGAAAAAAAATCCAACCCTGATAAAAGTTTTAAGAAAATATATAAAAAAAAAAACAGGAAAAAAAAACAACAACAAACTATAGAATTCTCATATTGAAAATTGGTATAGTTGATTGTGTGTAGTACAGTAGTTTTGTATTGATTTTTATGGTGCTATTTATGGTTGAATATAAAGAATATACTGTTTGTTCAATTATAGCATAAATAGCATAAAACTGTCAGAGAATTTTTTACAAAAAATAAAAAATGAAAGAAAAATATAAAATATAAATAAATATAAGGAACTTGTGTTTTCATTTAATGACATTATTATAGTACAATATACACACACACACATATATATAAAACTACACCAACAGTCAACAAATATGAACAATCAGGAGAAAGAGGGATAGATCGGTTGTTTGTGTCTTTTATTTTTCTTTTTTATTTTGATGTTTTTTTTTTTATGAATTTGTTGATATTTTTTTGTTTCTTTTTTTACATTTATTTTTTTTTTAAACAGAATCGTTTTTTATTTTCTGCTCTGATGGGAAATCTATTTTTTGATGTTATTTTTAGTGGGGACATATTTTTGGTCGTTTACTGTTTGTTTAAGAAGCAAACATTTTTTTAACCAAAAACCCCAACCCCATTTCCCATATTTATATTTATATTCAAACCTATTACGCCAATATTTTGTTACTTTAATGAATAAAAAAAGGATCGGTATATAGAATTTCATTTGCTACAAATATTTTTATTTTGGGAATTCATATTTTTCCTTCTTTTGATTGTGAAAATTGTTATTTGAAAATTTGAAGAAATAAAAGCACCTAAAAGTCAACAATTCCTCATTTTGAATTAAATAAAAAGTAAATGTATGATTTTAACTTCGGACGTGACATTAAACAAATTGAAATTTGGATTTTTCATTGGGAAATTTCCTCATAATAATAAGGAATTTATCTCTAAAGGATTTTAGTCCACATTACCTTAAATTATAATTAGCTAAATATTGGGCTCTAATTTTTTAATTAACGTTGTAGAGCACAATCACTATTTTATCAAATCTCATATGTGGATTAAATTATGATATCATAAAATATGATTATCGGACACTCCAATGAAGAGAACCAGAACTCTAATTCTGATGTTCATTTAATGACTGAATTGATGTCATTTAAATACTTTAATTTGCCCTAAATTCTCAATCTTCATAATCGAATTAAATTATTTATTATAATTTTTCATTTATGATGTTTCAATTTGACATTTGCACTTAAATATTGTGACAACTTTTAAAAACCAAAGTTATTAAAATTCTTTTCTTCTTTTTACATTTAAAAATAAATTTTATTCACTAAAATAAATTTGTTTCATTTTTATTCATTTATTTAATTTGGTTAAAAAATGAAAAGAACAAGAATGATAATAATAATCAAAGAATATATAAAAATAAAATGCTGGATGAAGTAACTAAATTTCCACTTGTGTATTAATAAATAAATAAAATGTCCGCATTGCTGAACTATAAATTTTCTTTTTGTTTTCCTTTCTTTCTTTTTTTTTTTTGGTTCTTTATTTTGCGTTGTCTAAATAATATTTTTTATAAGTTTTGGATCGCACGGACTAAAATGAAAATATTCTTTTTTCTTTTACAGACGAAAAAATTTATTTTACTTTAATAATTTTATTCCCTAATTTTATATTTCTATAAATTCTTCATATAATAAGTGTAATATAAGTGTAGTAAGTGTACTAAGTGTTAGTATATGTATTTGTTTTGTCTATCTATATTCTATATATAAGACAGAGGCTAACACGCATCGTATAAAATAACTATAAATTTTAACACAATATATAGGTAAGAGATGTCTTGTTGTCTGGAATTTTATATAAACTTTTTTTTTTTTTTTTGGTATGTTTTATTAGCTTCAAAATTAACATAATAAAAATAATATTGATTGTTTAATATTCAATCCAATATTCAAATGGAAAAAATGTATAAGAACAAAAAAATAGTTCTAATGGGACTTTGTTGAATGGATCAATAAATTTCTCAAGTAACTAATAAAAAATATTAATGTCGGATTTCACAATCATTTTAAGTGAGGCTTAGTGCAGAACAAAGTACAAACTATATAAAATAATAATAATAATAATTTAAGATCAACTTCAAATTGTTGTGAAACTGGACTTTGAATCTTTAATTCTTGATTTTTAATTTTAATTATTGTATTGAGATTCAGTTCAACCCTATCGTCTAATGGCTTCAGACTCTGCAAATATTAATTTCTTTACACAAAATAATGAGATTAAATACGCAGTTAAATTGGACATAATATTATCCATTTAAAAACATAATTAATTATTAATGAACAAACATCAATTATAAATTAATTTTTTTGGATATTTATGAATAATTAATGGAAAATTGCCTATAAAAAATTAAAACTTGATTTATTCATTTTTATTATGAATGTTTTTTTGTATAGTTTTATAGTGATACTGTTAAATAATAGAAGAAATATAAATACGCAATTTTCTAATGAACTCCTCGTTAAAAGATGAAAATCTACGACGGCGGATTGTACGTTTTTATGTCTATTTTTATAAATTTAAAAAAATTTAATCGTCAATTTTAATCAATGTCCATCGCAATCCCAATGTGTCCAATTTAAAACCTTTTATCTATATACACGACATTTTTCATAAAGAAAGAAAGGGTATGAATATCCTGTGTCAGATGTGATTATATAAAATAAAATAACAACAAGAAGAAAAATTGCCCGCGGGAAAAAAGTCCCATTTTAAAGGCCTTTAATTTCGTATAACAAACATTGTTTATTGGTACATACAGAAGAGCACAGAGTGAATATCTCTATGGGTGGAATATCCTGAGTGACGACGATGAGCTTCAAAAAGAGGGCAAAAGAGGTTTATATATACATATATACGTATATATATCTCGCTTTATATTTAATCCTTTAATCTTCTATAAGGGTTGAAATACTCTGATAATGAGACAAACAGAGAACAAACGGAATATTGTGGGACGAGAGGGAAATCGCAAAATCCATTCAGTTGATGAAGGGCGGCTTTTCATATATTCATGTTATGTATATAAAATACATACATACATATATACATAAATGCGGCCATTATACAGGATTTTTGAAAGGATGAATGAGAAAATTTCTCATACCCTTTCAAATTATTTATATGAGTTGAGTTGATGTGATTAAAGTGGATTGAGAACAACGATGAGCCATAATATTGTATAAGAGAGATTGAGAGGATAGAGAAATTGCGCATATATGAATTTTAACTAAATAATATACAAGAAAAAAAAAGGAAGAACAAACAAATAAAAAGAAAAAAGAAGAGTGAAAACATAAAAGGGTTAATGGATTCGCGATGATATTTATGTATTTGTACTTTTGTTTTCTATTTTCATTTTTTTTTTGTAATTTATAAAATGCAGTCAAAAGATATTTATCGTGGAATAATAAAATCTTGTTTTTTTTTGTATATGGTAAAAGCAACAACACATTACAAAATTTAAAGAAATTAACAAACAATAGAATAGCGTGATAATCAATATTCAAATTTATTTCTATTTATGGACAGTGTATAGTTTAGCAATTCAAATAGATTTTGTTTTTTGTCTCTCAAGAGTATGAATAATTTTAATTTCTCTTGTAACAAACATATATACAATTTTTCTCATAAGGTCCAGTTCTAGAGATTAACTTCCCATAAACCTGCCTATACTGAAAATACGTATTTTTTCTTTATAGATTCAGATAATTATTAATTTATTCCTTTCTAATTTTTAGGAAATAAATTTTATTTTATAGTAACAAAAAAAAAAATATTGATTATAAATTATGGATTTAGTTATGATTATCTTTTCCAATTGATTCCAAATTTTCCTGAAATTTAAATTATACAAAACATTTTTTTTTTACAAATGTTTATAAATTTATGTAAAATTAATTTAAATTAAAACAAAATTTAATTAATGAATATAACGTAAGTTTGAACCAATTGTTTTTCTAATAAGAACCAAAACTAATTTAGACATAATAGACTATAATTATACTTGACGTATAAATAATAA
This sequence comes from Pedicia rivosa, assembly GCA_963082725.1. Taxonomy (NCBI): domain Eukaryota; kingdom Metazoa; phylum Arthropoda; class Insecta; order Diptera; family Pediciidae; genus Pedicia; species Pedicia rivosa. The sequence goes on along the minus strand of OY720153.1, from coordinate 3,697,222 downwards.
TTTGAAAAGAATTAAATCATGCAATGTAAACTACTTACTTTCAGTAGGTAGGATATTGTTCTACACCTGTTTGTTCATTTATCAAACAGTGAAAATATTACTTACTCACTATATATAATTACTTAATTGCTTCAGTTGTTTGTTGTTTACAAAAATCAAAACATAAATAAATAATCATATAACACAACAGGTCAATATTTTAATTTTAAATAAAGCGGAATTATATGCATAGAAATATTGAATAATATTTATTTTTAATTATATGCAAATCCAATTAAATAAACGTGTTAACATAAACACCATAATTTTATATGTTGTTGCTTTATTTTCTCTTTGGAACAGAAATAATTTCTTTTAGTCTTTATTCTTAACGTTTGAGTTGAAATTGAAAATATATTTTTGACCTCATATCGAAATCGTTTTTCTTCTTTTATTTTGTGTTTAAGTCGTTTTTTCATTTCATTTATTTACCGCAGTAAAATTGAAAAACAAATCAGAGATTAAAAATAAAAAGGAAACAAAAAACCAAAAATACCAAACAAAAGAACAGAAGAGTTGAAATATCAGTAAAATATTTAAAGTGAAGTAAACTTATAAAGTATAAAATGAAATGAAGTGAATTATAAACGATTATATGGAATAGACAGCGCACCGCGAACCATTAAAAAAACATTTTTCCATCAAACTTCAAAAAAACAAACAAACAAACAAAACGAAAAAAAAAAGTTCATTATCTTATGCAAACATTTAATATAACAAATGACATCATATACCAATTTATTTCGTGACAATAAGAAATAAATTCAATTTTTTTTTCTGTGTTAACCAGAGAAAAAAAAAACTTCATCATCAATTTTTTTTTTTTATTCTTTATTTTTTATTCTTTTTATTTTTGGTTGTATTTCTTGTTTCGCATTTCTTTTCTTTCTTCTTCAATTTTTTTTTTTTTTTTCGCTTTTCTTTTTTTATATTCAGTTTTTGCCTTCTTTTTCTTATTTTTTTTCTTTTTTTTTGTTATTATTTATTTATGAATTATTTTGACTTGTAAAATGACTAAATTTGTTGTTGTTGTTATTCTTGTTCTTGTATATTCATAAATCAACATCAAAATATAAATTAATAATGAAGAAAGAAACAATCAAAAAATAAAAAAATGAAGAAGAAGAAGAAGAAGAAGAAGAACAAAAAAAAAACTAAAGAAAAATGAAAGACAAAAAGAATTTTTTTTTTTGCTGAATGATGAAAATGAAAATCATTTTTTTTTTCGCTTAATGTCATTTTGTGTTCTTGCAAGACAATAAAAAAAGTTCTCTTTGCATAAAAAAAAAATGAAAGAAAAGAAAAATGTAGAGCAAATAATAAAAAAAAAACAGTAGTTCAATGTTCTCGTTTTTAAAATATAAAAGATTGTCTTCGTTACAAGTATAAACTCTGGATGTTCCATATTAGGAACTGAATATTATTTACAATCCATACGTTGAACCTGAAATTATTTAAATTCTGTTTGAGAAAAAAAAAAACACCGGCAAAAACTCAAACGTTAATCTAGTTTTTCTTTCATCGATAATTTCATCGTCAGATTAAAAATGCACAAAAAAAAAATTCTAGCACCACAATTGATCCGATATTGAGAGAAAATATTATAAGATGAACGCATTCAACAATCCTTCATATTTTATTATGTCTGTTCTGTTGTTATTTTTATTAAATAAATTGATTATTAACTTACATTAATTAAATACTCGTTATAATAATGATGGACTTTAGTTAATGTTAAAATATGTGCGATGAAGATTCCTCATTTAGTCATTTTTCTATAAGTGAGTTATTGTTGCAAAAGTTTAATTAGTAGAGATATCACAATGATAAAGGACAATTAAACCATTGAAATTATAAACTCACACGATAATGAATTTAAAACTTTAATTACACATGCAAATTTTCTGTGTACCCTCCTCGCTTTATATTTATTTTTAAAATCAGTGGTGGTCCAATTAGAAAAGTTTTGCTGTAATAACTTATAATAGTAATCATCACATTTTTTTTATTTAAAAAATAAAATTATTGGATATGATTATACAAATATGTCACCACTTCTGATAAAGAGGCAGATTCCTATTAATACTTTCATCCTTCCTCCTTAAATAATTTGTAATAAAAATTTATAATAAATAAAAAACAAAAACAAAAATACTGAAAAACGAACTAATACATTTTTCACGACAAACGCAATACATTTATTTAAAATCATAACTTTTATTTTTTGCATCAAAAATATGAAGAAAAAATAAGATTTCTTGATATTTCCGCAAGGAGATAAACTCATCAGAAAACACAACGTTTTAAAATAAAAATAAAAGCTCTTCAATACATTATATTTTTTTTCCATAAAATATTATTTTATAAAATTTACGATCTGACAATGAAATTTATGACTGACTGAAATGACAGTACAACATGACTTTTGTCTGCGGTAGGTTTTCACAATATTGTATTATAAATATATGTACAAAATATTATATTAAACAGAAGTTGATTGGAGCCTATATGTATATATATAAATATAGTTTTATAAATTGTATAAATGATTGATATGAGATTGTAGGTGGACATTTAATAATAAAATATCTACATAAATATATATATACGTTCACTCATATAACTTATAAATTATCTGTTCATAATACAGAAAAAAGAAAAGAAAAAAAAAACAAATATTTTATGCGTGTAAATAAAATAGTTTTTTTTTTGTTTGTGAAACGAGCGCGAAAATAAAAAAATATAAAAATATACAACAAACCAATCAAAAATAACAAGAAAATTATTTATATTTGATTTTATTGCTTTTATTTTTCTTTCATTTATTTACATCACAGAAAAGAAAAAATTGATAATGAATATTATTTGAAATTTATATGAAAAATATATACAAATTGTAATAATTTAAATTTTATAATGCGTGGTGGACTGGACACTTTTAACTAAAAAATAATAAAATAACTAAAATTGCATTTATATGCAATGAACAGAACTGAATTTATTTTTATACATTTTTTTTTTAAATTGTGGTTTGCATTTTATTCTTTCAAACAAAAGTGGTGCAATCTTAATTCTGATTTGGTTTAAACATAAATGACGAACACAGATTTACATAAAGAGGAGAATAAAAAAAAGTTATGGCGCCTCCACTTAATTTCTTGTATTCTCTTCATTCGAATTATGAATCTGATTAGTCCATTGATCCGTGTAAAATTATTAACATATTTTCTTAATACAACTCTGTTAAAGTTTTTTTTTTAAATTTAACATGCGGTTATATTTAACACAACGTAAATCAGACCGTGTTGTGCGTTGCGTTTTTGTTTTTAAAACATTGCGGTTGTGGGACACTGAACTAAACTTAATAAATTTATTTTATTTGTTGTTTGGTTTGGTTAATTTTTTATCAAAACTAAAATATTATGGGGACAGATTTTTTTTATTAAAAAAAAAAATATATTCTAAAACACAAAATATGTAAAAATGTTTGGAAAATATATTTATTAAAAAATTGTACATTTTCGACCTAAATAAAATATAGTTGCAACACGTCTCTAAATACATTCCTCTCTTACATTGTATTATTTTCTATTTTGATCTTAAAATCACTTAAAATTTGTTGTAAAACCCGGAATAATAATAATAAGCTATAATATGGCAAATAAATTTTTACCTTTGACCAAAATGATCAATATAACTTCCGTAAATTTCCTTAATTCAATACCGGAATTGGGTTGGAAACCATTGAATCCATTTGAATTTCTTTGTGTATAGATTTTGTTCCAATGAATAAAAAATTATTATAAATCAAAACACATTAGAATTTAATCTTTATAATGCTTCTCACCAATTTACTTTTTATTTTATCAAGTAAAAACAAATAACCAACAAAAAAAAGAAAGAAAAGTTTTTCTCACATAAAACTTTTTATTTAAAAAATAATAAAAAAAATCGGCAATTTAATTTAATCAAAATAAAATGTTTTTTTTTCCTTGGTTCGACCCCTTTTTTTTTGTTTATAAAAAATATATCATTAAAATATACAAATCTACTACACGGAAATTATTTCCACAAGAAAATTGCCTAATTTTTGTTTTTGGGAAACAGAAAGAAAATAAAAAACAAGATCCATTGCACGAAGATCTTAATCTTTTTTTTTGTTGTCTCATTAAAACAAAAGCGCGTATAAACAAGAAATAAACGCGTTCAATATATCAAAAAAAAAACTGTCTTGTAATAACACGGACACAATGTTAAATTGTTGTTGTTTAACTTCTTTTTATCTTTTTGTTGTGTTTTTGGTTGTTTCTTTTTTACGTTTTTTTTTTTTGACAAATACGCTTCAGGCATGTAGCGTATAATTTGTTTTGTTTTATGTCCATTTTTATATTTCCCAATTATATAGATTTTCATTTTTTTTTTAAATTATAATTTATAATTTCTTAAACGAAATAAGAACAGACAAAAAAACGAATTATACTCATGATGATCATGATGATGATGATGATGATGTTTTCCGTCCCACCATTTTTATTCTGGCGTATATTTTAAAATAAAAGCGAACGCGCGTTTATATTGAATAAACAAAATTTTGATTAAATTGCAGTTCCGCACAATTATTCCCCAATGAAGAAACAAAATAAGAAGAACAAGAAGAAGAAGAAGAGAAACAAGAACAAAATGAAAAATAAAATGAAGGAAAGACAAAAGTCTCAAGCGACTTAAAAAAAATTCAAGTGGAATAAGAAAAGAAAAAACAAGAAAACAAGAAAAAAAAGGAAAGAAAGAAAATGAAGTAAAAGTCATCGCGCGTTATCATCGTTGTCGTCGTCCTTTTATTTTTTTTTCCCATCGTCAAATAAGAATATGTTAAAGGCAAGAATGTGTATATGTATAAAAAAAATCTATGTGATACATGGTATAGAAATTTGTGTGGTAAAATTACCATACATCCACTTTAAAGGAAATTCAAAAAAAAAAAAAACAAAAACGAAACAGAAAAGTTTTCCCTTTTGTTATATTGAAGATTTGGATGGAAAAACATTTTCGAAATAGCAAAATATATATATAGGTTGGTTTTTTTTTTTCTGGGGAAAAAATGAAAACAGAAACTTTTTCTCTTTTATATTCTTTTCCTTCCTTTTTTCTTTTTCTTTTTCTTTTTTTTGTTTTTTTTTCTGTTTTTCTTTTTTCTTTCATATAAGTATAGAAAGAAGTAGAAGATAACGACCATTTATAAACGCGCCCTAACGACCCATTAAATTAAATTTATTTTATACGTTTGAATTAAACGCGATGCATTTCAAACTATTTCCCTTGAGTAAAGTTTTTTTTTTTTTGTGTTTTTATTTTGTTTATAAAGGAAAATTCTTGCGCCTTCGGTAATTCTAATTTTTTTTAAGAATCGTCTATTTTTTTTATTTTGTACCTCCCTCACCCTTTCAAAATTTTCATTGTAATGTATTTTAAAAAGGGGCGATCCAAAAAAAATATGACCTTGCTGGTATAAAAGAGGACCAATTATTTAGATACTGAAACTAGAATCTTTAGTCATTCTATCATAGATTTTCAACATTCAGTTACTTTAAGGAGGTATATTTATTTTGGATTTAGTTTTACCTTTTACAAACATATTTTCTGTTAAAGAATTTTTTCTTCTTTTTTTCTATTTCTCTTTTTTTTATTTACAATAAAAAAATTGCGTGAATCTGCTGAGTCTCCGTATTTTGTCTATACCTGGCAAAATTAACAAGCCCAAAGGGTTTAACCATTCTCATCCTTTCTATATGTTTGAAAGATGTAACAGAAAAAAAAAAACTAGATCACAAATCCATCGTACCTACATTCATCCCTTGTGTGACATTTTCTCTATAACTTTTGACCTTTTATAGTGAAGAAATGAAAATCAAAAAAAGGAAGAAAAAAAAAAGGAAAAAGACCCCCTTAACATAGAAAATGTCGTAGATTTCAAATAACATGTCAGTGATGGGCGGAAGGAGAAAAAAGGAAAAAAAGGACTAAATTTGAATAAAGGAAAAACCCTTTTTCGTCTTCTTGTTAAAAAAAAATATAAAGGAGTAAAATAGAACTCTACTATATACCCTTTGAAATTTCAAGAGGTGTCAAAAATATATGGTCGAATGAATGTGGAATGAGAGGGTATATATGGTAGAAAATATAAGAGAAAAAGGACAAAAGACAAACTATTTTATAGGGAAGAAGAAAACCAATTTTTTGGGGCCTATTCATTGCCACGCGCCTAAAAATATATGGAGAATCTATAGAAAAAGAAGAAAATCCATTTTCCTTTTGCGATGCGATATAATAAATCGTTCGTCTCCTTTTCAATATATAAAAACCTAAAATCCACCTTCAGCATTTTTTTTTTCCTTTTCTTTTCTTTTTTTATTTCTTCCCCTATATATAATTTTTTTTTAACTCCCCTTCCATCCCACATGCAGTATTTACACATAGAATTGTACATACAATAGACGAAACGCTTTAAGCTATAACAACCATTGAAAATTTTCTAAAATAGATATAAATAAAGTTTAATCTTCATTTTGTTTATCGAAAAACCGGGAAAATTTCCCTCAGGATATTTGAAATTCATTTCCTATATATATATAAATATATATTTTATATAAAGACACAAATATATAAACGTACACACACACAGACTTACACAAACATATATAGACACATATATCGCCGCAAGAGTGTTTATCAACGATAAGCCAATGATAATGACTTAATCACCTTTAAAAGTCATTTTGGGGTTGAAGTTTATTATAATAATGGACCCCTCGGGGTGGTCGAGGAGAAAGGGGATGTTTTTAAAGCTTAATATATATAAGCAGAAAATGTACAATGAACAGCATATATATATATATATATATATATATATATATATATATATATATATATATATATATATATATATATATATATATACCAAATATTATATTCATGTGTATACTACTGGACACCCACCAAAACTCATATCATATAACCACCCGCATATCTTTCTTCTTATAAATATATTTATACCGCAAACAAATACACAAACATACATCCGTTCGTTTATCCGTGTTTTGTATATGAGTGTGTGTGTGTGTTTGCATCTGTATATATTTATATTTATACAATGCTCGTAACCCCTTTAAAATATCTTATTTCATATAATAATCAAACAACAATATTAATTAACCCATTAAAGACCTTGAAGGGGGGTGATCTCGTGAATAAGTCTAATAAATAATTTTGGTCAATTCGTAAAAAAATGTATTTATATATACGTCTAAAAGGTAATATGATGAAACGTATGAAGGGCAACAGGACGAATTGATATGAGGGCAATTAAGAAAATATATAATGAGGCAACTTTTGAATTCTAAGCCTTTTTTACATTTTGGTTTAATTATATTTTTTATATTCTGATGTTAATAATGGAAGGTGTCCATTATATATCATGTTCTGATCTTATGCATTCTCTCATAATAATTATTTTAATTTCCACGAACATCGGCACTTTTGTGTGAATTCAGTTATATTTAATGTCGAGTTTCCCAAGTGAAATTCAATATGAACAAAATTTGTCTTGTTCAGAATTGAAACAAATAAATTCTGTAAACAAAATAATCCGGAAATAACAAATCTCTTAAGTGATCTGACACGAGTCAGATCATAGGTCTTGTTCAATTCTGAAATCAATAATTATGAATTTAGAAATATTTTCAATCAATTGACCTTTAAAAATAATTTATATTTGGTTGACTCAAAGGGTGGTCATTTGTGTCGCAAATATATGAATATATATGTGTGCATGTGTAAAGTAACACACCCTGCTCTGAATTTAAATCACAAAATATTTTTATTAATAAAAAATTAATTAAAAAAAAATTTCAATCAATTTTTGGTTAAAATAAAAATAAAAAATAAATTTTAATTATTTGGTTTTTTCACTTTTGCGATTCTGTCAAAAAAAAAATTAAAATGCAGTCCGAAATCTCGTGTAAATTAAAAAATTGTCTAGATAATTGAAATAGATAAAAAAAAATATCTACATTTTTTTTATGTGACGTCCTGAATTGAATGAAACTTTTTTATAAATTTCAAATTTTTCGTTTCAGTAAAAACAGGAAAAAAAAACGATGATATTGAAATATTTTCTGTTTGTCAAATACAAACAAAAAAATTTTTTGTATAAAATGCTGTGAATAACTTAATTAAATAAAAAAAAAAAAACAAATTATGGAATAAATTTTACAGAAAGCGGTTTAAAATTAAAAAATTAAATATTAAATGTTGTCTCTTTTTGTTTTTGTATTTTTGCTAGCACATTGTAAATGATGAACGTATTTTTATATTTTGTCCTTGACGTTAACGAACTATATAAAGAAAACTGTAGCCATTACTGTTAACCCATTACAAACAACAACAAAAATTACACAATTCCTTTATGGGTTCCAAAAAGGTAAGATTAAAAAAAAAATACTCTTCCAGGAAAAAAATATTAAATCCTATTCAGAATGCATCGTTATGTTGTGTAAGAAACTGATTTCATTATAACCATAACAGATTTTACCTGATGGAACTTCGCCATTAATATAACCGTCAAGGTCCCGTTTTTTTCTTTGCTTATTTTTTTGTATTCGCAAAATTCATTTTTTTTTTATTTACGGAAAGGGTCAACCATGAAAAATATTATTATTTTTTCCTAAGCAGAAAAAAATGGCAACACAACGACAAAAGGGTTCCTGTAAAAAAAAAAAAAAAAACAAAAAACAAACAAGAAAAATAACCGACCGCAGAAATATTTGTCCTTGAGGACCATTTTTTTCTATGTTTGTTCGTATCCTTTTTTTTTTACCCTTGTAAAACAACAATTGTGATATTGCGTCAACCCTGAGGGGTTTATTGCGGGTGCCATAAACTTATAACTCAAACACAAAAATGTTACTTACATGCATAGGCTCGATGCGATATTCAATGTGTAGATCACTTCAGTCTTATAATATCTGTTCGTTGCAAGTTTACATATTCGCATGATATTGATTTTTCGCCAGTAACTTAAAATAAGTAAATATATTATGGCGGATCGCGATCATGATCAGCGTCATTATAAAATATTACAAAAAAAAATGTATGTAAAAGTGTGAAAAATGGGTTTGGTATATCAGAAGCTGATTTAGGTGCCCGCGAGTATTGTGTTTGTGTTTGTGTGTGTAGGCGTGGATTATAGAGACGATCATATCGCATTTACTGATTAAATATCTGATTGTCTGAACAGACTCTTTCTACGAACGTGTATCTAAGTGTATGTGTGTATTATTTTTGAGTGGGTGCTTTGAGATTATTATTGCCCGTAATTTATATTCGTTGCTATTTTTAATCAATTTTCTTATAGTTTGTGTTCAGATTTTTTGTATCTTTTTTACATTTTTTTCTTCCTCTTCTTCTTCTCTTCTTCTTCATGTTCTTCTATGCGTTTGATGATAATAAATTTCATTCAGATCACAAAGTCATAAAAAATAAACAAGTACAACTGGCAATTGTGTTCTCTGGTGTTGTTTTTTTGTTGTTGTGTGTGAAAAAATATTAAAATTGTAACCTTCGTGCGCACAGTGAATTGTGCGCGCGATCTTGTAATCTTATAAAATGTTTTATTATGTGCACTAAGATTAGTCATTATATAGTGTTGGAAAAGTGCAATAAATTATTTTATTATGATTGAATTTGTTGATAAATTCATGCATCTAATAGAGGACAAATAATACAAAAAACAAAAAAGGTAAGCTTGATTTTACACAGTATTTTTTTGTTGTTCATAAATATATTCAATAATTTAATTTTTATAAGAAATGCTGTTATATTTTTTTTTTCTTTTTAATCAAAAAAATATATTCTAGATTTTATGTTTATTCATTAACAAATTTATACAAAAAGTTTTCATCAATTTTATAAAACTTTCAAATAAATTTATTTACTTAAGTCAGTCATAAAAATATTGCTGTCATTATTAAAATTCAAAAATATTAATAAAATAAAAAAATGATGGTCACACATTCATGTGTGTGTAGATAAATATACAGTCAAAATAATAAAATGAAAATATGATGACCGTAAGTTAATAATAATCGATTTAATATGATAACACATATAATTATCATCAACATTCAATTATATGCACGTGTTTCATAATTGGCGATAATTTATAAATATTTGGTGTGATGTGTGTGTGTGTGTGTGTGTGCAATTTTTACAATGTTAATTATTCACACAAAACAAAACAAAAAAAACAAGCAAACAACAACAATGTATATAAAAAAAACAAACAAAAATGTATCGATAACAAGACAAGAAGACATAAGACATAAGACAAGACATATATACACGATTAAACGCCAAATAAAGTAACAGTTGTTGTTGAGGAAGAAGAAGAAAAAATAAATAAATATATTTATACGTGAAAAAAATTTAATTATATTCATGAATGAATATAGCAGTGGACTGTAAGTGACGCCTAGTATGCGGTTCCTATAAATATCTTTCACTTATATACAACACTTGTATACGTATAATAAATGATGTTTGACCATTTTACATATTATTATTCAAGACCAATAACGACATTCAACATTTTTAAAGTGAGAAAATATCGATTTCAAGTTCAACCACAGACTGTTTTTTTTTTCTTTTTCATTATTATTATTTCGATAATAAATATTATAAGATTTTTGTCTGTTGCAATGCATTTTTATAATGTCGCCGCGTCCTCATATATCTTTTTGCCTTGTTTTTTTTTTTTGGATTCAAAATTTAAGCACATTTCAACTAATGTAAACAAATAAAGAAGACGAAATAATTCATATACGTGAAGTTATATATGCGATATCGCGTCTTTCAATAATAAATTCAAAAGGCAAATCCTAATATCGCTCTGTGAGTATACAAATTACAAATTTGCAAAAAAATACATATTTTTGTCATTTCATTCAGATTTGTTCTATTTAATATTTTACCAATGACCATTTTTTTCCTATAAATTACAAAATTAAAAATTTCTAAAAAAAAAAATCAAAAGAGTTCTTTTTTTATACTTTCTGGTTACCGTCTTTTCATATACAGAAGGAATATTAATTCATTCAACTTTAACCTGTTAATTTCTGTACACCAAAAAAAAAAAGACACTTGAAACCACTAAAAACAAAAATTATTATATTTGGCCTAAATATAATTCATATTTATTTTTTTTCATTTCAAGATTCTGACGCGACATGCAGCATCTGGTTATTTACATTTTCACAATAATTGTATTAGAGTAAAATGTGTTCATGTGTTATGTGCGTTTATTTTATAAATGACTATTAAAATTTTCTAATTTTATTTTCAAGTTTTTTTTTTTCTTAAAGAAACAAGACAAACTAAAAAATCATAAAGATAAGAAAATTTCTATAGATTGACTCTAATTGAGTAATTTATTTCAAGTTATCTTTTTTTTTTTCAAAATTTATATATTAGTACAGAATCAGTGACGGAGAGGTTATTGTCTTATGAACAGCATTGAAAAATTATTAATTACCTTGAAGCAATAGTCAGTTTCATTTAATTCATTCAGTTCAATTTATATAATTGTTTTCTTTAATTTATTTATTTATATAAATTTATTTCATTTGTAACTTTCTGTCTGGCTCGTTTTTTTTTTGGGTATATCATTGGAATTCCATGTTCAATTTTACCTGCTCGCACCTTCCGGTATGTTCTCTTTAAATAATCTATTCGATATATTCACGATTTCCGCTTTTAAATTTCTGTATTAAAGTAAAACCAAAATATTATGTGGTTTTCTCTTAAAAAATATTTTGATTGCTTAAAAGGTAAAATTAGTAATGCTAAAAGAATTGTGTGCTGATTAGATGAAGTCATCGAATATATATATTTTTATTGAATAAATTTCTACGTCACTGGAATAACTTTCTATATACACCAATTCAATTGTTTCCTTTATAAACGACCCCGCACATATAAACACTTCAAAAATTGTCTATAATAATACAAAATATTATTATCAATTAAATTGACTTTTATTGACCTTTAAAAAACAACTTGACAAAAATATAATAATAATAAACCGAAAACAATCAATGTTTCAATTCGACACGTCGTTAAGTCGACTATACGATCTTTCTACTGATATTCCATTTATATATGTATATACACCAATTTTTATTAGATCGTAAAAAAAATCAACTCAAGATGTTTTTCTTATGTATTTTATATTACTTCTTCTTTTTCTTCCTCTTCATCATCTTCTTTCTTTTTTTTTTTTCTTCTTCTTCTTCATCGTCAAATATTTATTACATGTTTGGGTAAATAAAACGTAAATGATACATGTAATTTGGTTTTATAAAATAGAATTTAATATGTTTGTATTTATGTGTATCTGGTTTGGGGGGTATGAAGTTAACAATATTTTCTCTGTTTTCTATTATTTTTGTTATTTTTATTCTTTTTTTCTAGGTACTGCAATAGTTTATATATGACAACAGATTTTACCACCCACCTGTTTATACATTTCTAAACTTTAAATTCTACCGAAGCTCAAACATTAATTATAAGAAAAATGTTTTAAATATTTATTTCTTATATGTCCATTCCATTAGAGTTTTAGACAGTGACATCATTTGAAATATATGTAGAGACCAAAGTTCACATTAGAATCATCATCCTAGAACTTAATATCTTTTTTTTTTGTTTTAAAATTCGCACAATTAAATATAACGAACATTAATAAAATATATAAACAAAAAAAAAATAGTCTACCTTGGTTTATCATCGTTAAAAAATTTATAATATACGCGGCCACTCCCACAATGTGTGACATTGAATATATTTAACCCAAAAATAAATCACATTTTTAATGGGTTTCACCCAATGACAGATCGTGAATCTACAAAAGTAAAAATTCCATTACAGAAAATTTTTTTTTTTCTTTCTATATGAATATATGGGTACGATACGTATGCTGTTTCATTTTTTATTCTTGCGTGTGGTAATCTTGAAACATCGATCTTGCATTTGTTGTTTTTTTCCTTTCTTTTTTCTTTTTTTTTTTTTGAAAATAAAAATCGCGTCTCGTTATAAAGTAAAAATGTTCAAGAAAATACAAAACAAAAAAACAACAACAAATATTATCAAAGAGAAGAGAGATGAGTTAAAAGTGCATATTTCTGTTTTCAAGAAGGAAGATGAAAATAAAGAAGAAGAAGAAGAAGAAAAATAAAAAGAAATTGTCATGTTTAAAGTTTTGAACTCAAGCTCAAGTCATGTTCAAGTTTTTTGTTTTATTTTATTAAAAACAAAATATTTCAAGTTTTTTTCTTTCAAACAAGAAACTAAAACAAATTCAGATCAGTTCACAAAATTCATTTAAATTCATTTGATTATAAGAATGTAAGAATTAAGTTGAAATTATAAGTTTACCGGACAATGGAATTTTTATACAAAATGGATCAAAGAGCAGAACTTGTAAGCTGATATTTGTAACTGAAATAAATTTATCCTGGTATTCTTAACCATATGAGGAAATGAATTTTTGTATCAGAGTCAATAATTTTAACTTTTTTCATTATAAATTTATTATTTTAAGTTAATTATTCCTTTTGTGTTTCATTTCGCCAATTATTATCTTTGCTAAGTTAAGCCAAAACAAATAGTGTCCTCGCTAACAAGAGCGTTCAGTCAATTAGGTCATAATTCGCGAAAATAAAAAAAAAATTTAAACATACTAGCAAAGATCAGAACATAACATAATTCATTATTTTAACTGCGGGCATTTAAATCACAGCCATTAACATGCCAAAAAATTAAAAAAAAAACACAACTTTTCAGTCATCAATTGTGAACGAGCCTGAATGAGAGACAAGAAAACCAAATACACGAAGAAGTTGTTTTTATTTTGTGCGTTTTATATATATATATATAATTTCTCAAGACCCGGCTGATTTTCTGATGTTTCTTTTTATAATATACGATTTATTCATAGAAAAAAAAAGAAGGAACAAAAAAAAAAGAATGAAAAAAAAAAATCGTCGTTTTCGTCGTCGTCGTCGTCGTTTTATTCATTTTAGATGATTTTTTTTTTGTCTGTTCATCTTATGCTTTATTTTGACCTCCAAAAAAAAAAAAAAATCTCAACTTCAGAAAACATGGCCTCTCCATCCAGCAAAACAAGTTTTTTTTTTTAAGAAAATGTTTCTGTTTCTTTTCTTTATATTCTTTCTGTATAAAATATTCTTCTTTTTTTTTTTGGTTAAATTTTAAATATTCTTCGCGTTTTTGATCATTTCCTTCATCTTTTTGGTTTGTATTTATTTCTTATATTCTTTTTTTTTTCTCTTAATATTCGTTAAATAATAATTTATTAATATTTATTATAAAATATTTAAAATTCAACAAAAAAAAACAAAAAAAAGTAGAAAAAGAAGAAGAAAGAACAAATCTTTATAAATTAACGAAATCAAAAAAAAAAAAACAAATAAAACTATGCATGGTCTCTGATTACATAATGATCAGTTTTATATCGCGCATATTATTATCACATCATAATTTTATTAAATTATTGTCATTCGTTTGATTTTTGTTTTTCTATCATTAATAAAAATTTGAATGTAGTGATGTTGATGAAATTATAAAGAATCTTTAATTTTAATCAAATAAGAAGAATATCAACGTGTATAAATTTGCGGCATTTTCAAGATAGAATATAGAATTAGATATAAATTGTTTTAAACGTCAATCAACTGACCATTTTGATGATGGTATTTTGAGTATTTTATGTTCATTGTAGGTATATAGAAGAAACGAGATTGAAGTTTTGCCGCATTCAATATAAAAAAATATAAAAACCAGTCTAAAATGAAAATGTGTAAAATCTTTTCTCAAGGGACTGAACCTTATTCTATCAGCTCCCAATCTTCTTCTTCATACATTGTTATATACGTGCTCGGGTGTTGTTTCTTTTTTTATACTTTGATCAAATAAAAATACGTTGAATATACGAATTTTCGACAATGTTCACGCGTTCCACACATTTTGTAGACGCCGGAAAATGTTTTTGGTGAAAGAAAGTGATGATCATAAAAGAGGATGATTATTGGATTGTATGTTTATCTCTACAAAAAAAAACATAAACAAGCAATAAAATCACTCATTTATATTTTGTTTAGTGCGGTATGAATAAACGTATATATATGCACGTCAATATTTGTATATACAATGTGTGTGTGTGTATACATGTGTAAAAGACAGACACAAACAGATATATACAACATTTGATGTGCCATCAAATTAAAAGCCGAAAAACGGATTTTTTTTTATATAGTAGCAAAGTGACTATAAAATAAAACTCAAATAAACTGTCTTAAATTAAGAGGGTGTCTCATAAAATAAAAACACGAATAAGTGTTTAAGAAGATATAAAATTATTTATAAAAGGACTTGACAAAGATCTTTTTATTGAATTATATAGCTCTATATAAAACCAAAAAAGGATTTTAAACATTTAACGTTGTGTTCACATTTTTGTTATTTTATTAGAAAAAATTAGCGAATCCTTCAGAAAAATTTCCCTTTTTTTTTGTTATCTCAGATGAAGTATTTCGTCCGTGAACAGTAAAAAAAATGTTCTACTCGTAACATAACATTATCGTATAAGCCATAAATTAATATAATAAAATAATTCCTCGATTATCCGGGTGAAATAAAATTAAACAATAAAGACTAATTTTTCACGTTTTTAAAAAAGCGTAAAATAATATTAATTTATCTATTATTCTACACTCTTCACTGATACTTAAATATAATACAAAATATTTATCGGTGTACAAAAAAAAAAGACACAATACAGCACATCCTTTATTATATGGAAGCAAACCATATGAAATGTGCGCGAATTTAGTCTCAGTGTTTTAAATAAAAGCTTAACTTAAATCTACTTAACTAAACAAAACAAAGAATAAAAAATATATATATATATATATATATATATATATAAAAACACTAACAACAAATACATAAAAAAAAACATCGTCATCTCCTCATCACCCTGTTTATTTTATACTTCTTTTTGTACTCGCATACACATTTTTATCGTTTATTTTACTGATCTATAAAAAACATGGCGCAGCCAACCTGTTTGAACGTGGCATAATAGTAATAATCATAATAATAATAATACTAAACAATAATAATAAACATAATCATAATAATAATAATATAAAGACGATTTCAAATGTCTTGTTAATTTGCAATAAAGTCAAATGTTTAATGTCGAACTTCATGTTTATGTGTGGGAAAAATATTCAACGACCACAAAAACTAACCAAAAAAAAAAAACACAAAATAATATTATAATAATAATAACAATAATCACAAAAAAAAACACAGCAACAAAAACAATAATCTCCAAAAAGAAGAAAAAAAAAAGAGTCGAAAAAAAATTATATTTTTTTGACATTTTTCTCTTCTCTTTGTTGTTGTTCCTTTCTTTTTTTAAGTTGACGTTATGACATGTTTTGGGTCATAATATTCAAGAGGTCGAACGTATATATATATGAGGGTGGTGAAGGGAAGGTTTTTATATCATTTATTAAATCCTATAGAACATAGTCCTATATTCGTTTTGAAAGGACACAAACCAGATTTTAATAAAATACGGATAACAATTGAATATTAATTTAGTCGATTATCCGTTTTGTTTTCGGATTGAAAATTGTTAAGAATATAATTGTTAATTATTTGTATATGATTGTCAATTGTTAATTTCAATGTATATTAATTTCGAATTGAATTAATTTACATAAAGACAACAATAAAAATTTCATAAGAGACAAATTTATTGTCCACATGGAAAACATATGCGCCAAAACAATTTCTTCTTTTACAATTTTTTAATCTTAAATATTTTAACAGATTCAGAATAGAGAATTTATTTATATTAAATAAATTATATAAAATATGTAGGACATTGTCAAAAATTTGACATGAAAAACAACAAAAATTGTATATGAGTTTCAGAGATGTGAATTTAGAGACACAATATCCAAATTATTTCTTGCTCACGAAATTGATTCTAGAATAAAAATTTATAATGAAATTTTAAGGTAAACATTTGTCTTTCATTAATATTTGTTTATAATGAAAACCATTATATTTTATAGAAATTCTTCTTTATTGTTACATTTGTTGACATTTTTACTAATAATGAACTATGAAGCTAAATTATGGATTCAATTTTGAATGCTTTATATCATATACAATTGTTGCCGCTTGTGATTAAAATAATAATAAATCTGAAAAGGATTCAATTTAAAGCCTTTAGAAGGAATTAAAGGAATACTTTTTTATCATAATTATATCCACTTACTCAATCCACTTCACTGTTTCTTTTGAAAAACAAAATTATATAAATGAATTTGATAAAATCTGCCATTGACCAGAAACAGAGGAGAATAGCTCTATTTATAACTGTAATTACAATTAATTAAATTAAATTAATTTTAAAACAAATCATTATAATAATAATAATAATATACAACAAAAAAAAACGCGCAATTTAGTTCAATCACGTAATTACATTTAATTTAATTTTATTTATATTTTTCAATTTGCACAAAAACAAAAACAAAAACAAACTCAAATTATTTTTCCTCCACAAAATTTTTTCTCTGGTTGGATTTTGCATTGCTGTGTGTATACGTGAGCATGTGTGCGGTTGGAATTTATAAAACACTAATACAATGAAGCTGTAAACAAGAAGTAATACTGAAAAGAAACGAGTTATACATTGAGGAAGGGGAAACAAAAAATTCAATATGGCCAACAAGCGTGTGACGTCCAGTGTTGTGTGTGATGTTTTCCTTAGAAATTTAAGGAAATTTGTATTAAAAATTGTTCAGAAATTTTTTTCATACAATATAATTAATTGGTTTTTGTTTTCTAAAAAATTTGTGATAAGGAAATGTGATAAAAATGTGACATTTAGTAAAGAAAAAAATTGTAAACAAAATATACGAATAACAAGTGAAAGGTGACAAAATGGGCGTTACGCCGATTGAATTGTTTGTTGATTAATAAATCGTATAATTGGCGGTTATTAAATATGAAATTTTATTAATAAGATGACTCATTGTGGTAAGATAATATTTTTTTGCAGTTTTACTGATTATTTATAAAAAATTTGTTACATTTTTGTGTTTATAATTTTAATGGGCGGTTCAATAGTTTTCCGATAATCCAAAGTTTGTTTTCCACGATTAGAATGAAATTGTTTGAAAATTTTCTAATGTAGTGAAATTAAAATAATTTTAATTCAAAAAACAATATTATTCATTAATTAAAAAAAAAATTTCAGATAATTTCTTTGATTAGAAATAATGTTCAAACTCCACCACTGATTTTTATTCACGCCCATTTTCTTCTGTTATAGGCAGCCATGATTGAAAATCACCAATTGTTTTTCAACAAGAGTAAACGAGATGGAAGACAATCGTCATACTAAAAATAAAATTCCTGAACAACATCATACAATGGAGGTGAGACACAATATTGCTTTATTTCATGTACCAATAACCAGTTAGACTGAGATAGAATTAAATAGGATATTCATGTGTTAGAGAAAGATGAAAAATACGATTTGAGTTAGTTATATTGATTGTTATATGAGAAAGAGTGGAATGAGTAATGCCTTTTATTACGGTTTAAGTGGGAATGAGATGGTCGTTGGCGTTTTTTTCCTCTTTTTTTTATTGTTTATATGGGTTAGAATGGGATATAAAATCCCTAAAAATAGGGATTTAAATAAGTGGAAACGAGATCATAACCAATTCAAATTTCAAATCAAAATGGAAAAAATGGAATAAGAAGAAAGATAGAAATGAGAAGATGAAAGAAGTTGTGTTATTGAAATGACGGTCGTAAAACAGAGATAGAGGAAAAAAAATGTTTTGTGTTTCTTTTTTTTTTTTTTGGGTTGTGTTGTTTTTGTTTTCTGAGGGTTATGATTTTTATTGAGTGTGAAAGAGTAATAAAATCAATAACATGATGGTTGGTCTGTCGTTTAAAGAAAATTTTTAGGTCTTTTATATTTATAATTAAACGCGCGTTAATTGTTCAATTTAAATTGGATTTTTTTTTCTCATTTTTATATTTTTTTTTTTAATACATTGTACGAACATTGGACTGCAAAAATATTTTTGTTGTTGTATTTTTCAATGTATATAAAAGTAATTTATAATCGCACATATTAATTATTAATAACCACCTTTAAGATATAAATAATTTTAACCTTCTTATCTAATAATTTTGATCGGATTATTCGCAAAAAGTAATTCCGTTAAATCATTTCGTATACGTTTTACTTTTTTTTTTGTTTTTTTTTTTCTTGTTGTTGCTTTTTCTGTTGAAGAGTTAAAATAATTCAAACTCATTTACTCTATTCAATTGTATTGATCTGATTAAAGAATCTACTTCTTGAAATTTTAAATATACAAAGAAATAAAATAACCGCTTATTACAAGATGGTGAACTGTATTAAAAATTAGAATAGTCATTGATGTTAATTTTGGTATGCATATTTAGGTCATTTATAAATTTATTTTCTCGCGAAATTTTATATTTTTCAGGATCTTACTTTATGATACAAAATTATATACATTCATTTGTTTTGCCATAATATGTATATATTTTTTTTACATAACAAGTTTGTGTTTATATAGATCACGCATATACACATTTTTCTTTTGAATGAAAATTATTTGAAAATATTGCTACTAATGAATTATGTAAAAAAATTATTATTTTTAAAAGAGATTAACTCGTAAGATTCATATGATGACAATATCTACGCCTTTTTTTCACTCAACTAAATAGTTATAGACAAATATATATATATATATAGATAGATAGAAGTTTCCGGCAGACTTAAGTCATATGACAATTTTTAGTAACGTCATTGAATAAATGGTTGTGTTTGATGTAGGTATTTGTATTCATGTATATATATTTTTGAGTCATCTTTTTTATAAACTCGCGTATACCCAACCGTTTGATATGTGAAAAAGAAAAAGAAAAACAAAAACTGTCTTTTTTTTTTCTCAATATACCAATTTAAATCTTTTAATGGAAAGTTAATTTAGAGACATCGTTATACTTATTTCGTTTTCTCGCATTTCTTAAAATATAAATTAAAATTTTTTTTTGTTCTTCTCTCTTTTCTTGAGTTTTTGTTGTTGTTTTAAAAAAAAAAAAAAGAAAACAGGAAAACGTGCGCGCGTCTAAAAATAATACAAATTTTTCTACTTTAAACCAATCATATTATGAGGAAGAGGAGTCAGTCACTTGCGTATTAACAAAAATAGATATATTCTTTTTTGTTTGATTCCATTTAAAAATAAGAAATTATCCTCTTGCATTTTCATTTATATTTTTCCAAAAATAATTATACCAACTGAAATATTTATAATATGCAATATTTTTGTTTTTTTCGCATTTATTAAAATTTATAATATTTATAATACTTTGATGTCATGTGGACTGAACTTCTATCCAATTCTGATGTAGATAAATTTAAAAAAAAAAAAATGGCGCGTAACAAGGGACAAAGTTTACGTTTATTTTATTTTTTTTTTCATAATATTTACGAAAGGGTTGGTTTACGTCACGTTTGTTTCGTGTTCTTTTCAAATCAAGGTCTTTGGTCTTTTGTGTGAATCAATTGATTTATTTATTTATAGTTTATAAAACGTACGCTAACATTCTTATTATTGTGAACAAATTAAAATGGCGTTCAAAATAAATTGACGTCATTTTTTCTGTTCTTTTCTTTAATGATGAAAGATTAATGCGTTTAAATAATGTCATCGTACATTATACCGGGCAGACACCGACAATATTTTGCAACGTTAATTTGAATAGCCGACTCTTTTTTTTTCTTATTTGAGACACAACTATAATGACGTCAGTAAAAATACAATTTAAGTAAAATTAATTCATTTATTATTTGCTTTATTGTTTATAAATATAAAATGCAATTTATTTACTAGAAATTAACAACGCTGTAACCGAGTGAATAACCGGATCCACTCTTATTAAAAGGGCCGTGAATTCATTGTAATAGTCCAATGATCTCGTGTCCATCTGTATACAAATATCAGCAATATGCAATCTATTACAGAATTAAATTTGCAGTTTCAGGAATATTAAAATAATATTCATATACATTTTTTTTTTTGATTTAAGAGATCTAATCTACGCGTTATGTCCAAAAAATTATTTCTATCATGGCGAGGTTTAAACTTTAAACCCAAATCCCTATTGATGAGTCTCCATAATTTGCTTTCCTTTTAATCGTTGTTAATACAATTATATTTGATATAATAATTATATGTATAAACAATTTGTCTATTTCTTTTGGGTCTAAAATAATCATTTGTTATAATATAATAATAACAAATTGAAGTTATCAAAATTAACAAAGAAAATATGTATAAATATGAACCTATTCTTACTTTTAAGTTCATGTGACTAAATTAGTTTTATAAAGGTTATAATACTTTTTCCTACCAAATTTATAATTGACCTTTAAAAATGATGTCATAAAATTATTTTTATAAAGTTCGATGATAAATTATGTCTCTAATGTTCCGATCTAATTAATCTTTAAAAAGAAAAACAGATCTGAAGGTAACATTATGTGGATCAATATAGTTTATCCAATCAAGACATGTCGGCAAACGTTATACGATTAAATGATTCCAATTTTTTTAAACTTAATAAATTGCTCTTAAATTTAGAAAGAAAGGAAAAATATAATTAATAAAATATAAGAAAATATGGCCTTACACATATTTATTTATTTATATTTCAATTAAATTGATATTTGAACGACTTAAGTAGATTTCAAAATTATGAGCGATAAAGGGTTAAAACTAAGCCACTGACTTTGTAGAATATTTTCCATTATTTTACGAATAACTTAAAATTATTTATTTTAATTTAATATTTGAGTTTGGTGTATTTACTCCAAATGACCAAAATCATTTTGAACATAAACGATTTTTTCTATAAATAAATGAAACAATTTCTCATGTAAAATGTTTTTATACTGATGACGAACTGATATGTTAGTGAAAGAAGGGTGTTCACTACAATATTTATTTTCACACATAAAAACGATAAATTTATGTAATTCATACCAATAATTACACAATATATAAATATAAGTAAACAATAAACGCAATCAAATTGTTATACTTTTGAAAATATTGGATATTGAATAACGATAAAAAGATGACAAATCTATAAGTATTTTATTTATTTATTTATATTTTATTTGAAGGGTCGATTTGCTTTATAGTTTGATGGAAAGGGTCGATTATATTACACACACACACATATAATATTGTATTATATTTAATATAATTGAGACATATTAAAACTCGATTTGACGAATTCTCCGGTTTCACATCGAATATAAGTACATATAGGTACATTAGATATTTGTGGCCTACCGCAGATTTCAATTAACGAATTTAACCGTAATATTTTTTTTCTTCTATTTTTCTTATTCAATTTTTATATGAATGTCGCCCTTTTTTTTCTATATTTTTATATTCTTATTATAAGAGTGACGATATATACAATGTCAATATGGCACTTGAAAAGGGATCAAGGATCACACACATATTTTATATAGGTACATTATATATTTTATATTCATACCTAAATAGTTTAAGTGGGGAGGAAATTTTAGCATGAGAAAATTTTTTTTTTTCCTATAAACAAAAGAAAATATTCAACTATGTACTTTTCTTAAAAACAACAAGAGAAAGATATAAAATGTAAAAGAAACCTTTCTAAAAGGACAATAGAAATTATATATAAGAGGATTCAACAATAATGATTTATTGAGTTCATTTTTAACAACAACAACAACAACAACAACAACAACAACAAATGGAATAAAGGGAATAAAATAGAATAAGGGAGGGACGAAAAAAAGGGATTATTTAGTATCTTGAATTGAGACATTTTTCTTCTTTTTTTTTTTTTTGGTCGGTATATAAGGGATGGTAGGTATATAAAGAGGGTCAAAGAGGGAACATTATATGATTTATTGTCCGCCATCATTATCGAATAAAACTTGTTAAAAAAAAAATGGAATAAAATAAAATAAATATGGAAGAAGCAGCACGTGATATTTGTATTTGTATTTGCTTTTGGCCAAGGGAATTTCTTTGTCAACAGTTTATTAAGGGAAAAAAAATAAATATATTCTCACATTGCTCTCAATAGATCTCTGTTTTTTTTTTTTTTGCTTTATTTTTTAATTAAATTCTGAGCGCGATTTAAACATTTTTTTTTTAGTTAACGGTTTTTGTTTTTTTTTGTGGGTCAAAATTTAGAGTGCTTTTTATGGTATGTGTGTGAGTTTGGCATTCTTTAAAGAAGAGTAAAATATTTTGTAATGAAAGTAAAAACAGAAAAAATACCGACGGTTTTATTTACAGAAAAAAAAAAATTAAGGACAAATAGGAAACAGGTGTTTCTGTTTTTATTTTGAAGAAAATGTTTTTTTTTTAATTAATATTTCCTGTTTGATGGTTCAATTAACAGTGAAAGTGAAAATTCATTATAGAATAATAAAAATAGATGCTATCTTTGAATCCTTATTCAAACACTATTAATTTATTGTCCTTTGTGAATTAAATGTTTTGCTATAGAATCAATAGAATAAACTAATCAGAATAATAGTAATCGCGACTTTAAAATGACAACTGATTCGTTAACACTCGTTAAAATAAACGCATAAACTAATTAATAAAAATAAACGCATAATTAACTTCGGATTATTTACATTCCAGTTAATATCGCTTTATACAAATAATGACATTTTCTATAAACGCAATCACAGTGAAAAGTATATAATTTACACAATATACCTATAGAAAAGTTCAAGCGGGTACATTGAATTGTAATATTTGTGGTTTAATTTAAATGGTGTGCAAATAATTTATTAAGACTCAAAAATATTTCATGCAAGAGGTCCAAAGGTTAATCTTCGTCTGACCCAAACATAACTTCATTTTTTTTTTTATTAATGCAATAAATGCGAGTTGAGACTTACTGCCTCAATTTTTTTTTTCATTTGGATTTATAACATTAAAAAAAATATATAAAGAAATTTAAAAAGCAAAGTGCATTTTCAAGATGTAATCTGCGTGTTTTTATATACACTGTCTGTATAATTAATTGATATAATTAATGATAATTTGTAGTTAATTTATAGTTTCGATAAATAAATGGAAAAAATTTAATTATATAATTACGTTTTCATATTCTTTGTTTAATAATAATTGTTCCGTCATGAAAGGAAATTAGAGATTTTTAAAAAGGGGATTTCATTCTATTATTAATTTAATTGTCATCATGACATTATTCAAATTATTCACTTTCTAAGACTTGTATTTTCTAGGAAATATTTTAATTAATTTTACAATAATAATTTTTCGCGCCCTTTTTTTTATGTTGTAACTACCTTGCACTTTTGGTCAATAGATGTCAGTGCATTTAAAGTGCAATTATTGTGGTGAATATAACGTCATTCGGTTCTTGTCCTTGCTATTCATTTTTATGTTTACTGTTTTAGGATTAAATTTTGCATTCCTTTTTTACTAATTATTAATCATAAACAATAGCCTTGTGATGTGTTTTGATTTTGAATATTTGTATAAATCTTTTATTTATAATAAAATGAATACATTAATTATAAGGATCGATTCTGAATGACAGATTTGAGTACATTATAATTGTTAATAATAAAATACAGTTTTATTAACAAAGATTTCATTACGAAGCTCTATAAAATAGTTTGAACAAAAAAGAAAACACTATAGGTAAAATTGGTAGGATTCAAAATATAAATAATATTTACCATTAATTTTAATTTAATCTATAATAACTATTCTCTGTGATATTCAAATAATGCCATAAAATAATGAGTTATAGAAGCAAACAAATAGTATATAAAAATTTCTCTAATTTTTCTTACACAGTTAATTAATTTTTTGTTGCTTATAATTTTTAAAAAGTTAATATGTAGTAAGAAAAATTCGTACTGTATTTATACAGAGTAATGACTCAATAAATTTATATTTTTGCTAACTGAAAAAATAAAACATACAAAATTAAATTTTAAGAAATGAAAACATAAAATTGAATTATTATACGTTAAAAATTATTTCGATATAATTTAGTAGAGTTATACTTCAAATAAATTTTGTCTCGAAAATGTCTGAAAAAATATACAAACATCATTTGTATTGAAATTTTCTTGATCGTAACAATTCAGAGATGAGTTTTATGCCTCTCACGACTTCCGATTTATAATTGCGTTTATTTGAAATATTTATTCTGAATTTCTGAATGTCTTTAGCTGTATAAATTCTTATCTGTTGAATATATGAGTTAACATCATTAAATAAGAGATTTGGGAAGATGTTAATGTTCATCATATACCTACATTTTTTGACAATACTATTTCATGCTCACATTGCCATTGTTTGGGGTAGCAAGTCGAAATGACGTGTTTTACGGAATTTCGTTACCTATTTATAAATTATTGAGCAAAAACTATTTGGCTAAGCTTTACAAGATCATCAAATTTTAAGTACTTATGGGTGAAAAAATGTCAGAGTTACACTTGAAAATAATTATAATGCATCAAGAAAATGAGAAGAAACACGCCGCCAAAAAAGCAAATTTTAAATTGAATATTATGAAGAAGCAAGCAAAAAAAAAGAAAAAAAAAAAGAAAAAGAGAAACAAAAAAAAAAAACAAATAAGCAGAAAAAAATCATATAATTTAGCGCCCAATAAACCGTAGAGCAATAATAATAACAATAAAAATATAATAAGCATCTCAAAAGATATCGTTTAAACAATCGTAAAATAAAAAAAATTGCCTCGACTTATACTACTATTAAACAAAAAAACAACCAACCAACCAACCAACAACAGAAGAAAAAAAACTCTCGCGTCGCGTCACACGCGTTCTGAATTTACAACTTAAACTTTATTTTTTTTTTTATTTTATTTATTTTTTTATTTCATTTTTCTTCTTTTTTTTTTTTTATTCTTCATTTTTTTCGTTTTCGTTTTGTAAAAAAAAAATTTTGTTGCTTTTTTATTACCCATTTATGTATATATGTATGTATGTTGATATTTTTCCGCGTGTTTATGTATATACATTTTCTTGATTCTTCTTCTTCTTCTTCTTCTTGCTGCTTCTTGCTGCTTCTTCTTCTTCTTATAAGATTTTATGTTTTGATTTTTATGATCAGTAAAATAATCGTAAATGTCATAATACAAGCGGACATAAACCGAACTTAACCCGCGCCGCAACAAATAAAAAAAAAAAAAGACAAAAAAAAAAACAAATTAAAACGCGCGGTGATTTGTATATTTATAAAAAATATATTTTAATATTATATTATTATTATTGCTGATGGATGTCTATATGGTTATATGTCTATTTTGTCTGTCTGTATGTCTATAAGCAATAATGTCTCATTATATGATCATCATCTGTTTTAAATTGTGGGAAATATTTGATTGTTATGGGAATATTTACAAATTTTATACGTAAATAATTTTATTCATAAATAAAATTATTTAAAATTAGATAAATCGTGTTTTAAGATGAATGAAATATTTTTGTGATGAACGTGCATTTATTGAGCAGAATTCAAATGTATAGAAAGTGAACTTATATACTTAAAATAGTCGACTTAAATTATCTCACTTAAATAGTGAATTGCATTAATGGAAATCATCGAAAAAATTAGTATGGAGCAACACGATCTTAGTCCATTGGATACATCCCCAACCTAATCGTATAGTTTTCCACTGTAACAGGATTTTTCAAATGAAACAAAAGTCATTTTGTGTTATACCGAAAAGCAATAATAATGATGACACTGTTAATGGATATTTAAAACATCTGCACATGCGTTTGTTAAGTACTTTATATCTTTATGAAATATCTGTAATTTTCAAGTTATTCTGACTGATTTTAAACAAACCAATGATTGTTTTATATTACTAATGCAATAATATAATACATTAAGAGCAAACGTAGACAAGACTTGTCTAAACTTCTATTACTAATTTTAAGAGTCCTTTTAAGTCACATTAATATATTTATGGGATGTCGCTGAATCAAAAGAAACAGGATAATAAAATAATTGTAGCCACAGGTACAACCTCCACATAATCGCCATATAAAAAGTATAGATTTTGGTTGGTGCGTATAGATGTAGATGATGCTTTTATTGCATTCTCATTCTTTCTCAAAATCAAATTAATAAAAAAAAAAATATATATAAAAATAGAGAAAACATGAAAAAACACTAAAAATAAATCAAGGAATCTCTTGTCCTTTTTCACAGAACATATATCATTGGATGGATAGTTTGGTTACAAGGAATTTTATGGTATTACAAGCGAACATTATAGAGGTACCACCGTGAAATATCGGGTTGTTCTATTCTGACCAAAATAATCAATAAATCATCAATTGTCTTTTTCCTCTTTATAAAAATATATACAATATAGGTAAACGGGTATAGATAGTTCAGCTCTGAACATCCTTTCTTATTTAGAAACTCTGTTCAAAAATATTGTCTTCTTCTCTCTTACCGGTTTTTTTTTTCTTGTTCATAAATCATAAATAAAAAAAAGAAGAAATTGTGCAAAAATTGAAAATTATGACATGTCTCATGCCCTCCATTTTGGAACCCTTAAACAAAAATAAACATCTTCTAGGTGAGGAATGAGGATGCATATAACAGTAAAATATGAAGAAAAACTTTCTAAATTCTTTTCGCTTTTGTCTAATATTTTTTTTTTTTATTTTAGTTTTATTTTTTGTGTTGTTTCGCATAAAAATACAAAACAACAAAAAAAATAGAAATAATAGAGGAAACTTACATCTGTTTTTTTGAGGGTTAAATATTTTGGTTGCGATTAAGTACTTCATATAAACTTCACATAAGTTTAGAAATTTTATAGTTTTTTTATTTATCAATTTATTGTATAATTGAGATGACATTTTTACCTTCTAACAAAATATTTAAGTCATAACTTATTGATTGAAATTTATTGGGCGTTTCTGATGATTGAATTTTACTTTATAGTTTTGTATTTTTTATCATCTAGATATTGATGAAAACCGATCAAAATACGACTGGTAGAAACATTTTCATTAAGGACGCGTCCGTCAAAAAATTATTTCGGCTTAAGCCATTTATACATTTTCACAATAAAATGAACAATCGAACGATTTTAATGCAAGGAGATATATAATATTCCTTTTTAAAACAGGTCATTAAAGCAAGAAAATTTAAATGAATTGATCGTGGGCACCTTAAAAGTAAAAATAACTACATATGAATGGTATTGGTTTATTTCAGTCCAGTAAATGGCAGTTTAATAGCCTAGGGAATTAAAATTCAATAAAAAAATGAATTTAAACGGATGATAAAATATACAATCTCCATCTTTTATCTTTTAACAAAAGTACAACAAACAGAAAAATCTCTGTTTTCAAATAAACAGAAAATGTTTTATTATCCTTTCGTCAATTTTACTGTCGGCAAATATACAAGATATATAAGATTATCGATAATATAAAATTCAGTAGCGTACTCACAACTAAAATAAGTAACCAAAATAAAAACAAAACACTTATAAAACCATAAAATGACACTACATAATAAAATAATCATTTTCGTTTATATTTTAAGAGTCAAGTCAAGACCTCTAATCGTTACAGACACACTAAGAAAAAAAAAAAAAAAACAAGTGTAATAAACATCGCAATGAAAATGCCAAGTAAAAAAAAACAAAAACAAATACAAAAAAAAATTGTATGTTTTTATTTTACTACTTTTTTACGAGCAAATTTTACGAGTTTTAAAACGCTTTGGGTTTCTTATTTTTGTGTGTGCCATAGTCAGCGTGCGCGCGTTCAGTTTTTATATATATATATTTACCACAATTCGTTCTGTTTTTTTTTTTTATCATCTAATAAAAAAGAAATATAAGAAATCAAGAGTTGAGTATTTAAAATGTTCTACTTCTGTTCTGTTCTCTTATTTATACTAACTTTTTAAGAAAGTTAAAGGAAAAGAATCAACAAAAAAAAACTTCTTCTTCTTCCGTATTTTAGACGCATGAGTTTATTGGGTGTTTAGGCTATTATCGTGATCGTTACTTTTGATCATAAAAAAATTTATTATATTAAATAAATTTAAGTTCAGTGATTTAATACTTTATTTTTTTCTTCTTTTCTCTTTCTCACTCTCACTCTCTCCTTCTGTTTATATTCTATAAAAAATATATAAAATTTATTATTACTTTTTTTTTACGATAATTTAATTAATTATTATTATTATTAGTATTAGAGAAACATGAAATGAATGATTTATATTTAACGACACAAATGAGTAATAAGATTATATTGATTAATTTGTTTTTTATGTGTGTATATTTTTTATGGGTTTTTATTTTTTTTTTTTTTTGGTATAGGGAACAAAAAAGAAAACCTGATGCTAAATGTTAAGTTATAAATTTTATTGTACTGATTATGATTGATGGCATACGGCTTTTTGTTTTGTTTATAGACAAAAATTATAACGATAATATACAAAGTGGATTTTAGTATTTCTGAATTGTTGGGTCAATTAAATTTGACCCATATAGGAAGAGGAAATTTATTTACACCATGTTGATCTTGATCTAATTCTACGATAGTTGTGTCAATAATATTGATGACTTTATTTTTTTTTTTGCAATTGTCCTCAAGTTCTGTTGTCCTATTTATTATTTTTTCTAGAAAATTTACACAATTATTTTCTGTTTTATTAAATTTTAGTTTTTCCTTTTTTGCTTTTTTTTTCAGATCTCACAAAATTATTCGTCAAGAAAGAGAGATTATTTGACATTATTTTGGTGACTGACTGCGGGATACAATTTTAAAAAAAATGTGATTTTGTAATCGGCTGATTTTTTTGTTTAAAAATTTTTTATTTTTCTTTTGTATAAATTTTGAATAAATAAAACAAAATTATTTGATTTCGAATTTTGAAATTTCTTTGTTTTTGTTTATTAGATATTAAGCGCGAAAAAGCCTGAGGGTGTGATTTGGTGAAGTTGCTGTTTTTGCTTCTTCATAATTGTCCTATTAAATAACTATAAAAAATGGATAAATATACAAGTTTCATATTTCTCTACGTTTGTCTTAACATTCTTCCGTCTAATTTTTCATCATAGAAGAATATTAAAATTTCAAATTAATTAACTTTTGATATTTGAGTCCTTACGGACGTTAACATTATTTTTTATTTCTTCATTAATTATATGGTTTCAAATTTCAGAACAACACATTATACAATAATTTACGTTTGATTATTGCATTTCTTCATATTCACCATAATCTTGGACACAGAAATTATATTCACCACTAACATTTTAAATTGCCATATGTTTCAATGCACGTGCTTTTCAGATCCTTTTTCTGTGCTTGTGTGTGTGTATAGTGTATAGTGTAAAACTAAAAATAAACTTTTTTCTTTAAACTAGAAGAACGATTGATTTAAAGATTGACTCTTTCTATGACGTTTAGTATGATGTTCAAGTGGCAATTTAAATTGCACTTATAAAAAACAAAAGTAACAAACCAAAATATGTTCCATTTTAAATTTTATTCTTCTTTTCTTTATTCTCATCCATCCATCGTCCCTATATGTGAAAGAATATTTTCTATATAAAAAAAATACTCACACAAAATAAGAAGACAAAAAAAAAACAAAGCTACTGAAATGTCATTGGACGAACGAAAAAGGAACAAAAAAAAAATACACACACACACACTCACTTATCCAATTCACAAACAGAGAAAAAGAGAAAGAAAGAAAATATATAAAAAAAAGTTACAACAAAAAAAAGTCCTTTACTATCTCTTACTAAAGTGAAAGATGCTCTCCTTGTCTCGCATATAAAACAGAACAGATACACATTGAATTTTTTTTTGTATCTCTCTTTGTCTCTTTCTTTCTCGTAAAATTCAGCGAAAGTAACTGAAAGTGATAGATGAGTTTTTTCTTATATTTTCTATGAGAGTTGAACTGAGTATATACGTGTGTTTGTGTGTGTATGTTTTGTATGAGGGGAAATTTTCTTCTTAAGAGAATTTTTTGTTCTTCAAAATTTTAATTTATTTATAGACTACACACACACACACACACACACACACACATATATATTTTGTTGGTTTGGCAATTGAATAAAAAAAAATAAAGAAATTTTCTTATATATTTTTTGTGATTTTTCACATTTTTTAAAAACAAAAAAAAAACTTTAAAAGAAAAACATGAAAAATATCTTTTAAAGTGAAGAAAAAGGAATAATGGGAAATATTTATAGACCGTCAATTAGACTTAAAATTTATTAACCCAAAATGAAAGAAAGGAAAAACAATCAGAAAAATGTAAGTATATCAAAAGAATAAAAAAAAAATGTGATTTTACAACCGCAACGACACAACATTTTATTTTATCATTTATTGTTTATTGAATGTTTTACTACAAAATTATTATCCCATAAAAATCACATTATTCAACAATAAAAAAAAGTACACACAAAATGATAATAACAACAAATTCATCCGTCCATCAAATCAATTTCCTTCTTTTTTTCTTTCTATTCTTATTATTATTATTTTTCACTCCATAAAAAGCCATAAGAATTCTTCTAAAATGTGTGCTGTGTGTAAGTATGTATGTATTATGGCACATCTAAAAAAAAACCATCTCAAATAGTTAAAAGAGTACTTTTTATACCCTTAAGACACTGATTAGATTAGATTGTGAGATTACACTCTAATAGCACTATAAATTTTCTATTGCTACTGAAAGAGAACGTAACAGTCTAAGTGACGTATACGTTACGTACATATATTCGTCTTCGTCCTTATCGTCTTCGTTTTCATTCTTCGCTCCAACATACTCTTTTTTTTTCCTATTTTGTATATTCCCTTTCTTTTCTTTTCTTTTCCTTTCCGTGAAAATGTAAAGAAAAAAAAATCCCCATCATCATCATCTCCTCTATTTCTATATACTCTTCTCTAGATTTTCCAAACGTCTTATATAACCCATCAGACCAGGTAGTCGGTATAATAAAGGATCAGAACAATCGCTGAAATGGGGCAATAACGACGCAGTAAAAAACATTTTTTTTCTTTTGCTTCTTTTGCTACCTAATATACCCTCTCCGGATTCGAATGAGACAAAAATAATAAAAAATTGCATGTTTGCTTTTTGGTTAGACAAGGAAAGTATCAACAACAAAAAATTTTCATCTCATCCCGTATTCTGTTTTTTTTTTTCTACAATATATAAAAACACTTGTACAATTTTTTTCTTTCCTTTCTTTAAAATAAAACCAACAAAATCGCGATCTCACTTTAACCAATTGATTTTATAGCATAAAAATGTTACTTGTTTTCTCATTCTCTTGTTATTTTTTGTTCCGTTTCTTTTTTTTTTTATGTTTGATATTTTTATCTAACGAACTCTTTCACTCTTACATATTCTCTTTTATCCGGTTCAATATGAATACAAAATTGACTCTGTACAACTTTTTATGGTGTGTTTAGATGATTGTCATTTATTGTAAAACGACAGAAAGAGATAAAAGTTATAGTTTGTTGTTGTTCAAATTTTTTTTGTTGCTCTTGTTGTTGCATTTTTGAAGTATTTTATGGCAAATGGTTATGTTCATTCTTTTCTATGTATTTGTGTGTTTTGGTATTTGGAGTGCAACGTAAAACAACAAAAATAAAAGAAAAAATTGTATTAAATTTTGATTGATTATAACCAAGTGGGAAAGAGATGGGTGAATGAGGATTGCTTGTTGTTGGTTTTTTTTTGTTGTTATTGTTTCTTTTTTTTTTATTATTTTTATTATTTTGGGACATGGAAATTTAGGGGTTTTGAACTTTGTTACTTTATGATTGTTTGTTGCTAATAAAGCAATTACTCTTCTTCTTCTTCTTCTTTTTCTTCTCTTATATTTATATAGAATATAAGGCGAAAAGGGTCAACCACATTAAATCCTTTTTGATGGGTTAATTTATACAATTTAAAGAAAGAAAAAAAAACAGAAGAGTGAGAGAAAATAATCGATTATTATTATTATGATAATGATGATGATAATGATGATGATGATGACGAAAATGATCTTTTTAGAATTTTAGTTAATGAAAACACAAAAGTTATAATTTTTTATTATTTTATATTTTTGGTTTTAATTGAAATAAAATTCATTATTTTATGACCAAACCGGAAATAAAATAATAAAATCATAAAATAGAAAATTATGATTAATTAATTAATTATGATGATTAATTGCTTAGTACATATGTACATAATTTAATTAAGAAAAAATATAAATAAAAATAATAAAAAGATTCCTTTTATTAAAATCAAAACAAAAAAAAACGTAAAAAAAAAAAAATTAATAAAATAATAAAAAAAAATTTAAAATAAACAAAACACAAAACAAAACAAAAAGAACAGAAACAAAACAACCATTAAAAAAAATGAGATCGCATCATCTTAATTGGTTGATGTATTTTGCCTATTTAATATTAATGTGCTAAAAAGAGATAACCATATAATTATATTATCTAATACAATTGAAATGGGATAGTTATACAGATTTTAATGGTGTATAAAATCAAGAGCGAGACCAAAAAAAAAACGAAGTGTATGTATGGGAGTAGAGATATATATACACTTTTGCTTCTTCTTCTTCATCTTTTTTAATATAAAATTCATTATGAAATGTATATGTTAAAGGGAGATGGATGATTGCGCAAGAGACTCGTTTTTTGTTGTTGCTTCTGTTATTATTGTTGTTGTTGTTATTGTTGTTGTTTTACTTGAATATTTTTTTTCTTCTTCTTTCTTCTGTGTTTTTATTCTGTTTTTTTTTTTTTTTTTTTTTTTATTTCAACCATCCATCCATACGTACAGTTTTATATTCTTTTTCATTATAGTATGGTTATGTTTGGTTTGGTATATTCGACTATTTTCAGTTCGTTCGGTTCGTCGGCAGTAACAAAAACAGTATTTTTGTGTAGAGAGTTTAGTTCAAAAATTGTCGTACTAAAGTGAACACACTCGTTTTTTTTTGTGTTTTTGAATATTACAAAAATTCTGTTTGTTTTTTCCTTTTTTTTTTTTTTTGGAAAGAATTAAAAAAAAAGAAGAAAAAAAAAAGAGACATCGGCGCCCGCGATTTTTTTTTTGTTTTGTTTATAAAAAAAAAAATAAATAGTATTTATTATTATAAATCTTTTGAATTTTAATTATTATTATTATTATTATTATTATTATTATTATTATTATTATTATTATTATTATTATACACAATAATTTTTTATTAAGTTTTCGCTCTTTTTTTTATATTTGTTGTTCTTGTATTCGTTGTTTATTTTTCTTTTTTGTTTTTGGTTCTTACATTTAATAGTTTATTTATTTATTATTTTTCGTCTCTTCTCGTTATAAACGCCGACTTTATTATAAACTTTTAATTATTATTCGTTATTATTATTGTTATTATTATTATTATTATTATTATTATTGTTGTTGTTGTTGTTGTTATTGTAATTGTTATTGTTGTTGTTATTATTATTTTTTATTGGCAATCACATAAAAATAAAAATAAAAATAAATTGTTATTGAAAGGAACCGCAACTAAATAGCAACAAATTATACATACAAAGTGTACAATCAACAGACATTATATTTTTTAAAACAAAAAAAAAATAAACAACAACAAAACATTGAATTAAATTAAAATTAAATTGTTTAAAAAAATTTCTGTGGTCAAAGTTTTCTTTTTTGTTTGCTTTAAAGTTCATTAATGATTATTGTTATTATTTGTTGACAAAAACTTCTCACATTGGTTCATTTCACTCTTATTATTCGTCATAATAAATAATTAATAATTAATAATAATTCTCTATAAATAAAACAAAAAAACAAAAGTTAGTAACCAACAGTAAAACAGTCATTAAAAAATATAATACAATAACAACAACAACAACACAAATAATAAAAACTTTTAAGTCGTTGATTTCCGCGATCGGTCCGAAATTTAGTTTTTTTTTTTTGCCTTTTTGTTTTTTATTGTTTTATTTTTTATTTTTGAAAGAATTTTTAGTTCGGTGAGACTTTTTTTTTTTGTTTTTATTAATTTTACGTTATCGTTTCCTTCCCCCGCAACCATACCTTCTCGGACACATTAATCGGTTCATTAGTTAATTAATTAATTTACTTACCTCGTTTTTTTTTTTCCG
Source organism: Pedicia rivosa (assembly GCA_963082725.1). Classification (NCBI taxonomy): domain Eukaryota; kingdom Metazoa; phylum Arthropoda; class Insecta; order Diptera; family Pediciidae; genus Pedicia; species Pedicia rivosa. The sequence goes on along the minus strand of OY720153.1, from coordinate 3,661,698 downwards.
TTAAGAATTAAAATAAATTAAATTAAATAAATTCATAATAATAATAATAATCGTTTACATTGTGTTTAATCCAACAACAAAAATTCTAATTATTTGTTTTTGATTTTTTTTTTTTTTGCTTTAAACAAAAAGCAAAAAAAAAAAAATGAAGAAAAATCAAATTCAAATAATTAAATAAAATTTTCTTTTTTCCTTTCTTAAAGTTTTAAGTTTTAAGAGAAGCACACACACACACAAAAGAAAAAAAGCAACATTAAAATTCTTGTGACATTTTTTCACCAAAAAAGAAAAAAAAAACAAAAGATTTTTCCTGAAAAAGCTTAAAGCAAAATGATGAAAAATTTCAAAAATATAAAATAAAAAAGAAGAAAAAGAAGAAAATAGTTTTTCCTATTTTATTTTTAAACATTTTTTTTTTTTTTCTTGTGACAATATTTTCGTTTTGAAAAAAAGAATCAAAAAAGAAAAAAAATTCTAAAAAGAATAAATTTTATAAGAATCCGAAGAGAGGAAAAACCAAAACAGAAAAAGAAACTTGTCTTTTTGTGTTTTCTTTTTTTTTTTTTGAAGAAGAAAAAATAAAATATAAAAAAAAAAAAAAGTGACAAATTTTTCTTTCTTTCTTTTTAGAAAAAAAAATCTAAAGAAAATATTTATTTGAAGGAAAATTCTGTTTTTAATTTGTTCCTTCAATCAAAAAAAAAATAATAATTTTTTTGAGAATTTGTGATTTTTTTTTTGTTTATTCCCCAAAATTTTTCTGTTTCTTTCTCTTGTTCCCTTGTTGTTGTTGGGAAAAGAAAAAGTGTTTTTTTTTTTTTAAATAAAATAAATTTAGCCAATCTAAAAAAGTGAGGTTTTTGAATTAAAAAAAAAAAAAAAAAAAGGTGAATTTGATTTAAAAAAAAAATTAAAAAAAAATAAAAGGTGATCTCTACAAAATCGTTTTTTTTTTTGTGTTAAAACTTAAAAAGTAAAAAAGAAAAAAAAAAAAAAAACAAAATAAATAAATAAAGGAATTGAAAAATTTCATTCACAAATTTTTAAATGTTAATTTTTCAAAGGAAATTCTCAATTTTTCTGTTGAATTTTCCCAATTTTTTTAAACTTTAAAAAAAAAAAATGTCTAATTTATATTATGACACTGTTTCCGTTTATGTCAACTAATGACACTGGTTACTTTCGTTTCTGTCTAAACTTTAAAAAAAGTTATTGTGAATTTATTTAATTAAGATTTTTATAACGGACAGAGAAAAAAAAATTGCAGAACAAAACCAAAACGCGCTGACAAATAAAAAGCAATCACAAAATAAAAATAAAAAAACTTTGGAAATTTAATTAAATTAATTAAATAAATTCAATATTTTTCCCGTGAAATTGTTTATTAAAAAACCGTAAAAATTGCTACTAAAATAACAGCATCCACAATGAACTCATACTTTGAACAGTCAGGCTTTTATGGTCATCCACATCAGACTTCTGGTATGGGTATGACATCAGCATCACATCATGATCAAACACCATCAGCAGCATATCGTGGTTTTCCATTATCACTTGGTATGACACCATATGCAAATCATCATTTGCATCAATCAAGAACAACACAAGATTCACCTTATGATGCTAGTATAACAGCCGCATGCAGTAAAATCTATGATGGTACTTATCAAAAAGATTGTACTAAAACAACAACAACATCTGGTGAAACAAATGGATATAAAGATGTATGGAATACAACATCAAGTGGTAGTACTGGACAAAATGCATCAGTACCAGTAAGACCATCAGCGTGCACACCTGATTCACGTGTTGGTGGTTATTTAGATGCGGCTAGTGGTAGCCCAGCAAGTCGTGGTGGTTCAACAAGTGTAACAGGAGGTGCATGGAATGGTAATTGTTCAATAACAACGGCTGGTGGACAAGCGGCAGCAACTGGACTTCATCAGACAGCTAATCACACATTCTATCCATGGATGGCTATCGCAGGTTAGTTTCTTTCTTTCCGACTTCTGTTATTTTTTTGTATACTTAAGAACGTGTTCTCTCATGTTAGTTGTAATAAAAGTTAAAAAAAAGTTGTTCAAGATGATGTTCCAAAATAAAAGTTCAGCTTAAGCTTCCTGAAGCGACTGAACATAATTAATTTAATAAAATCAAGATTGACGAGGAAATATGTAGAAATTAGATTCTTTCAATGTAATTCCAATTTTTTTCTTGAAAAGTTCTTGAAAAGTTCTAAGTGAAAAAAATTATACAAAAGTGAATAAAGAAATCATAAAAAATCCTGTAAAATAAATAAGTTGTAATTTGACTGTAATTGTTTTTCGTTCGTTATATTTTTTATTACACAAAAATTAAATTCCAGTCTAATTTTGCATATTTAGAATTGATAAACTCTTGACCCCATCATATAAGCGATATAAATTATAGCGGGCAGCTACTAAATGGCCTCATTATAATCACATTAATTTAATTGATACAATTTTTTTCTTTTTCTTCATTTCGTTTATTTTTCATTTTCTTTTCAAATGAGCAGAAAACAAAACCAAAACTTAAAAAAAAATAATGGGAATAAATAAATAAATTCATTGTGATATAAAGAAGAGAAACCCTTTGGCTACGCCAATAAAAAATTCACCACACTTCAATGTCAAACGTTTTGTAAATTTGCCTCAAGCAATTTCCCGTTTGTCCATCTCTTGATTAAATTTCTGTTTTTTTTTTTAATTTTTATCCTTTTCTGACGATGATCATCAGATCAGATATTTCGTTTTATAAAATCGAATTTTAAGAATGTGCAAATTGACCGTTTCAAAATGAAGCAATAAAAATCATCATTTAAATCACCACTTTTCTGTATCTGTTTGTCTGTAATTTTATTTCCTGTTTTTTTGGTTCCCATTTTATTCTTTCAATCTCACAAGAGTAGATTATTGTTATTTTTGTTTTTGTCTTCAATTGAATTCTTTTTTTCTTAAAAAAAATTTTAACCAAAAAAAAAAACTTCTTTATAATTCCACCGTCAAGTTGGTAATTATTTCGGAATTTTTAACCGCGTGTGTGCCTGTGTGCCTGTGTGCCTTCTTCCATGTGTGCTTGTGTGTGCCTGTGTGTAAACGTTATAAAATTATGTATCGTTCAAATAAAATTATGATGGACGAGACGAATCAAAATGAAGATGTTGATGAAGATTCTGGGAGGATGGAAACGGAGAAAAATAAAAAAAAAAAAAGTTTTGACCTCAAAAAAAGAAGAATAATAATTTTGGACCAAAACCGTTTTATTAAAAATCAATTTTTCTTTAGACGCGTTGTTTTTCATGTTACTTTTTGATCCGCGCGGTGTAATTTTCGTTTTTAAGTCATTAAACTCATTTTATCTCTTTCATCCAATCAAAATGTCGCATTATCAGTGTAAAATTATAATAATTTTTGTTGATACGAAATTTTCGAAAATTAATAAATGTTTTTTTTTTCTTCCCATTTTGTTGTTCTTTTTTTTTTACTTGATTTGATTATTTTCAATAAAATTTAATTTTTTTTTTCTTGTGTCTGCGATAAAATTCACGCAAATTTTTACCGCGCGCACACATTATTATTGTTTCTTTTTTTTTGTTTTTGTTTTCTTGTACATATTATTTTTCTGTTAAAAATCACGCACTGATAACTGGTTCTTTGGTTGTTGGTGGTGCTCACATTGCCAATTTTTAAAATAATATTTAAAAAAAAGAAGTAAGTCAATACAACAAAAATATCGGAGACAGAGAAGAAGAAGTGGCCAGCCCTAAATAATTTTTAAGAACTGAAACATCATAAAAACATAGTGCGAGATTTTCATGTAATAATTAAATCTTGTTTTTCTTTTCCCAAATTTTTATTCAAAGTGAAAAAAAACCTTTTTTAATTTAACATTTTTTATATCTTAGCCGGAACAAGTTTACTTCAATAAAATCAAAGAGAACAGAAAATTATAATCAATTAAAAAAAAACTTGAAAATTTCGACAAATTGTCGGCACACGATTATTGGGTTTCTCCTCAATTAATCATCCCTTTATTATTCTCTTCTCCTTTTTTTCAATCTTTTTAACAGTCAATATACCTACCTAATTCAAGAGTCAACCATCATTCCCCTGATTTTTATTTTCATAAAAAAACACACACACAAAAACAACAATACAATACTAAATATCTCGCGCCCAAAATAATCCCAAAGGCGGTCTACTCTTGATACCTGACATAATCAGAATCAACTACAAACCACCAGTAAGCAGCAAAAGTAAAAGAAGAAGTTGAAATAAAAAAAAAAAGGACCATCATCTCTCACCTTACCTTCTAAACTAAACTAAACTTTCTCTTACTTTTACTCATACTCTCTTTTACTCTCTTTTTTTATTTTATTTATATTATACAATATACATAATCAATGTAATCCCTCCGTCTTTTTATTATTCATTTTTATTATATTTGATTTCGTTAGTCAATTTAATGTTGATGGTGTTTAGTCAGTCTAACTGTTTTATGAGGCAATTTACAAATCATTACATACTTTGAAGAGGTCTATTTGATTTGGTTTCTCGAATCTGGTTTGGGTTTTTATTTTTTCTATATACCTTTCTTGTGTGCATGTGTATGTGTGTGTGTTTGTATATAAACAAAAAAAATATACGATGATATGACCAAAGAGAAAAAGCAAAACAGAGAGGGAGAGAATTTTAGAGAGAAATCCCTTTTTTATTTTTTATTATTATTTTTTTCTTTTTATATATGGAAGACTATATTTTTATTTTATTTTTTATGGTATCTGAAATTGTGACCTGCCTGTTGTCAAACTTGTTTTATAGCTTAAATAAATCATTAATACCGTCGAATACAATATATAAAATGAAAAGAAAATTGTAGGAAGACGACGGAAAATACCTACAAAAAAAAACGATTCTCAGCTTCCTTTTGTTGAAAATAATAATAATAATAATTATTAGTTATCCCTTTTATGTTTTTTTTTTGTTATTTTAATTTTTTTTTATCCAATAAATTTTGATTCTTGACGTTTTATCCGTTCACGGTAAAAAGAAACTCTACAAGAATCGATCATCCGTGCTGCATACCTTTTTTATTTTACCTGTTTTAGGACCCAAAAAAAGCATACATATTTTTAGGCCCTCTACACTTTTATTACGGATCATATCCTTACTTATTATGGACACAATTCAGCAAAAATGTGTCTCAACTAAAAATAAATAAAATCCTTACGTTTTTATTTATTTTTTTTTTAGTTTTTTTTTTGAATGAATTTCAACGTACCTACGGTTTTAAATTGTATCTAAATTGTTTACAAACAATTTTATTACTTTACTCTACTTTGTATAAATGAAATTTAACTTACGTCTCAATAAAAAAAAACTTTAAATTGACATAAGATTTTTACGCGAGTACCCACAAAAAAAGCAAAGGTAATAAAACAAAATACTGCACCGACCGACGACTTGTTTGAGTATTTATTTTCTTTTCTTTTTTTCTTCTTCATGTTTTCTTTACGGATCTCATCGCGGTTTCATTTTTTTTATGATCGTAATTAATTTCAGTAAAGTGGTTAGGTGACAAACTGTTCTTCTTATTTATTTTCTTTTTTTTTCTTGTTGTTTTTTTTTAAAGTTTTCTTTGCCACAATTTAATGACCCTCTCACTCTCACTGCATGCATACATAAATATATACGCGTTTTTTTTCGTGCTCATCAAAATTTAATCTTCTCCCTCTCTACCATTTATTGTGCGGCCTTTACTATAATAAGCGAGCGAATTGAAAAAATCACAGAAGCGTTAAAATGTGTTAATTAATTAGTATAATTAAATTTGTAAAAAAAAAATCAGATTAAAAATGCAAAAATGCACCCACAAGGTGACAAATAAACAAAACAAATACATATATGACAAAATAAATAAATAAACAGAAACTGAACAAAACAGATTCGCGAGTTTTTTTTTTTTGCTTTAATTTCGTACATAATTTTTTATTTATTTACTTTTTTTTCACATTATATATTTATTTTTTTTTATCCTCCTATAAAAATCAATTTGCGTGTAAATGGTTGACCAAACAGCTGATTAAATAATTGAATGAAAGAGGAAAAAAAATAATAAAATAATAAACACAATTTTATTAATATGCGGCTTGTGATATAAAATTATGCAAATGTGCAACGGCAGGGACGACCACCACCAATGAATATTACTTTATGCGCGGTTTCTTGGGAAATCGCGAGCAATATAAATATACAATTTTTTTTTAAACGATACTCATATTTATTGTGACACAGATTCCAGATTTCTTCAATAAAAACATAAGAAATCGTTAAGATTGTCAAAGAAAGAGATAAAAATGCACTTTGATTGTCGAATCGAATTATAATATTTTATTGCCTGGCATCACCAAAATATACCCGCTGAGTTTGGACCCCATTTTCTAATTCACAATTTAATTCTTATTTATAATATGAATGGGCCAATTTGTGTCTTACTTTATTTCCTCATAATTTTTCTCCTCTCTCAGTCTCTCTTTCTCTCCCTCTCTTTTATTTTATACTTAGATATTTATTTTTTTGTTTTTGCTTTTTTTTTTTTGATTAGCATTAAAAAATAATACATTTAAGAAGCAACATAATAATTGTATTGATTTGCATAAAAAATGTTCAACACGAAATAATTCAATTAAAAACTTGAGTTTTTTTTTTCTTTCTTTCTTTTTTTTTATACCTACTTAAATGTATAGTTTAATATTTAGTTTAGTTATTCGCGAAAACTCGCGTTTTGTTTTTGTTATTGTAATTATTATTCTCCTGCACCTTCAAACAACCGGCAAATATTTTAATTGTTAATTGACGATTATCAAGTGTTTGTTTATGAATGTTTAATTATGCATATATAGATAGATACATATATCGGTGTATGTATTATCCTCATATGTTTCTGTATGTAAATATGTTTTATGCGTTTAAGGGAGAGTATTATATATATTTGATGGCCAATCCTAAATAATCCAACAACAATATAATGAAAGAGGGTAAAATTTTAGGTGCGAGTTAAAGTTACAATTTTAGAAGTGGACGGCTACCAGTAGAGAGTAGTTAGGAGTGTAAATATTATATACTAAATATGCGGATATGAATCGAAGACCAATTTAAAATTAATAAATCAAACACGCACTTTTCGATGAACGCCATTTTTTTATTATTATTATTATATTTTTATTTTCGTTTTTTTTTTTGTTTTATTTCCTTTCAAAAATAAATACTTTACCTACCTTACCTCCTTTAATATCCTTCTTCTATAGGGCATATAAATATTAAAATGAATTTAATTTCAATTTTTCATATATTGCCCTCATTTCGTTTATAATACATATTTTCTATTTTTCTTTTCTTTTCTTTTATACTCTGGTGTTCTTTTTCTATAAGTATAAAAAAAATATATATTAACATAATAAAAACATGCAAACACAGAGAACCGAACAGAACAGAATATAGTGAAGAAACAAAAAAAAAAAAGAACAACAAACTAAAATTATAATTTAACAAGTTAAAATGGGCAAAAATTAAATTAATTTAGTATCTATGTGTGTGCGTGTGTATGTATGTATGTTACTATGAATAAATTTACTGTCTTCAAAAAAAAACTAACTTCTAAAAAAAAAAAATAAAGATCGAAAGAATTTTGTTTCTGTTTGACTTCTAAACTAAATTCTTCTTTTTGTTTTAATCAATTATTACACTCAGCTCTGAATGTTGAGACGAACAGAGAGAGAGTCATATAAAAACATTGAGATAGAATGATCAAATTATTTAGAATGGATTGAGGGAGATAGTTATAGTTAATGTTTTGTTTTTTATTGAGGAAAAAGACTTGAGGAAGACACATTATAAAAGCTGTACTTAATACGACAGCGTTCATATAAGTATAAGTGTACGAGAAGAACAAAAAAAAAACAATGCGCGCCTTTATAAAAAAAAATGGTATATTGAATGCCACAGGGTGTTCATAATAAATTCTTTCATTTAATATTATTCCACGTTGTATTCAATCTGTCCCTTTCCCTCCACAAAGGTCATATTTGAAAGGATCTCTTGTTGTGTGTAGATTTCTGGATTTTTTTTTGTTCTCTCCTCCTTTTAATTTTCCAGAGTCAAACTCACTTAAATTGTGTATTTCAAATAAATAAAAAAAACCAGTAGGAATTAGTTCCTTTTACTTTCTAGTGGAAAATATCAACTCTGGTTTTCTTTAGACTGTTTTTCTTGTGTTTTTCGCTTTAGGTGATTTCAGCTTTTTTTTTATTCTTTACTCTCAGTTATTTGAATTTAACGAGACCAAAGAAGAGGGGCTTCTCTTCTCTATATACTGATTATTAAATATTCTGTTTATCTCAGTTTGTTTGCGTATGTGTATTGTATTATAGTGGTTATATTGTGACGTAATATTTTGATTAAAAGAAAACATAAAAAAAATTATAACTCATGGTCTTTTACCACGCAATTGTAACCAACTTGATGGAACCAAAAACAAAACATTAATCATCACTTTTTTACTTCTTCTTTTTCTTTTATTTTTTTTTGTATTTTTCTGTTTTTCTTTTTCGTTTTTTGTTTATCTATTTTGAATTTTTTCTTTAATTTGAATTCTCAAATTAAATGTACTATACTCTCTCATTATCTGACTTTATATGAAATACGATTCATAAATATTCAAATTCATAACTTCTTTATATTTTGGAGAAGAAACAAAAACAACAAGAATAAGAAGAAGAAAACGATGACTCTTCTTCACAAATATGATTATACACACACGGACATATCCAGAAACCCATGTATGCAATTAAAAATAGTCACGTGTTCTATAGCCAAAACATGCATACATATACTTAAGTAAATACTCATGCACCCATACATGGAAATTGGGTTCACAAAAAACACGTACCAAAAAAAAAAAAACAAAATATGTATAAATATAGTTTTTCATCGTGTCCGCCCCATTCTCTCTTTTTTTTGATTTTTACAATGTTAGCAATAAGTAAGACAAAGAAAACAATTTGAAAAGAATTAGAAGAAAGAATGAGATAAAATATACCTTTTTTTGTGTGCATGTATTTTTGTTGCGCTATTTAAATCAGCTGGGTTTTGTATTTTTTTTTCCTCTCTTTCTCCGTTTTTTTTTTTCGGCCATAACTAAACACAATCATCATCGTCATCATTACAACAAAAACGACAATAATTTAGAATTTAGATTTTTTGGTCTGAAGAAATAAAAAAGGCCTTCAGTTCAGTCATTTTTGGGTTTAGAAGGTTGAAGTTAATTTTTGCTTTTTTTTTTTCTTTATTTCTTTAATTTAGTTGTTTTTTGTGTTTTGTGAGAGAATTTTTGTTAATTGCCCATACAAGTTTCTTTTTTCCCTCAAAATATTTAATTACATATTTTTGTTCTGTTGTTTTTTATTAATCAAGAACACATTTTTCTATAACAGAAAAAAAAAACATAAAATAAATACCAAGGAAATTTTCAAAGAAAATAAAACAATAAAAATGAATGTTTGAATCTAAAATCATGAAAGAAAAATACAACAGACCAAGAACGAATATTGCGATATTCATACTCCATAAAAAAATGGGGAAAAATGAATATTTTAATTCACTTGAAAGTTTTGTGACCACAACAAATAAAAAGAAAACGAATAAAGTTTTTGCTGCTCCTCTTCTTCTTCTCTCCTTCTTTTTACGTTTTTCTTTTTGGCAATTCTTATAAAGTGTCATTTATGATTAAGTTAATTTTTATCCTTTCTTTTATTTTTTCTGTATACATTTCAAAAAGTTTCATTCAAGTTTCATTCACTAAAATTCCACATTCAATAATATAATAATAATAATCATAATCATAATCATAATACTAAGTATAATAATACAATTCACATAAAACTGTAATGGAGAAAGAAGAAGGAATAAAGAAAAAACCATCAAATTCAGTAAAAGCACGCGACGTTTTATTTTATATATTTGTGTGCGCGCGCTTTTTCTGTAATTTTATATATATGTAGTGACAATATCCGCGTGCTCCCCAAAATAAAATTAGATTTTTTGTGTGTTAGGCTAAATCTAGTGTGAAACCCTTTATAAATTGACCACTCTAAATTTTTACAATATTTGTCTATATTGACCATCATCATTATGTGTTGATTAATTAATTAATTAATTAATTAGTATACATATACATTAATTATGTAACATAAAAATTAATACAATAAAAAAAGCATAAAACTGGCTTTAATAGGTAATTTCTAAATTAATGTAGGTGGAACGATAATATCAATGTGCGGTAGCGAAGGTGGTCACTATAAAAGGTATAATTTATCTTTAAAAATATTTTACGTTACGTGAATCCGAAAACAATATTAAGTATTATACTTTCTCTGTTTCTCATTTTAACATAAGAATGAATTTTAAATTGTTCTCTCACATACGTAAAATCGATTTTTCCATTAAATAAAATTAACGAAATTTTTTTTTTTTTCGTAAAATAATATGTCTAGTCGTCCAGTTGGACTGAGAACTATTACTATAATAATTTATGTAAATGTTAATAGATTAACGATTAACGTATACACTGCAATCAACATCTTCAAATAGTTTATCGTTAATTTCCTAACAAATCAAATCATATTGTGTAAAAAAAAAAAAACAAATAAAAAATAACAAAAAAAATAACAAATGTCTCTTTTATAAAAAATTAGGCTATCAATGATATTTGATAGCATTTTATATACTCATCATCAGCAGCTTAAGCGCTTTTTTATAAAAGAAACGATGATATAAAATTTCAACATATAAATATTTTTGCCTATTCACGCATTTCTAGTTTTGTTTTTTTTTTTTTTTTTCGTTTCATTTTATTGCAAAAAGAAAAAAAAAAAGTAATAATTTGGAACTTCATAGTTTAGATTTAGAGAGTGAAGAGGAACATTGAACTCAACAATATAATATAAATGGGAGATGGTTAATAAGAGAAAATAAAGAAATATGTGAATTTTAAAATTTATATTAAATTTAAAAATATGAATTCACCTTTATGGTTAATTAGAAGGAACTATAAGAAAAAAAATTCTTGGTGGTCGTGTCACCTGCTAGTTCCCGATGACATATTATTTAACATAATCATGATTTATTAAAAATATTTCTTTCTGTTTGTTTCTTCTTTTTTTTTTCTTCATTTTATTCCAATAAATCGCGCTACAAGTTTTCACTTGATTATCTAGATTTGTCGTTTTTTAAATGCAAAGAAAAAAAAAACATTTAAAAAAATCCAAAATTAAAAAGCAGACAAAAAAAATACAGGTAACAATAAATCGTTCTCTATCACACACACACACACACATTCTCATGCATTCAGAGGCTCATACACACATTCTCATGTCAGAAAGTTTTCCTGAATTATTTTTTTGTTTCTGAAATGGGATCATGCATCTCGAATCTCAATAATTGAAATTTTAATCGAGTTATAATTTAAATAACGTTTTATTTTTTATTTTATAATGAAAGAATTTATTTATTAAATACTTTTATCAAAATGATTTCTCTGAATAATTATAATCGTAAAAAGTGATAAATTTTCATTCAACAATTGCGAGAACCAATATTTTAATAAACAATTATAAAATTTTACTTGAGTATGGAATTTTATGATCGGAATTAAGAACTTTCAAAGAAAAAATTCAACTTTAATATTTGAAAATGTTTTCAACTTTGAAACCGTTTAATATGATTGCATTTTGTAACCACAAACCACAAAGTGCTATACAAATGAAGTAGGCAAAACGTTTATTCTCATTTTATGTTGAAACAACCAAAAAAAAAACTTTAACAACATCAGTAAACTCTTTCTATAATTAATTAGGCACTTTTATGAATTAAAATTAAATTAATCAAATCTTTATATATTGACCAAAGTTCACTTAAATTATCTTCTTTCAAATACCCCTTCCACTGTCCCTCTTAACCATTAAGCTTGTAGAGCTTTCACGGAACCGCGCAATCATTAAAATTTATTATGTCATATTTTAATGTTCGATTATTTTATTACAATTTTTTTGTTTTATTTGCTTCAAAATGATGAAGAAAAAAAAAAGAAATAAAAAATAAAAGAAAAAAAAAACTCTAACTTTTCGCGACCTTCAAGATTTTGTTGTTTTATTTTTTTATTCTTATACAATTTTATAATATCATTTTGTTTGATGGTACAACAACAACAACAATATTAAAGAAAACAACAAGGAAATAATATAATAAAAGGCATTATTTTAATGATGAAACGGTATCCCCATGTGACCGATTAAAATTTAAATCAAATTTATTTTATTATGAGAACCAGAGTCGAACTGCATACCGCACATATCACTTTAAACATATACAAATCTTTAACATATGTATTACACACACACACACACACAAACGCAACCAATGCACAAGCATATTATTAAAAAATTAAACTATCGACGTCAGCGTTTATTTTCTTTCTCTCTGATTTTTGTTCTTGTTTTTTTTTTATTAATAAATTTTATTAAATTTTTTTCTTCTTTTTTTAAAAAAGAAGAAACTAAATCTAAAAAAGAAGAAGAAGAACAAAAAAAAAACCTGGAAATGCTATCTGCTTTGTTTTTATTTTTATTTTTTAAAAACCAAAAACAAAAAAAAAAAGTATAAAATCCAAAAAAAAGAAGAAAGGCAACAAAGATCAAGAACAACAACAAAAACAAGACTTTCTGATGTTTTTAGTCAAAAATTGTTTTTTCCGTTCATAAAAAAAAAAAAGAAATATGAAGAAGAACCAAATAAATAAAATATTAAATTATTGTATGAGGTTTTTTTTTTTTATTTTGGTTGGTCTTTCGACCTTGAAGCCTTAAAAAGTACAGTTTTTTTATGATTTTTTTCTTCAACATTCTTTACTGTGAGTAAACTTATAATTGCTTTTTTTTTACCTTTATACGAATTTTCAATTTATGATTTTATTACGTGACTTTTTCTTAGGTCCAAGAAAGTAACATAAAAAGTAAAAAGAAGAATCTCTTATTTTTCGTAGTATCGTTTTTTTTTTACCGTTTTTATGTGTTTATTTTTTGTAGTGTCCTAAATCTTTTCCTAAGGTCATTGTATCCCTATTTTAAGTGGAAAAATATTTTCTAGTCCTTATAAGTAGATAAGGATGATAACTATTTTTAGTTATGTCAAGTCGGCCCTTCTGTATACTCGCACTACTCAGTTCTCACATAATAACCGCACAATTTTCTTCTTCTTATAAAAATTGAAAACTGACCAATGTATATAAAGTTTTGTTCATATTTAAACTAAACTTACATTATATTATACAAGTATAAAGTTAAAGACTTATAAGCACAGTTAAATGATTTACGATCGTCCAATATACATAAATTCCAAACCCTAAGAGAATTGACGTGAAAATCAATATTCTAATTGTTCTAATTGAAAAAGTTTTTCCTTTTTATTGTTTTTTTTTTTGTTTGTTATGTTTTTGTTTTCTTTTCACTCTTTCACTATAATATTTTCCTTTACCATAAAATAGTGGTACTTTTTATTTACATTATAGTAAGAATACAAATATTATTTATATTGAGTTTTATCATATTTATTTTATGTAAGCACATGTGTGTTTGCATGTACCTGTGTGTATGTGTATAAGTGCAACTTTGTGTATAAAAAATTCAAGACAACAATTTAATATTTAACAAAAAATAAAATTATAATAAAATAAAAAGAAATTATATGCAAACATAAATGGTTTGAGGCGATTAATCGATGATCATCATCATAACTGATCGTACCCCTCACCAAATAAAATTTTAACTTTTTTTCAATACACGCACATAATTGTTTTTTTTTTTTGGTTTCAATATATTAGTGTATGTTTGTGTGTGTGTGTATTTTAAGACGATCAAAATCATATATTGCTTTGATTACACATCAATCGACTCAATTGAAAGTCCTCTCTGTCACATCGTAAAATACAAAATTCACACATTAATAATTTTGAAACTCTTTTTTTTTTGCTTTCTTGTTTTGTATTTTTGTTGTTTTATTATCTTTTTTTGTTTTTTATCGTTTTTCTGTTTTCAAAAGAATCAAGAAGTCGATAAAACAATTTTTTTTTTATTCATATAATTATAGAAAATAAATAAATTGAGTCACACACACACACACACACACATAAATAGTGGAAATGAGAGAAATATGCGTGTAAAAGTCGCGCGCGATCTTCGATGATTCTCAGTTTGTTTTTTCTCTTTTTATTGTTTTTGTTGTTTCTGGCCTCAAGTCGATCGAACTTGAAAATTCCTAAAAACTAATGTTTTTTTTTTATATATTTTTCATTTTTTTTCTCCGTTCTTCATTTTTTTTTTTTTCATTCCTCCTCTCGTTGTTGTTTTGTTTTTTTCATTTCTTTTATTTTTATTTTTTCTTAAACGATTTGTTATGCTGATTTCGATAGAATTCTTTTTGTTTTTTTATTTTTTATTTTTCAGTTTATTTCTACGTGTGCATGTGTGGCAATTTGGTTGTGTGTGTGTGTGTGCATGTGTTTTGATATGTTGTGTTCCTATCAAATCTAATATATGCGTTTACACCGTTAAAAAAAGTAGCTTAAATTAATTAAAATAAGAAAAGAACAAAAACAACAAAAAAAAACAAAAAAAAAATAAAATACAAAACCGGAATCACGAGACCCTGACTGATATCTCTGCGCGATTTGTTTTGTCGACGTTTTTTTTTTTTTTGTTTTTTAAATTTTTTTTTTTTTTGTGTGCGTTGAGTAATTTTTTTAGTCTGTCGGTATGTCACTTCTCCAATTTCATTAAATTTGTCATTTTTCATTTGTATTTTTTTTTTCTTATATTTGATGTTCATGTCAAATGTCAAATGTCTCTACTTTTATTATTATTTAATTGACAATTAAAACAACAACAAGAAAAAAAAACTATAATCTAAAAATTATAAAAAATCGATCATTTCAAATTTTTGATTTAAAAGTGTTGTTTACAAAAGAGTTTCATCGTTGTTTGTTTTTGTTCATTAAATTTCATAAGATAATCAATTAACAGATCATAATTTATCCATATATTAATATTTTTTCTTCTTCTATTTTTTTGTTTGATGCAAAACCATTAAAGAAATTATGCAAGTTTTGCAACTTTTTTTTTCATGAAAATTTTTTTTATGACCAAATTTTGTCGTCTCGCTTGTAATAAAAAATTAAAGAATAAAATAAAGTTTAAAATTAAAAATCAATTAAGATGGCGTGAAATGATCATGCATATGTTTATTATTTGAAGATAAACATCATTGACATTAATTGTCACTGATAATAATAATAATAATGATAATAAAAGAAATCAAATGACAAGACAACGAATAGTAACAGTGTAACGATATCGCGATAGGTGAAACTATACAAAAATTTAAATATGATCTACTTATATCTGATCTGGATCACCACTCCCAAAATCAGAAAAAGAAAACCATCTGTTAATGTCGATCTTATTTATTTCCGGATCAGATATTATGATTCTATACGCGCATACTTTAATAAAGATAGAAAAAAAAAATAACAAGAACAAGAACAAGAAGAAGAAGAAGAGGAAGAAAATTCAGTCAGCACATCACATTCATTACTCTTATATTATTTAGTTAGAATTTGTTTAGAGAACAAAAGAGAAGAATTTATTATCTACATATAAAATTGTATTTATAATCAATGTACGTAATGTGAATTAGTAATGCCCGATGAACACTAATTTTTTTATTCTCTTTCTCTCTTAATTTATATATATTTTTTTTGTGTTTTGTTATTTCAATTTTCAAAAGTGTAGCCAAAAATGTGGTTCTCGAACCTAAACCAATCATTAAAGTTTTTTTTTTTGTTTTGTTATTTTGTTGTGTTTTTTTTTCTGCGTCTTTTTTTTTTTAGTTGTTGTTCGTTTTTTATTTTATTTTTTCGGTTTAAGAAATCGATTAATGTTATGTTTAACATTTTATTGATGGACAGAGATGAAATCAGGGTTGTTTTTTTATGTATATATATGAAAATATATGGGCACCATTTTATTATTTATTACCTTACATTTTTCTATCGATTGACGAGGTCTTTCTCCTTTCTCTTTTATTTCTTTTCTTCTGTTTTTTTTTTTTTGTTTTATTCGCTCAATTTTGAAATTGAAATACTTAATTTAAATGTTAGCTGCTGGCTTTTCATAATATTTTACTGGTTTAACTTTAAAAGAATATAAGGAATAAAGTGTGACTGATGTCCCGCATCCGGGAGAATCATTTACACAAAGTATAAAATGATGAATTTATTATTCGATTAAAAATCATTTTTTTATTAAATAAACAATTAAGGTTAATTTCCCATTCCGTTTTTCCGTCTTCTTTTTTCTTGTCTCAGCCTTTTATTTTTCAATCGTCGTCTTTCGCTACTTCTTCTTCTTATTATTATTCTTTTCTCACATAAACCAAAAAATCTTTAATATTTCATTTTATTTATAAGACATTTTTATTTTCTTATTTCTTCTTCCTTTCCCTTTTAACTTGTATACCCTCACTGCAGACACTGGTTTTCTCTTCTTGGCAGTTTTATTTTTTATTTTTTTTATATAAAGAGGAGAAAATTATTATTAAATATGATCGGACCTCCATTCCTTTCCTCTTCAGATGGACCCATAAATAAATATAAAAAAAAAGTTACAAAAAAAAAAACATTCACGAAACAAAAACAAAAATAAAATGGTTTGAAAATATTTTTTGTTTTATCGATAGAAGAAAGAAGACGAATAAAAAGAATCTATATTCTTCATCATGTGTGGTTAGATATGGCAACACGATTTTTGTTTTTTTTTTAGTTAAATGCATTATTATTTTTATAAAAGAAAATTAAATTGTTTTGTATTTTATTCTTTCTTAAATTGAATTTTTCTTTATTTATTAATTTTAATAATATTTATATTTTTTAAAACACAAAAAAAAAGCGCTAAATTGCTTAAGACATTATGAGACAAGGCTTTCATTTCGTTGAGAGTTTAATGATGGAAACTTCCAAATAAAAAAAAAAAAAGAACGGGCCAGTGAAAGACGTGAAAATAATTGACCGCCAAATTGTTCATGATAAAAAACCTAAAAAAAAAATAAAGAAGAAACTAAAAAATAGAACAAGGGGAAATGTGCGGGGTCAGAGGAGAAAGAGATGTAGAGGCGACCGCGAGTTTAGTTTTTTCTGTTTTTTTTTCTGATGTTTTTTTTTTTTTGTTTGTATTTTTTGATTTATGTTTGAGTGTACACGCACGATGAATTTACATGCGAACCAGGCAAATGAAGAAGAAGAAGAAAGAAAAGAAAAAAAAGAGGTATATTATACTACACATACAAAGTAGAGGTGGAAAGGTAGCCTTTTGAATTGATGGTGTGTTGAGATCATTTTACACTGTTAATCTCATGTTATTTCCTCTTCATAATAATTTCCCTAAAAAAAAAAAAAAAGATGAAGATAAAAAGAACAAATCCAAAATGAATTTTCTGATATACCCAAAAAAAAAAAAAAACAAATAAAAACAACTGAAAATCCAACCAAAAAAAAAAAAAGAGGAACAACAAAAATTTTTTGACTTTCATGATGATAAATGGCCGACCCAGAAATACGAGATGAATTCTTTTTTTTTTATATTAATTTTTAGTTTATAAATTGAAGTAAAATTTTAGTGTACTGCATTGACCGTTTCGTTTATCCCGCCTCGTATACATAACACTCGCTTAATTTGTCATATTTCTTTCTCATTCCTCTCTATTTCTCACTCTTTTACACTGTAGCGTAGTATTTTGTTTTGTTTTGTTTTTTTTTTTTTTTGCAACATTAAATATTTAAATTGTACAAAACCGATTGACACGACGATAAAATTTGACAAGAATAAAAAATTACGTCCGCGTGTCACATCAGGCATGTATTTCAATGATTATATGCATTCGTATTTATGTGTATGTGCATTGTGTAATACCACAGAGGTAACCCTATAGAACACTCATTTTTTTTTTCTTTGATTGCATCATTTTGTTTGTTTGTTTTTTTAAATAAATAACAAAAAAAAATTAATGTAAAAGAAAAATAAATAAACAAGAAAAATAAGAAAACGGTGAAAATTAATCCACGATTCCGCTTCAAAAAAAAAAACTTTAAAAATGAAAAAAGAGAAACTAAAAAGAAGAAAATAAAAAATGATCTACACTATATTAGCACGCCATAACACACTAGCAACCAGCCAAGGGATTTTATAACTACACACACACACAAAAAATCTACAAAAATTAAATTGAATTTCCTCGTCGTCAACACAAAAGAAAAAATGAAAAAATAAACCCGATATAGCGAAAAAAAAAAACTGCAACTTGTTTGAACTAAAAGAAAATATATACTGTTTTTTTTACTCTCTCGTTCTCTCTCTCTCTCTCTGTTTCTCTCTCTCCACCTATCTTTTAAAACGTAAGTATCTTTGATGGGGTATAGAATGTACTGATGATGAGAATGAGTACAATAAGGGTGGGGTGCTGAACTTGTACAGATTATAATAAAAAGAGAAAAAAAAAACAAATAAAATAACTATGTACATTTATTTCATTTATATAAAGTTTGTGCAATTTTCATTAATAATCAAAGAAGAAGAAGAAGAAAAAGAGGTGTCTGTGTCAAAGTCTAGACATATTTAAATATACTTACCCCTCCTATAATTCATCTCATTTTATTATGAAGGTATATAAAACGTGTCGTTTGTCGTACAATATTTGGTCGCGGATTATTATTATTATTATGATTTTTTATTGCAAATTAATAAAATGTTATCGTCACACTTGAGTTATATACCAATAAAAATATATAAAATAATAAATATGAGAAACGATTAAAAGACGAAGAAGAGGAAAAAAAATATATAACAAATAAATAGGAAAAACAAAGAATGAAAATAGGAAAATCCAATTTTCCTTATATGCTATCTAAAAATATGGAAAAGAAAGAAAAAAGGTATATTTTATATAAAGTAGTTTAATTTTGTCGCCACAATGTAAACAGAACAAGTTTAAAATTACGTTTACATAGGGGTTGGTGGCCGTAAGTGGAGGGTGGTAATTCAACATATACTCGTTCAGATTTTCACATTTTTACACACGTGTTCTATCGCACCATTTAAATCATTAAATTTGTCGCCTACCAAAAAAAAAATGGCTCTATGAGATAGTGAGAGAGAGAGAGTTCATTCACAGAGCAATCTCCTGAGATGGGTGACGACGACAACGGCGACTATATACATTTTTTCTCTCTATTCAAAAAGGGAAAGGGGTTTCATGTGTGAAATGAATAAAAACAAATGCAGGTGGAAAAATTGCATCATTGTAAAAATTTTCAATCTTTGGGATTTTTCCCGCGAGAGAATACAATTTTTTTGAAGCAACAAAAAAGAAAACAAAAAAGTTAAACATGAATGAGATACAGGAAGAGTAAATGTAAAGAGAGTTAGACGGTAATAAACTTATTTACGATCGTCTCGTCCATTTTTATTAGAATTATATTTTATTTCTTACCATATTTCTCTTCGACTTCAACCTTAAGTATGACGACGTTTTCTTTTTTTTTTCGTACTGAACATAAAAATAAATTATAACAAAAGTTAGAGAGTTCATGTCCTAAAAAAGTCCAACTCGTAATTAATTTTTCCTCTTTCTCATTTCATTTCCTTCTCACTTTTAATATAAATATAGTTTTGTATTAAATTAATATTATGAAAAACGACAAAACTCACGATTTTCCAATTCCAACTTACGCTCTTTCCCAAAACTCCATATACACACACCCCTCTTTAACAAAATCCCACCCACAAGTTCCATTAATTTATACTTCAGTTGATCTCTGTGTGTGGTAATTAATTTTCTATGTTTGACAAAAACCTTATGTGGTGTCTCCTTATGGGTTATTCCTGCTATAGACAAAAATGACTTTTCATCTGTTAAGATCGTAAATTGTAAAATTTTAAAGGCGAGGAAAAATATAGGGAAATCATTAAGGAAACATTAATATACATTTTTTGGTGTGTGATAAGAACACAAATTAGTATGTTGGAGGTTATAAAGGTGTCGTCATTGTATATAAGGAGGGTGGTCGATTTTATTAGTCTTTTGACCTATTAAAAATATATATATAATGGCACAACAATTGTTATATTTGTACCCCTTTTTGACCCAAATATGAGTCCATCTTTCTCCCTTCAATAACCCATTAAATCTCGTGCAACATAATAATTGCAATTTAATATAAATTTTCACCGAAAATCCTCCCGGTTTTATTTCCTGTATTTAGGTTGTTTAAAAATCAGGAAAAAATAAAAGCTCAAAGAAGGTTTAGAAGGAATGAGTTTTTCATTCGTTACACTAACAAAGGTCCAAAAATTTTCATCTCTCGTTTTGTCTCAGTGTTTATATACATAAGTATGTATATATATATATATATATATATATCAAATATAATACGTAACGCTTTTACCCTTTTTCTAAGCAATAAAATTCATGACCTACCACAATATAGAGAGCGTTATGACCAGATTTGACTGGTGCACTAAATTTGACTTCTTCTTCGGTTTTTTTTTTCTTCTTATTTCTTTTTCTTTTTTTCTTCTTCATTTCTTTATAGATATATTTATTTTTTCGTTTCCTTCATTTTGTGTTTGTCGGTTTTACAAGATTGTACAGAAGAGGGAAACAAAAGATTAAATGAAAAAAAAATCACGTGCTCAGAGGACATCTCGCATGACGTAACGACGTTCTTGTGATTTCGTTTTACGTTTTTTTTTTCTTTTCTAAGGTGAAATATTCAATGTCTTTTACGATGCTACCTGACATTTTGTCAATTGGAAATTATTATTTTATGATTATTTTCAATTCATAGGGAATGGAAAAGGAACGATATTTTTTTCCTTCTTCTATGTTTTGTTTAAAAAATAAAATAAAAATGTTTAAATAGTGAAAGAAGACGGCTGGATGTCGAGTTTGAGGGATTTTATGATGGTTTTATGGTTTTTGGTTATATATTTATCTTATTTTATTGTTGTTGAAAATTTTGTATAAGTTTTTTTTTTGTGTGTTCAGATCACCGTGTCAACGTCTTAATTAGGGCGCCTTGTTTAGGACCAGTTTATTTTTTACTCTCTTCTTTACTTCTATATCTATTTATTTATCTATCTTATTTATCGTTTTCTTCTTCTTTAAACATTTTTCTTAATTGATGTAAGTAACAAAATTCATCGTTTTCGTTATTTATTGTGCTCGTTTTTATTTAACATTTGCATAATAATTAGATATAATTGTATATTATGAACTTTTGTTTCGTTTTGTTTTATGTCAGGTGTGACGAATGGACTATTAAAGAAAGAGTAACAAACAAAAAAAAAACGTTAAGTACATAATAATCGTTTTACCTCGTTCTTTCTCGTGTTAATAATTTTTTTTTTGTTTAAATATTTGGTGAATAATATTATAGAACCGAAATAATCTTGTTAATACATTTAAAGTTAAACTGTCCCTATATATTTTTCAATAACACCAATCGTCTTCTTAAGATGTTTAATCCTATTATTATAAAGATTTTAAGGTAATTATCTTTATCTATATAGCGGTGCTGCTTTGTTCATTGATTCATTTATTTATAAAATCTTCTATTTTATATTCAAATGTGTAATCCGCCTAGTAATTGGTTAATAAATTTATTATTATTACAAATAAATACTCATTTTGTTGTTTGAATCAATAATTTATTTATTATTTACTATATAGGGTCATAATCATAAGTACATCATTCAAAGTACAAAACCGTTTTCAATGATAACACTTAATTTTAGTTTTTACATTCTGCGTTTTTAAAAAGTAATCGATTATATTATCGCTTTGTTCTTAAGTTTTTTAATCGGTCAGTAATGAATTTTATTAACCGCACGTTTATTATGATCTTAAATATTCGGTGGTTTCAAATTAATTATTTTCAAGGATTTTTGTAGTAAAATTTAGTATAATTTTTTTTATTAGAAAATTTACCAAATAGGAAAAAAAATAAAATAAAATGACCGTCACAAATTTTCCATTTTAATTATGACTCATTATTATTTTTTTTGAAATTTCTATCTGTATTAGAAGAATTTATTATATTGTGTTCGATTTTTAAGGAGCTGCATGTTGTTGAATATTTTTCTCTCTTAGAATTTGTATAAAATATAAATGAATCAATTCGATGTAAAATGCTCACAGAATTCACCTGCTGATAACGTTCAATATAAAATTAACAGTCCATCGACCTGATCATTTACAAACTTAACAAAATTATATGACTCAAAAGCGACCAATTTTAATGAGTTTTACATTTCGTCATTGGGACAAATGACTTGAACATATGTGCATTTTATAGGATAGTTTATGAGTTGACATAAAAGCAAAAAATAAACATAACAAAAAAACAGTGCTGTGACATGACATTTTTCAATACGCATTTTATCCAAAGTTCATTCCTTCCATTTTCCAAATCTAAATTCAAAATTTATACGTAATGTTAAACAACTTTGAAAGAAAGAAAAAAAAAAGTTATTTATCGTGTCGTGGGTTGCCTAATTTATCATTATTAGAAAATCAATATAGGAAAAATAAATGTTGGCTTAATAATAATTAAAGATTAATTTATATATTTGTTGTTGTGCCATTTTTTTTTTGTGTTGAAAATTAATAACAAAAAAAACATCATAATTTACTACATTTTAAGTTGATTTGAAGAACAAAAAAAAAGAAAAAATTGCAAAAGAAGTTTTACGAATCTTAACAATAACAAAACAAAACGTGAATCGTGTTCCGTCGGCTTTGATTCTATTTTATATTTTGCTACTTTGTTTCTTCTCTTTATTCAATTTTTAGTTTTGACATTTTTTTTTCTATATAGATTTAATTTATGTTTCTGATTTTATAATGAATTAATTCGTTTATACTTTAATTCCACAAATTTGTTTTTTTTTAAAAAAGCGGATAAAATTAGACTTTGGGACTTCAAAAAAGACTAAAAATAAAAATAAAATAATAATTTAAGCAAATCCGTGTGTATTCGGGTATCTCGGAATGAACAATACGAATGTACAATAATGACGGTGATGATGACATAATTCTTTATAATTTATTTAATGAAATAAAGAAATACGCTTTGGACAACATGCGTAAGGTCACGTTTTACCGTCGGTTCTTATTGTTTATGGTTGCGGGTTAAATACGGAAAGGTTACTGAGAAGAGAATCTATTAAGAACAAACAATTTTTGTTAAACAAATATTTTATTTTAAAATGGTAAAATTCTTCAGAATATCACATGTTGTTCAAACTGAAGCTGAAACTGTAACAGCTGATAATTTATAAATGAAAGAGAAATTTTTTCGTACAACGTCTGTTGTATTTGTAACTAAAATAGTTATTATTTTATTATGAACATTTTTATGAATATTACATCGTTAAGGTACAAATGTCCTAAGTATCTCGAACCAAACCTAACAAGTATGATTTTTAAATGTGTGTATCTAAGAAATTCCTCAATAGTTCCATTATATGACTTTTGTTTTCTATCAGACGTTTTATAAATTTTCCTCTATAATAAACAACATTCACTGATCTGATCATTTCATTTGTGTATAATTCTTTCATCATAATAAACTTAATAAAATAGACATGTACTCACATTATGCCACCTTTTAACGCCTTCATCATATAATATGTGCATCTTGTACACACACAATTAACTATATTTATAAACTCGTAATTAAAAGCATGTACAAGAAACATAAACATACACATATGATAGCAGAGCCGGATATAAACATTATAAAAAAAAAATTCTAAGTGGAATTTTTTTTTATAACTTTCTGATTAGAATGAAACCATAATTTCATGACTTTTTTTTAGAAATTTTTTAAGTAGGCAAACCTGTTAGAGTCGGAATTTTTAGCTAATTGACATATACGGAAGAAAGAAAATTTTAATTAATAATTTATGGATATTCAGAATATTGATTAATTATTAATTATTAATTTCAATCACATAAAAACTGATTTGATTTTTTATATAAAAAGCTCAGTACAGTCCTGATCATAATATTAATGTTGGCGCTTATTTTTCTTACAAAGAAATGATTAAATCTTTTAATTGTTAAAATGTATATAGATTGTACATGTGGGAGGAAATGGACTAGTGAACAGTGTTCCCTCCTTACCAATACGAATTGGAATAAAATTGTCGTTGACCTAATTCTCACACATAAAAATCCTTACATTTTTTTATTTTGCGTTTTGCTTTAGTTATTTAATTTAAATGTTTCCGATTTTATATTGAAGGTATTCCTGATTTTATTAATTTCCGATAATATTCACGTTTTTTATATTATAAATTATTGCACAACAGAAGAAAAAAAAAAGTAAAAAAAAATAAAAAGAAAAACAAACAACAAATACAACATAACCAATCACATAAAAAGAAATAAAAAAAAATCGCACAAACAAAAAATCGCGTTTCCAGCGCTTTAATAATAATCGTCGGTTGTTTATTATTATCAATGTGGCCGTTTATTCGTTTTTTTTTTCTTCATTTTCCTCTTCTTTACTTTTCTTTATTTTACTTTCATTCATTTTCGTGTAGATTTTCTTGTCAGCACAAGTAAAAAAAAAAACGAATAATATAAAAAATAAGCGTGTATATTTTCTATAAAGTCTCACACATTCACATAATACATGAACACAAATAAAACTGAAACGAAAAAATAAACATTTAAATAAAAAAAAACTAAAGACGACCTTTTTTTAGCAGATACACTATTATTATCGTCATACAATTTTAATAGTTAAACCACAAACCATTTGTGTAAGTGACACCTATTGGCTAATATTAGGAACTATATAAAAAGTGACATTTTATTGATGAAAAACAGTGTTATTTTACGACCAAATTTTATTTCTTTTTAATTAAATCGTAATTATTATTGTTATTTTGTTTTAAATGGTTGTTGTTATTATTTACGGTTTGTAATATAAATGTTAAATTATTTAATTTTAATATGATTAAATTTATAGCGTCATTTATTTTACTACCGAAAATTTATATAGTGTTTATTAAAATTACTCTTTCATTTTACTAGCAACGCATACGACTTGGAGGTGTTAAATTTTTTTTCTTTTGTTTTTGTATTTTTTTTATTGTTGTTGTTTATAGAAGGATGTAAAAAGTATGTATATTTGAGAATAGTATAAGATATACTATAAAGACATAATTTATTATATTATTATTTTGTCTGTTTCTATTTAAAAAAATAAGAGACATTGTGTCTCATTTTATAGGAATTTCTATAAAAATATTTTTGGTTGTTTGGTGAATTATTGTTGTTGTTTTGTTGAGTATAATTATTGAACGCCATTAATCATGGCTGCCAAAAAAAAAAAAACCCAAAAAAAATAATGAAACATAAAATATAAAGATGGCCGTTTTTCGTTACCAAACCCCATGAACGTTGATTTGTCTAATGTCTAATCCAAAGACTTAACAAAAACGCACGCAATCATCTTAATAATTTAAGTATATTATTTTTTTTTAGAAAAAAAAGGCGGAGATAAGAAATATTATATAGATTTTAATGAACATGTATACGCTATTTTATCGTTCTTAATAAAATTCAATTTGTTACAAAAAATGTAATAATTTAATTTGTAATTGGATTGTAGAACTTCTTAAAAATATCTAAATCATTTTCTTTCAATTTTTTCCCTTTTTGCCTTCATTCTTTTTATTTTTATTTCTTTTTTATTTTGGTTGTAAATATTCGCATGTTTTATATATCATTTGTTTGTGTTTATTAATTTAAATCTGACATGAGTCTCTATATATACTCAAATGTTAGTGAGTCCATAAACAAATCAAAATGTCATTGCTGCTTCTCTATGGGAAC
Source organism: Pedicia rivosa (assembly GCA_963082725.1). Classification (NCBI taxonomy): domain Eukaryota; kingdom Metazoa; phylum Arthropoda; class Insecta; order Diptera; family Pediciidae; genus Pedicia; species Pedicia rivosa. Next base: position 3,635,608 of record OY720153.1, on the reverse strand, counting down.
TTTAAAAAAAAAAAATATTGAGAAAAACAAAAATAAAAATAATACAAAAAGAAGAAAAAAACAAATAAAACTTTTACGACGATGAAAAACGAAAAATCCCAACTCGTCTGTCTTTTCCATGTGCTTTTTTTTTTATAAGAATTTATATACACACACCAACACGGATAATGGATATTTTCTATATAAGAAAGAAGAGTGTCCATTCTGCAAATATATATATTCACTATGAGACTGTCCGATATGTCAACTTGGGGAGAAATTTTATTGCCAGGAAGGCATATTTGGTGTAAGTTACTTGTGTTTTGACTTGTTACAATAATGTAAGAAAAGAAAAAAAAAAGAAACGAAGAAGAAACTGAACTCGATTGTTTTGTAAACAATGCAAATTAGGTGAAGGAAGTGATGACAGGTATATACGACGGATGCAAAACGTGGGAGTGAGGGGAGTTTTTTCTTTTTCTTTCTTTTTTTTTTTGTGGTTGGTTTGTTTGTTTGTTTTGTTTGACTCTTATATGATGAAAAGTGGAGGAAGATATACGTATATGTATTTGTGTATTTACTTAGTGGACAACAATATTTATATGATATGTTGGATTGGAATTTAGCATTTTTGCTGACTAAATAGAAAATGGTAATATGATAATATTTACTATTATTTATTTATAAAATATGGCATGAAATTATTTGAACAAAACGTTCTCTATATATATGCATTCGTTGAATATATAAAACCGTGAAGCTTAATCATTGATAGTTTAATATTTACTATATTTATATACTTAATGATTTTTATTTCTCTTCTATACCGCACTTGACTATATATAAAATATTTTTTATTTAAGTTCATCGATCCTCTTATCTCTCTGTTTTTCACATTCTATTTTAGAATCTATATATCTGTCTTTGTCTTATCTTGTAATTTATTCTTTTTAATCTTTAATTCTTTTTTTTTATAAAAATATCAAATGAAAGCATTTACTGTATAATATGAATTTGGTTTAAAATTTTCAAAAATTTTAGTATCCCCATATTATCATCATAACATAACGCTAACCCAATGTAACCAGGCAAATAATAAGAAGAAATTCATACTTCAAGTCAAAGTGATTTATGTGAAATGTTATAAATTTATTGCGCTAAATCTGCATATATAAGATTCATGTTTTGTTGTGTTTATATACATTTACCTATATTATATCTACACATTTGTATTTACAAAATATAAAATGCAAGTGAGCCAAAAGAAAATACAAAAACAAGAAACGAAACCAAAAAAAAAAACAAAAATATGAAAAAAAAATTCATATGGAAATCATAAAAATATGACGGCAATTGGATTGTGAATAATATTTTTTTTTTGTAAATTATTTATACTTTTTATAAGCAAAAGAAAAGAGACGAACGAAAATTTTAAACTTTTTTTTTTTTAACTTGACTTTGACTTGCGGGATTTGGAACGACTGATATTCGAAAACTTTCTGGGATGAATTTAGCTACAATTTGAAGTGGACTATTTTTTTATTCTGTGTCTTTTTTTCTTTCTTGATGTTGTTTCGAGTGTGTGTATGTTGTGAATATGAATGTGCAAAGAAAATAGAATAATCGAATCTCAAGAGAAAGTCTAGACTCTCGGAAAAATTCTGTATCTGTATATTTTTTTACTGTATTTCTATTTCTAAGAGGTCTTTGCAAAATACAAACTACTTTAATGATGCTGGAATAAAAAAATGAATTATAAACACCCACTTTTCTTTGTGTCCTGTTTGTTTTATTTTGGTTTTCGTTTGGTTGACTTTTTTTTTCTTTTTGGCCCCCGTCAAAAATTTGTATGCGATTTTATCTTAATGATTTATTCTATATACTGATCACATCGGGTTACATTCAACGACAGTCCTCTTACATCTTCTTATTCCTTTTATTCATCTCTTTTTCTTTTCACAATTTTTTCTTTCTTGTCATCTTTAATTTATTTATTTTTTTGTATTTTTTTAACAAATATTTTTTGTTGTCTTTATTTCTGATAACGCGCGCGTTCGCAAAAAGAAAGAAAAAACTTAAAAAATTGTATTTTTTGGCGACATCTTATTATTTGAGACATGAATTATACTATGAATAAATATATTTATACTGGAAAGGTTGAGGGTGGTTAGAGAATGGCGACTTTTAGTCGTTTGTTTTTATGAATTGTGCATTTTTCAATCTTTTCATCTTTTTTTTTTAAAGAATTTTTGGCTTTATCCACTCAAGTCAAGAGAGGAAATTTTGCGGACTCAATTAAATTTTTTGATGAAAATTTATTAAAATTATTTTGGAAAAAGATCTCGAATTGAAACAATAAATTTAATTGTAAGACATTGAAATATAATATGTGTGTATATGATGGTGAAGATGAATGTCCGTTTTCTATGTTGAAAACATAACTTTTGCTTTTATTTTATCTTACAAACAAACAAAAGAAATGAAAATGAATTATAGACACATTCTTTAGTAATGACTGTCGCATGACTCGTTTTGTTTTATATGGGTATTTTTTTTTTGTTCCTTTTTATTTTTATCTCTCTCTCTCTGTATTCTGTATTCTGTATACCAAAAAATGAAATATAAATTCTCAAGATTTCCTATCAAAAATTTCAATATAATAATATTTTAAAGTTGGATGCGTTTCTTTCTTTGTAACTAAAAAAAAAAAAATACATATTCTAAAGTGTCCCATTTTTGTGTGACTCAAGAGTTTTTCTTATTTATTCAGTTTCGGTTTATTTGGTTTGTTTAAGAGTTTTTTTTTTCATCTCCAGATTCATCTTCTTATTTTTTTTTTCTTCCTTTATTTTTTTTTTTTCATTATTTTTGGGCGTGATCAAATATTTTTAAGTAATAAATCTAGGTAACATGACACTTTTGCGGCTGAATGTATCAATGTGGCATACGTGTGTGTGTGTGTGTGTAGTAGTACGTACAAATTCAAAACGAAGAACAAACAAAAATGCTCAAAATGAAAATAACTAAACACTTTTTATTCTTGATTTTAAATAATGATTTTTTTTTGTGTGTGGCTTCTTCGAAGAAAAAAAACAAAACAAAAAAATTTGAGTTGTGATTTATTTTCAAATTATGCATATATTTTCTATATATTCAAAATAGTAATAATATGAATAATTTAATAGGAATCTAGAATCAAGAGTTTTAATTTTTAAATGATGCATGGCTTATGAAAATCTAAAAAATAAACTTTAATCAGATTATCACTTAATATACAAATTAGGTGTAGGTACCGTTTTGTTTTTGTTTTTTTAAATAAAAAAAAAAATACAACAGCAAATATCTAAACAGTAGAATAAATGAATCGAAAGTTAAACACAAAGCGATACAACACAATAATAAATGAATACAATTTAATTGGAAGGTCAAAGATATTTATTTGTGACTTTATTGGAAGAATATTAATTATGAAAATCTTCACTTATCATAGAAATAAAGACATAAAATAAATCCTTTAACCTTCCACTAAATCAAGGCGTCATATGGGATTTTTGTTTTCGTTAAAATTAAAATTTAATCATAAATCAAAATTTAGACAAAAACCAAAAAAAAAATCTACAAGAAAAAAAATTTGTCACATTAAATTTGTCAAAACTGACTTTGAGTTTCATATAAAATGTCATGAAATTTATGAAGATAATAATGTAGAAAGAATTCGTTCTTATTAGCAACGTCATTTAATAAATAAATTTTTTTTTTATGCATGCGTTTAAAAGTTGTCTTTCATATAAAAGAAACTAAATTCAAAAAGAAAGAAAAAAAAAATTTACCAAAAAGGAAAGAAAAAAAAAAAATAAGAAAACTACAGAAAAAAGGAGAAAAAGTCAAGTGAGTGTCTTGGTTTTCTTCCCACATACAATAAATATTATCAAAGATTCACACTATTTTGTTGTTGTTTTTTGGTCGGACAAAGACTTTGAACAACGGAGTCAAACTCTTCTTCCAAAAGCAACATGGCATTTCTCGCTTTTGTTCATTTTATTTATGTATATTTATAGTGTTGTTATATACCAAAAAATATGACTTATGGACTCTAAAACCGGTCCATCCACTTTGAAAATGATGGTTTAAATAAGATGAAGATGGAGGAGGAAGAAAAAAAACCACATATATGTATAGAAGAAATCAACAATAACAACAACAAAAGTTGTTGGATTAATTAATTTTAATTCATAATTTGTTGTTTCTTTTTCTTTTTTTCGGGAACTTCATTCTTTTTGATTTATTATTCCTTCGTTATTCATCGTTTTGATTGGATATTGTAAAAAAAAAATAAAAATTGTATAATGGTATACAAAAAAAGCAGCCATAATGGTGACAATATCATGTTAAATATTGATGTTTTTATACCTATAAAACTTGCTATAAATATAAAATGGAAAAAGAAAAAAAAAATATATATATGAAAAGAAAAAAAAAAGTAGAAGAAGAAAAAAAAAATAACCATAAAGTGTGATAACTATGTGAACGCATTATAATATATGATGTCACTCTTATGGTTTAGTGGTAACCTTGTATATATACCAAAAAAATCAATAAATCAGAAACATAAATAAAGCAATTTATCTTTAGATAAATTTTTCATTTTTCATTTTTTATTCTTTTTTTTTTTTGTTGGTGGCTGATAAATAATTTAAGTTGTTTATTTTTTTTTTGCTTTTGGGTTTTTTAGACATGGAAAAAAAAAGGCTAAAATATTTCTATACTTAAAAAATTTGTATTTAGTTTTGCGTTAGGATTTTTGCATATTAATTTCACTTTAAATAATTATAGAACCAATAGAATTTGAATAGAACAATCCACAGGCTTTTCAAAAACCTTTTTGAATTTTATAATTTTTTTAAATATAAAAATTAAACCAATCTTTGTATTCATATTTTATATGTAAATCATGTTCATACTCGCAAATTTTCATAAAACAATTATGATTATTTTACTGATAATAATTTTGGTTGGAAATAAATTGGAATACCGTATAAATAAAAATGTGTTTGAATTTGGACAACAAAAAAAAAAATTCAGCTATAAAACTTTGTGTTTTTGTTTCGTAAATTTAAGTATAGCTCAAAAGTATAATAATAATTGAATTTCAGGTTTACTGCATTTATTTTAAATATTTCAAGTCTGTTTCCAAATTGTACACTCGTTTTAAATTTACTCTATAATTTAATAAGTAAAAATAAAGCCAAAAATAATAAAATCAATTATTTAAAACATTTAAAGTTTGATCCTATAAATGATCGATTAATGAAATCACCGGAAATTCAATTATTTACACCGTGTGTGTTGTGTGTGCACGCCGTTCACGTTTATTCTTTATAAATTATAATGATAAAACAATACATTTACTATGTACTCGTTGTATGTATTATAGAAACAATACAAAATAATATAAGTACAAAACAAAAAAGAAATATAATCATTTAACTTTATTCGCTTGTGATATTGTAACATAGTCAGCAATTGCATAAATTTTACAATGAAAATTACTCCTACTGTTGTTTTATAGCATGAAACTAGCAATTTTCAATTACAAATCCATACCAATTTTTATATTCTTCTCCTTTTTATTCTTACATTATATATTTTTTTCTTTCTTATTATCTTTATTTTAAATCGCGAAATTAAACGCGACGTGAAATTTGAAACGTTCAATCGAATATATAATAATGATAGCTCAATAAATTCATATGAGAAAAACATAAATATAATTTTTTTCCAATAATATGATGGAGAGATACCAATTAATGAAGAATAAATTCATTTATTTAATAATTATTGACACTCTGGTATGAAATTTTCTAATCAATCAATGTTGTTTATTAAATTTTAATTAAGTCTCAGGTTTTATTTGCACTGTGATATTTGAAGTACGGTTGTATTGTAGTGTAGTTGTAATAATATTGTGACCCCAAAATATTTTAATTGAAATTCTAATTTTCTATAATTCGAACTATCTCAACTCTTTAAGTATTAGTATTTGATTCAGTTAGGTTTACTATCCCTGAATATTATTTTTTTTCTCATCGTTTAAATAATTTTCATATATAAACTTATGATTCTGTTATAAACACACATACACACTTAGATAGATAATATAGGTATGATTATAAATTGAAGATCAATGAATATTTATTACAATTATCTTGTCTTACTTAAAATATATATGCTACCGCATTTATATTATGATCATCCCCTAATTTACCGCACGTTTTAATTTACAGTGAAACAATAAATTTTGATTTTCTTTTATTATTGAGATTTTTATTGACAAAAAAAAATGTATTTAAAATCACATTGATTGTTTCTTTAATTCCTATAAAAATAAAAGCTTGAAGACAAAAAAACTACAAAAAAAAAATATAAGAAAAAAATTGGAGGTTGAATAAAGCAAAAAAAAAAAAAAAATCGCGACTCTTGTAGTTGTTTTTATTGTCCGTTTATTGTCGCGGCTCTTTTTTTTTCGTCTTTTTTTATTTGTTTGTTTTTTATTTTGCGCTCTTTGTTTTTCTTTCGTTGACGTCTCAATTTTCTCTGTTCTCTCTGTTTGGATGTGTGTGTGTGTGTATTTTTATATCTCGTTTTATCGTGAATGTTCAATTGCAAGCAGCAAGTTGAAATTGATCTTATATTTTATATTATTATAGTAGTTGGATAGTTTTATTTATGTATGTGTATATGAATGTACTTGCGTGGGTGTTGGGTTAACAAGAAATTATGGAGTGAGGCAAAAGAAGTGATATATATTTATACAGAATGTTGAAGGGATAATTATATTTGGAAATTTTTGGTGTGTTAAGTTAATTGCTTTATATTGAGATGTTATACTCACTATAAATCGACTCAATAAATACACTTGTCCGTTTCTCTTGAAAATGTATTTATAAAAGGAAATAAAAAAAAAATAAAAATAACATCGACCCGGAAAATCTCAAATACATCTACTATGTGTAGTTATTTTATATCTATGGATAGTATAAAAAAACAATTTCACATTCATTACCAATTTACATGCATGTTTTTGGGGAAACTGTCTCCTCATCCTCTTCCGTTCCAATTTGTCTATGTGCCTATACAAATACATAGATACTATTTTTTTAATGGTATATTTTAGTTTATGGCGCTGTAATATATTTCAGCAAGGGATGTTGCCATTATTTATTGCTCAAATTCTGTATATAAACGCGTTTATACAGACATTTTTTTTTATTTCTCTCTGCCCGTCTTCTTCTTTAGTTTTACCATCTTCTTGCGCATAGTCCAAACCGCCAAAAAAAAAAATGGAAAAAGAAAAGAAAGATAAAAAAAATCCATCTTGAGTTGAATATTTTATTGAGATCTAAGCAATAAGTCTTGAACGCGCGCACTTGCACGAAAACTTGAAATACATTTTCTTCTTTTTAGAGAGTTGAATGAATTGTTTATTTTTAGATAATTTCATTCTTTATTGTTAGAACCTTTTTTTGCCGTCGCACTGCCACTTCAAAATACTTCAAATATAACACAAGTCCGCCTGCACTTATAAATTATAATAAAAAAATATAAATTTGCAAAATTATTTCCATTAACAATTTTGTGTGTGTGTGTGTGTTTTTTTTTATTAGCTTTTTTAATGCAAATTTATATATTTAATATATTTTTTATTTCAACGTTATTTTATTATAAATTTTCTAAAAATCACATTTTTTTTTTGGGTAACTCCCATTGGCCCCTCCAACTCTCTTCTAATGGGATTGTAAAACTTCGCTAAAATAAAAAATGAACATAAAAAAAAAAATGGCCTAAATTATCACCAAATATGCATGCCATTTTCTCCATACCTCTTTTTTTTCCCTCACCTCTTAATCCATTTTAATAAACATCCACATATACTCACACGTAAAAATAATATTAACAGTTTTTTTTTTTGTTTTGCGTTTATTATTTTTCGCGTGAGCCAGGAGGAACCGTCCCGTACACAAGTTATATGAACGCACTTGTTCATGGTAATTTAATATCCACCGAAAAGTAATTAAAAAATTGTATTTTTGGATGAAAAACATATGAACAAAAATTACAATAACAATTACCATAATTACATTAAAAACAATATTTTTTTTTGTTCTTTTTTTTATACAAACCCATATATACTTTTTTTCGGCAAACAGCATTTTGTTTTTGTGTTACTAGAATAATTTACGGAAAAAAAATCCCAACAATAGTTAAATGAAAAGATGGAATGCACTTTTATTTTATAATATTTTTTTTTCTCGTACAAACATAAACCCTATTTGCTATTTGAAACTAATTTAAATTTTTTGTCATAAAATAGAATTAGAAACAAAACAGCAGTCGCGTATTTTCTTTAATTACTCCCTAGATTCGTTCTTCTCTTGTATACAACCTCCTTATTGCTCCCTTCCTACATATACGACAATATAAACTATCTCGCTGTTTGAGTTAAAGGGTTGCAGCCACCGCGTGGTGTTTTATTTTGCACTTCGCTTTTTATACTTTGTCTGTTTTGATTTAAATTTATTTATTTAAATAAGGAAAATTTTGTCTCGTCGACGGTTTAATTTAAATTGTGCGGCTTTTGTATCCATATATATAAAGAGATAAATGATAATGTGGTTCAGCATCTTAAAATTCAAGTCAGATCAACTGATCAACGTTAACTAATTCAAATAAATCATAAACCTATTTTATAATAATATTCAACCCTGTATATTAAACATAACTCTTTTTCGTGTCTTCTTTATAGCACTAATATTCCTCATACTTGCTTTATTATATATGCTTTTTAGAACAAACAATAAATATAATTTCTCTAAGACACCGCCAACCCTCTTAACTCCTACTAATTAATAAACAACAAGAGTAACAACAACCATTTATCAATTAGCAAGTAATACATTTATTTGTCAATAATATAAATTAAGGGTTGGTTATATTATATGTCGATGCACATGGAACATGAATTTACTATGCACGACAATTTACTATGTTACATAAAATGGAAGACATAAGACTTAATAGGCAATGTTATTTAATAAAAATAACAAGCAGAGTATAATATATGCGCATACAGTCTTAAAACGAAAACATTTTTACATCTTTTTAACTTAAATTATTATTCCAAAAAATAGATACGGTTAAACGGTTTCACTTTAATATACATAAATACAAAACATATAATTTTGAAATTATATATTATACTGTACACCCAAGGCCGTCACTGTTTATAATAAAAACGCATAAAGTTTACTGAACTATTTCCTATTCTATAGAGAAAATTTAACAGAGAAAACAAAAAATAAAAACATGAGGAAAAAGAAAAAAAAACAAAAACAAGTAACCGATCGGATTGCAAAACCCCTGGCCTCGAATACTAAGAGTAATGTCATGACATCTAGAGTTCGATATTGATACCAAAATAAATATATACAACAACAAACTTGAACATATAGATATATATTTATATATATATATATATAAATACAATAGGAGAGATATAGTAAAGGTTTGGTTGGATCATAAGAGTGGGTTATGGAAGGGTAGAAAAAGGGGATCTCGTCTCCTAAAACAAATATATGAGGTTGAATAGGTCGTAGGCGGTAAGGGTATTATATAGGAAATTGGGGTGTTCGATGTGAGTTCAAGTAACGAATTAGAGTATTCAACTAATAAACCAGCCTCATTTTATGTATGCACCAACACCCTTAGTTTTGTATTGTGATAAAACTGTGAACCCAAAACAAAAGTTTAAGGGTAAGAGTTAGTAGTTGGGGGTGATTTTGGTAGAAGGTTTTGATTGCGGGTATATAAATGAGAAAAACGAAAAGGGTTATATTCTTTTTGTTTCTTTCTTTTATACATACTTGTATATACATCCTCTTGTTTTTCATCCCATAATAAAACCCCAAATAGAATCTACTAGTTTATAGGAACGTTTGATTGTGTATTTGTTTATTGTGTTCAAATAGTAGTAGATGGCGGCCATAGCGCGAGCCTCATGCAAATAAAACAACATGAAATACATTAATATCTGTTTTTCGATAAAGTGTTTTTGGGAATGTTGTTTATGGGACAAATGAACGACTATAAATATTATTGTTTCTATATGGCTATAAGCATTATGGTTATACGTATTTATTTTAACCGAACATCGCGCGATAATTTTATTTTTGTTAAATTTTTATTTATACTCTATCTATTTTATTTATGTTCTTAGTAAAATTTAGATTTAGAATTTAAAACAAATTGTGTTTTAATTCATGAATAGTTAAATGCTTTAAACGAAAGTAAAATTTTATTTACACCAGATTCAAATAAACACCATAAAATTTTAACACACTTTAAAACCTGAAGAAATTCTCTCATTTAATAATTCCCTCATAACTAATTCAGTATAATCCTTAAACTCAAATGTCCCATTTACACACACTTCCCTCTAATCCCATATGCACAGAGACAAAAAAAAAACAAAAAAAAAACAAAAAAATAAAAATATATATTCCAAAATCCCTTTCATCGACCTGTAGAGTCTATCCTCTCCTCTTTAAAATATTATTAACGCGCGTTGAGTATAAACGTAAATGTATGTATTCATATATCGTATAGGCATTCTTTTATCCGGAGGTAATATCATCATCACCGTCATCGTCATCATCATCATCATCATCACCAAGATCATCATTATTTGCGCGAAAATTCTCTAACCCTTTTAAATATTTCACGCACGCAATAGTGATGATGCCCGGCGGCACTGACTATATAAACTCCCCTCCCCCCTAACCACCCATACCCCCCAATTTATACGAATAAACGTATATACAACTAGTGCGACATCTATATTGTCATTTCTTAATTACATTATTTAAATATGGTTGATGTAGATGTAGGTGAATATGCGAATGATGAAGGGAATGTTGTTTTTTTAGTTGCTGGTTTTTAAGGGTAAGGGGTTTTTTTTAGTATTTACGGGGTTACAGAAGTGCGGGTGGGCTGGAAAAGGTGGTTTCAAATACATTTTTAAGAGTATAATTCATGCAAATTACACAATTATGTTATAAATTATTTTATTAAGGCTCACACACCTGTGCTATTTATGTACATATAAATACAGAAATTTGTAGTAAAGTGTTCGTTCATGTAAACTTAACTAATAAATCACATAAGATGTCGCGTTTTACATTTTTTTTTCTTCTTCTATAAAGTATGAGAGAGAAAAAAAGATTTAATATAATCAAGAGAGTCAGAGTGAGGGATACATTTTAGCGCACTGTCTCACTGTTGTTGTTATTATTTTTCTCCCTGGTGCCCTGGTGGTAACATTGAGGATTATATAGTTCCATTTTTTTTCCTCCCTTTTCATGTGTTTTGTGTATGTATATATGTGTATCTGTATGTAATTTTTAATGCAGTTAATTTTGATTAATGTTGAGTTGAACATGTGTCATTTTGCTACGCGAACAAAATGTTTACTGTGATTCTGTATTAAATATATGTTAGAATGGTTTGGGAATACATACAATAATACCTACACACCGGATGGTGGTATACTTTTTCTGTTAATTTAATATATGAGATTGGGATTTGATTGTGACAATGTGTTAGTTATAAATGAGAGAAAAATTGAGTTGCAGAAATTTTTTTCTTTCTTGATCAGCCACATATGGAATTCATATAAATAAATGTTTAATTAATAAGCCCCATAAAATATGTATTTAATGTTACTTATATGATCTTTTCTTTTTTCATTGTTACAGGTAAGAGATATTCAGAATCTCTTGCGGGCACATTGTTACCAGATTGGATAGGTAAGTTTGGCTTATTTTTTTTTTCATTTTATTATTTATTTTTACTTTATTTTTTTTTTTGATTTTATTATTGTTTTTTTTTTTTTTGTATTTTTTCTCTCAATAAACTCAAAAGAAAAACACATTTTTGTTAAAATCATATATTTTTCATTTTTGGTCCCAAAAACAAAATTACACGCACAACATAAAGATAACCATAATAATATATTATAGGAGAAAAAAAAACGATCTTTTGAACATAAAAAAAACACATATAAAGACAAATAAAAATCCCAAAGACAAAAAAAAAATAATTTATAGTTTTTTGATTTCGTGTTTGATTTTTTTTTCTTCTTTCTTTTGGTTTTTTATTTTTTTTTTTTTTTTTTGCGAAATTTATAGTTTTTTTTTGTAATACTTTTTTGTTTTTGTAAATAATTTGAATTTTTTTTGTTCTTTTTGATTTTGATTAATTTCTGTATTTATTTTTTCTTTAATTTGGATTTTGATTATTTAATTTTTTGGTTTTTTTTTTCTTCATTTATTTATTTTAATTTTTGATAAAGAAATAAAAAAAAAATGAAAATAAAGTAAATATAAAGGCAATGCACGAACAATGATAATTTGGATAAGGTAATTGTATAATACAATTTTTTTTTGTTACTGTAGATCTGGGGTTGTCATAGTTGTCATAAATAAACGCTTGAATTTCCTAAACTTTCCTATTTAGCAAAAAAAATAAAACAAAATTTTTTTTTAAAAAGAATCCAATCCAATCTGGCAACCCCTAATGTTTTAATGTAGACTGACAAAAAAAAATACTTTTATAATTGGATGTTTTAAATAAAAGTCACCAATTTTCGTCTAAAAGAAAATTGTGAAAAAGAAAAATCTTCATTTTATTTTTATTTTGTTTTTATTTTATTTTTTTAATTGAAAAAATTAAAGTTTTTCGTGCATTTTCATTAATTCATTAATTAATCGGTTGAAAAAAATATATTTAAGATTAAGTGAGATTTTTCGACTTTCAAAAAAAAATTTAAAAATAAAGAAAAGAAAAATATTTGTCAGCATAAAAAATAATAAAATAAATAATGCTATAAAATTTATTTTCTATAGCACAATTTTAATTCGATGTTTTATACTGCATGATAAATTTTTGTTGTAATTTTCGATGTTATTATTATAATTATTGTAGTTTTGATAGTTGTAGTTTGTTGTTTAAAAAATTTGTGTATTTGTAGTTTAGAAGTAAATATTTTATAATTCTGTTTATAGAAATAAAATAAAAAGATTCATCATATTTGTTAAACGACATTATTTTGTTGTTAACAATTTTATTTACACAAAAATTCAATTCAATTCATGTTCAGTATTCAGTTCTATTCAATTCAAGAGTAAAGCTTATAATTTCTATAGTCTTACAAATGAATTGTTATTAGAGGTAATTGGTATCTGAATTATGAGCTGTGTTAAAGAAAAATGTAAAGTAGAAATTATCGAAATATACTTCTATGTTTTTCTATAGAAGCATTGAAATAACACAAAGTCAGTAAAATATTATTTAGGGGAAAAACAATTCAGTTATGTTACATAGTTTGTTTACTTCAAATATTTGAAAACAAATAAACTATAATAATTAGAGCAAACCTCGATGTAACCTTTAGTTTTTTTTTTTTTAATAGAACTTTGGCTCACAACACGTTATACCATAAATTAAAGTGTTCCAAATCAATCAATTATAAAATATACTCTGTTTTTGTTCATTTCATACATAAATATTATTATAATGTACCTACAAAATAAGATAATGCCGCATCTTCAAAAGAAATTTTAAAATTCGGACAGATAGTGTTGACGTTTCTAATGGTTTAATTTTTCTATCGCCTCGACATAAACATACTTATGTTCAATTATAATTAATTACAGTAAATAATATTAATTGAAATTTTTTTGTTTCATTCAAAATAAAAATTATTTTAATTTCTAAGTGTAACGAATGCTAAAATTTTTATTTTATTTTATACCATATGGACCAGTTTATATTAAATAAGAGAATTGTTTGTTTCTTTCTAAATTATTCTCCGTTTGTCAATAGTACTTTAGATCTATTTGTTTATTTATTTAAACATTTTTTTTTTCTTTTCCTTTCCTATTTTTTTTCAAGACAATATTTCTTATATTTGCTTATATTATAGTGTTGTGCTGAGCGAACGACGTTTTAAGGCGCCACTCATTTGTTTAATTGTTTTAATTTCGTGTGATTTATTAAGAGTTTGTTGTCAGAGTTCGAAGATTTGTGTGTTTTTTTTTAATTCTATAAACGGAGGATTGTACTGAAGGAAAAGAAATGTTTTTTTTTTTTGGTGTCGAGACGGTCGATATAATCTTTATCTGGAGCTGTTGAAAGATCCGTGACATTTCGGGTCCCTTTGAAAACATAAACAAATAAAAAAAAATTAAATAATAAACAAAAATGCGTTAAACTTGTTTTTTTTTCTTTTTATAAGCAAGGGATGACCCCACATTCATTTTAAATTAGACGTCGCATACTCTATGATAATATTTATCTATTCTTCCCTCTTTGGATTCTTTTGTTTCTTTACTTGCTTTAATTGCCCCAAAAAAATAAATACAAATCAATTAAAGTATTAAATGAAAAAAATCGCTTGTCAAACTGGGCAAATTTAATTTTAAAAAAATTATTCAACACAATTGGAAATTGTTCCAATTTGTATGTAAATTTATAATTTTCATTTGTTTGATCAATTTATGGACCCTTCTGTTTATTGGTAAATCTGCATAAAGTGTTTTCTTCTTATTTTATAATTAAAACAATTTCTCTTTTCTACTTTTGAATATTGTTTGAATTTTTTCTTTTATTTTTTGATGACTATGAACGTCATAATATCTACGGACCACGTTGTTTTATTTTTGTTTTTTTTCGTCTCTCTAAAAACCGCACCTTTTAACTAAAGTCTACACTAAATCTAAACAATAACGTTTCTAAAACTAATACAAAAACAAGACATGAAATATACGTACAAAAAAACTTATGCGGATACAAATTTATACATAAGAGAGAAGAAAAAAAAAAGAATAATAAAAAAGGTTGACGAAAAGACAACCAAAAAATAAATATTAGCATATTAAAAGTTGTTCACCATAAAAAAAAAAAAAAACAAAACACAAAAATTATTTCACAATAAAAAAAAAACAACTGAAAAAGAAACAACAAATGATTTGTTTGTCGCTTTCGTTGAAAAAGTTATTCTTTTTTTTTTTTTTTATTATTCGAATCAATTAAATTCACTTATTTATGTCAATACATAATCAATAATCAATATAAATGACAGAAGGAGAGAGAGACAAAAATATTATGTAAATTTTTATTTTATATTGAAGTTTTAATGTTTTAATTTATTTATTAAAGAGTTTTTCTTGTTTTTTTTTTTTTTTTTGGTTTTGTGTCTCTGTTGCTTTAATTAGACATTTTCTTTAGAAAAATTTCTATTTCCCATTATTTTTATTCAAAGTAATATAATTA
Source organism: Pedicia rivosa (assembly GCA_963082725.1). Classification (NCBI taxonomy): domain Eukaryota; kingdom Metazoa; phylum Arthropoda; class Insecta; order Diptera; family Pediciidae; genus Pedicia; species Pedicia rivosa. The sequence continues at coordinate 3,620,242 of OY720153.1, read as the reverse complement.
TATATCGTTCGATTACCTAATATCTAATTTTTTAATGTTAAATAGGGATGGACAATACAATAAAATATAGTACTCTCTATGGCATTAAGTCATTATATTATAGAAAAGTAATTAAAATAATGAAAAAATATTATTGTCAGTCCCATCATCAGTATAATTATAATTCCCCCAAGGTCTTTTAGTTAGTAACCTCTGATTAAATGTTATTTTATATTTATCTAAATATATAGTACATTGATATTTATAAGTGTTCCAATATGTATGTACAAATGTGTTTAAAAAAAAAAATTCTAAAGGAAACTATAATTAATTGAATAACATATTTTCAGTTTTTCAACATTTTACACGTTTAATGTGTACCTCCAACTTTTTATGTCAATTGAATTTTTATGTATATGAATATTATAACATTTTAAACTGGACGATATTAGATTATCAGAGATCTAGTCAGACAGTATATGTTTATATAGATAGAAACAATGTTTAGTACACATATTGCAGAAAGTTACTCTCCCGCAGGAACAATTTTCGAAACAACAAGAGGCGCAACAACTAACAATGCATCAGTGTCGTCGTTTTATTGTCATTCCAAAACAACAATAAAAACAACAACAAAAAAACTCCACAGACACCACATAGAACTAAACACAAATCACAATAATACAAGAGTTTTGATAGTGAAAACTTATTTTATTCGCGTTATACAGATGTTTTTCGTATGTATTTATACAAATTTTCATCTTCTTAGTGACTTTATAGTTATATTTATGAATGGAAAATTATATTATTATAAATTTTCTCTCTAATAAAACAAAAATTATAAAATAAATATTTATCTATTGTATTACACATGCTTATAGGAGAGACACGACAAAATATATATATATAATCTCAATGGTCTGTCTTCTTTTCTTTCTATAAACAAAATTCTCAACAACAACAAGAAAAAAAAAAAGCCATCATTTTTTTTTCTTTTATTTCTTTTTTCTCGTTCCCTCATCTTTATAATAATGTGATGCCTCATCATAATTTTAATCGATCAATAAAATTCAGATTTTTATGTTTCGTTTAAAAGTCGATAAAAAAAAAATTAAGTTGCTATATGGGAGGTGGAGTGCGGTGTTGTTAACCTTTTCTCACCAACAAAGTATCTGAGAATATTATTTATTTTTATAAGAATTTTTGGAGAGGAAGAGAAACGTTACAATATTTTTGACATTCGTTATTTCTTTTGTTTTCCGTTACAGTTGTTCTTAGGTTTATTTTTTTTTGTGTGGTGTGGTAAGAAAACATACATTTAAAGTACACATATTGAGATGAAGTATTTTTAAATATAAAAATTTCAAATGAAATTTTATATTAGATTTTCTCTTCTAAATACTGAATTACTTAATTTCTGATCTTTTATTTTATACAACATCTACAATAGGAAACAAATAACAACGATTCAACCTTATATATATTATACGGATATACAAAAACCTAAACCCAAATCGACCATTGTCCGCCCTTTCATCAATATTTCATTTTTCCAACTAATAAATTTCCACCCATTCTGGTTTATACCCTTTAACCCTATCATAAATTCACCTAAAGACCAATGTGACGTCATACGAATATAAATTAAATTTATTTATTGTATAGAGAAATCTTTTTTCTTCTTTCATTTCTTTTCTTTTTTCTTTCTCTTCTCGTTTTTTTTTCTTTCTTTCACTGATAAAATCTATCACAAGAAATTGTCTATTTCGACTTCGAAGAAACTTAAATCTAAAAAAAAACTAATAAATAAACAACAAAGAAGAGACCTAAAGAAAAGTCATGTTGGTATGAGGGTAAGCAAGATTTTAGGGGGTGTAGTGTGTGCGGGAGTAAATCGATAAAGATTTTTTTTTACGAATGAAAATGATCGAAAAAACGCAACCAAAATCCATTAAGAAAATTAGGTTTGCCTTAAGGCTTATTGGGCCAATTGAATTCAAAACCAATTTCTAATGAGATTAGCAAAACATCCTAAGACGATGACGACAAAAAAAAATCTTATGTGTATAAGAGGGGAATTTTCGTAACCCAGAAAAAGAAGGAAAAAAAACCGCGGAATAGATTTATCGATAAAAGGAAGGCGCACACGGTTAAACGATCCAACGATTTTTTGACAGTTCCATTTTCATGTATAGTGACGTAATCAATTATTCTGTTTTTAATGGCGCCAACACAACCATTCATTCTATAGGGGTGATGGAGGAATAAAAAAGTAGGTAACTAAGCCCTTTATTTTTCGTTTCGTTTCTTTTTTGGAAATATATGTATATATATTATATGGAGGAAAACAAGGTGAATGGATATATGGAACAACCAGCAGTGAATGAGGTGTGTGTATAGGAGAAAGATGGTCGGGTGGCACATTTTGTATTTAATATCGATTTTTTTTTATTTTATTTTTTTTTTTTTTGGGATTTTACTCTCTCTGTATGTCAGCAATAATTCACGTCAGTGTAAAAGGGCGTGGTTAGAAATACATTTATTTTGAGATGAGGGGGGTTGATGGTTATTCCGGGTTAGGGGTGGGTTTTAATGTGTTTTTTTTTTCTACTTCTATTTCTCTTCTTTTTCGTTTTTTTTTGGGTTGGAATCCATTTAATTGTGTTTTTTATATGAAAATTAACAAAAAAAAAAAAACCAACCAAACCAACAACCATCAACAAAATCTTGAAATTCCATCTGGCACGTGATTAATATTCGTGTTTTCGTGAGTCTTTTTTTCTTATATTTTGTTCAGAGACCTTGGATTTTTTTTTGGTTATGAATATTTTGAAATAAATCCCAAAAATTAAAATAAAACTGGAAAATTAATCGATTAAGACGCTATCTGTGTGAACTGAATAAAAGTTTTAGGGTCATCTAAGGTTTTTGTCTAGACTTCTTCTCTTTATTATTCACTTTATTTCGTTCATCCGTGTTTTTGTTCTCTGTTTAACTCTTTAACTAATAAATCAATTGTGAAATAGTACAAAATTCTTTGATTTTTTGCCAAAATTCCACAATAAACGTTGTTTCTCTTAATCTAATATCTTTATTTTAACATTGCAAGAATATCGCACCTGATATTTACTCTGTAAGTTTTTCTTTATATAAAATCGACAATATCTCGTTCGCATATATTTTATTTACAAATTGTAAGAACAAAACATAAAGGTCAAGTTTAATTACAACAAATATAAAAATATATACAAGTACAATTTTGATAACTACATGTAGTCGCGCACATTTATTTCTTTTTTCAATATATTAAATTAACACACGGATATAGGTAGATACACAAAATTTAGTGTCCACTAACTGGGTGGTTTATTTTTATTTATTATTATTATTATTTTTATTATTTTTATTATTATTATTATTATATTTTTTTCTATATAGTTTTCTATTTTAAATTCTGACCGCATACCTATGTTATATTATACTATGTATATTCAATAGAGATATAATTGTGACAATTGTGTATATATATATTTTTTTATTTTTGTTTGATCGCGTTCATACAACATAACATAATATTTAATATAAAAATTCATTTCACGTTTTTATTCGTTGATTGAATTCTAATTTATTAGAAGAAAAAAAAAATATATATTTTTGCTTTTAACCCCCTCGCACTTACCCACAGACTAAATCCAGATGTCTCCTTATTATTTGTATTGTAATTGTTGTTGTTTTTTTATTATTTTTATTTTTTGTTTTCGTGTTTTCTATGGGAAAATGTGTAAATAAATCTGAGATTCACTTTCAATTTATAAAATTATGATTTGTTGTTGTTATACTGTTATTATTCTTGTTATTTTTATTCCAACATATAAAATTATATTTGTTGCGCGTTTGCATGAGAAAAAATCGTTAAGAAATTCTACACTTCAAATATGTTCGATTTACTTTCATTATATAATAAAAAAAAAATCGTTGATCGGCCGTTTAAATGAAACTTTGTAGTTATAGCAGCCAAAAAGGAATAATAAAAAGGGTTTAAAATTAAAGAGTACTAAAACTGAAATATTTTATGAAATTGATGGGCATTTATAAATTGTTATTAAAGGTGCAAAATTTTACGATTCATCACCAATTTTGCGTGCAAATTTTTTTTTCGTGCGTAAATATTTAACTTAAAAATGTATAAGAAATTAATTTTTGTTTAAATACAAATTAGGTCAAATAAATATAAAACAATACAATTTACAATTGTTTTCAATAAACAGAAATATAGAAATTCTAAACATTTAAAATAAAATACGAAACGTCAACCTGTTCATTTATCGAAGGAATTTACTATATTTTAATAAAATTCTTTCAATACGAATTCCAATGACCCTAAAATTAAACCTATAACATTCACAAGTGTCAGGGTGTTACATTCTTCGTAAAAGTAAAATCTATATTCGGTACAGTGAAAGTAATTTAATAAGATATCATAAAGGAAATTCTATTCACAAATGCATTTTATTTCTTTTACATATATTTATGATATTTAATTTCGTCCTCGGGTAAAAGTTTAGTTAACCATAAATAATTCATATAAAATAAATAAAAAATATTTAATTTATCTGTAACGTTTAATTTGACCTTAAATGAAATATTTAATCAAAAAAAAAAGAAGACAAACTGCGACAAAAAATAAAGTTTTGCCCATAATAACATGAAACAATATATGATGTGTTTTTCAATCCCGGCGGCATCTATATAAGTAACATATATCTGCTTATTAATGTTATAGGAATATTGTGTAAAATATCCATTAATTCAGTATTAGAATTTTGTTCTTTACTTAATACAATTATAAAAGATAGATATGTTATCCTAAATTCAAATCCTTCAATTTTCGCATAATTGAATTCTATATATTTACTAAAATGTTTCTCGCACATCATATCATTGAATTTTCCGTTTATACCCACACCTACCTGGCATTTCTTCATATAATATTATATAAAATAGAGTATAGATTGAAGATATAGACGCATTCAAAAGGTGGAAGCAATCTAGATTCCCAGGACAATTGTCATCTCCCCATCCACAATTTTATTTTTACCATTTCTCCCATATTATACTTCCTGAAATTCATTCTACAACCCTCATACAGCCCTATGTGTGCGTACTCGTAACTCAAATACCCACACATTCGCACAAACACAAACACATACATTGTATTATATATCATCAATATTGCGCGTAGAATACAATCTCAAGTTTTGTATGCTATCTAGATAAAATTTATTGATCCTTCTACTATATATTTTCCTTTTTTTCCTTCTTATTCTTCTTCTTCTTTTTCGTGCCTCAGGATTTCTTTTTTTTTTCTTTTTTTTTATGTGTGTTTTCTCTGTTTTCCATCTTTTCATCTTTCCATTTTGCTTTAAAACTCATGCGCAGAAAATTACGTAAAAAAATCCTTTTTTTTTTCTTCTTCCTACCAAGTGATTTATTGGTAAATTTTTCATTAAATGTGATAAATCCGTTTTTTTTTCTCTTCTCCTTTTCTTTCCCTAATTTTTTTTTTTTCTTCATTTTTTGCGAATATACGGAATTTTTTATTCTTAAAGGAACGTAAAGCCAAAAGGAATAATTTGTTTGAGTTAAGAGCTAAAGGTGTCATGAAAAAGTATGAGAGAAGGCTTATATATAGGGTGGTGTCCTTGACCAATTCTTTATGTATAATAATAATGTATGTATAAGAAGGGGCTGTAGAGTACGAATAAAGGTTAACGTTAAAAAATGAAAGTGAAAAATTGAGTTGACTGAATTACGTCGTAAATTGTAAAATCAAAAACGAAGTTATTCGATCAAAAATAAAATGTTGACTTTTTGGTTCTGATATCTATTATATATGCTAACACATTGTGCATAAAAACAAATATTGTAAGGAATTTGTTTGATGAAATTCTTTGCTGCAAACTTTTTTTATATGGTAACGAAGTTTATATAGTTTCAAATGCTATAAATATTAACAGGCCAATAGTTTTTCAAATCTGGGTACATGCTTATTTTTACATAATTAAATTAAAATCAAATATGTGCCCTATTTGTATTAGATTATTGTCATTTAATTAAAAATACTCGACTGCTACTGGTTATAACTCGGTTTACTCGCCAAAACAAATGATTAAAATGCAATTATAAATCTCCAATAACAAAAACACAAATAAATTAGCGGTTAATGAATAATAATAATAATAATAAAAACAATAATCATCATAATAATAATAAAAATAATTCGCAAAATAAACAAATTAAGAAAATAAAAACAACAACCGCGCGTATCTACACAAAAATATATATATACACACACACTCATTCATATGCAAATATAAATAGATATAACACACAATAAAAATACAAAACCAGTTCGGTACACGTGTTTATACAAACAAAAATCGCGCATGTGTATTACAAAAAGCAGAATTCTTCTTCTGTTAAATTTTTGGTATAGTAAAGACTTTGATGGCGTCTGATTTAGTAGCGTAACAATTTAGAAACTTCGATTTAACTTCTTCTTCTTATACTTCATCTTTGAGTGTAACACAAACAATAATAACAACAAAAACAACAAAAAATCACTTATTCAATTGTTTATTGTACCAAAACGATCACTTTAGTTTATTACATTAAATCGCTAATAATTTTTATTCGCGTTTAATTTATTGTTTTAGTATAAAAATCGACGAACACATGACAAAATATACATTAAAAAAAAACCTTTCTATTCACAAAATTATTTTTCTGTTCTTTCTCTGTGACTTTTATGTGACGCAATAAAAAAATGGCTGCCCCTGTTCGTGCCTATAAGTTTCGTGTATTCGTTTAGTTCTAGTTCGGTGAAGGGGAGTGAACATATATTATAAATTTAGAAATTTTTTGGTGGGGGTAATATTTTTTTATTAGATTGGCAAGGGGAATTTTATTAAACTTTAATGGAATAACTAAATTTTGATGGATTAGACTTTTTTACTTTTTGTTTGGAAGGTCGAAATAGGTAAATTGGAATTAATTATTTTTTTCCTTGTAATCAAGTATAATTAATTAATGTTTCCTGTTATTTATGTATGAAAAGTATTTTTAACTTAACTTAATTTAGTTTTGTTTCTTTTTTTTTTATATTATTTACTTTTTGGGTAATTAGAAATTTCTCGGTTACAATTATCTTTCATTAGTATGGTATTTTCATTTATCAAGATGATAATATGTATGTATATGAAATAAAGTCTTAATGTGAGATCTCGTTTCCTAATTGAACAAACACAATTAAATGGCCAACATAATAAAAAACGTTGAAATGATGAAAAAAAAAAAATTAACAAAAAAGATAAAAAGAATTCAGATCAGAATTATGCTGACGTTTCAATTTTGTATATATTTGCGATTTTCATCAAATAAGTAATTGCCGTTCTGTTTTTAGTTGCCGTTGCATTTTAATCGGTGTTTTCTGGGTAATAAAGTTATTAAAAGAATCGATTGGTTTTTCGGGAATTTATTTTCTTTCTCTCAAGTATTTTTATTAAGAAAATTTTTAATCTGCCATAGTTGTATACAATTGTAGTGGTCGTTTAATAAGATCCATTATTTACTTCCAAGGTGAATCATTTCTCGATTAAATGTTTCAAAATTGAACACGGTCAATAATTTTTGATTTTATATTACATTGAATGAATTATAATATATAAAAACAGCTTAAAATATCTTAAGGTCAATTAACTGCGTTTATTTAATACAATAATGTACAAAATACCAGAAAAAAACAAAAGACCTCTGTCGGCCATTAAAAAGATATAGAAAATTAAGTGATCCATTATTAATAAATAATAATATCCTGTTTGCCCTGCGCAAGAAACAAAATTTTGAAAATGAATTTAATTAGGGTTCGCTGCTATATTTGATCAAAAAAAAAATAAACAGGGAACGCACATACAAAAAAAAAAGCCAGTTATAGCTTTTAATAAAAGGCTGAGACCTCTATGGAAACATATAAATTTAAAGACTCGATTTTATGGAGTCCATTGGGTGAATTTATTACACCTTTAGTTATAGAATAAGAGGTCTAAATCGAAATAAGAATTTAGTTTTTTAGTTTTCAATGAAAAGTTGAACAAAACGGTACAACCTCCTGTTGGGATTCTCCGTTTAAATATATTTATTTAAAAAATAAGAAAAAAAGAAATTTCATACCCAAAGTTTGTGTAACTTTCGAAATATTAATATTTTTATTGCTTTGGGTATTTTTTTGTGCGAAAAAAGACGAAACCCTTGCAAAAAAAATTAAAAAAAAAGTCATAAAAAAGAGAAAGCTAAGGGTTACAAAATAACGATCCTTATGAAAGAGTGCGCGTCGTATAGTGCAGTGAAGCGACAAATGTGTATATTGTTTTTCTTAAGAAAACTTTCTAAAAAAATAACAAAAAAATAGCAAAAAAAAAAAAAGGTAAATTTTTGTAATATTTCATATTTCATATTTTTCTGTCTCCTGTTTTTTGTTTACTCATAAAAAAAATCAAATAGAAATTTGTCCCTTTCGCATTATACAATGCAAAAGTGCAAATACCCGTCCGTCGCTCTTTTGCCTGGTGTGCGGGTTAAATGATTCAGATAACAATGTTTTCTTAGACAAACAATTTTTTTTTGCATGATAAAATGTTCTTTGTTTAATTATGAAAGAATACCATTGAGAAAATCTTATAACTATGATGATTTATAAATGAGACAAATCTTTATTATTAAACGATTATATCGTGGAATGAAATTACTTTTTTCCGCTATAATAAAATAAAACTATTTTTCAACTTTTACTTTTTATCCTTATCGATTTCCTTACAAAAAAAACAAACAAATAAAATCCGGACCGCCGTGGTTTATGCAATTCGCGAGATTAAAAAAAATCGAATAAAAAAGACAAAATATTTATAGTCTGGACATGAACCAGTTACAATAACAAGATTTATTTTCTTTGTAAATTCAGAAGACAATCTTATTTTACACGGTAAAAATCACACTTTAACGCACAAAAATTGCAATTTCATCCTTCCAATAAATCTGATAAAATTCACAACGTATAGGTACATATTTATTTATTGGTCAATTAAATTCGCTTAGCATAAAATATTTTGTTTATAATTCTTATATGCGTTCATCGTTCACCTTTAAATAATCTTACACGACAAACATAGTAAAATTAAGACATGAATTTTTTATGATTTTCATTTGATTTTTTATAACGGTATTTTTCTTTTGTTGTTGCCAAAAGATTTGCAGTGCGATAATATCAAATGTTATACGTTTGTTATATACACTTTTGCATTTTACCAGATTGGGGTTAAAAATCGTCCCTTTAGGTGAAAAAAAAAAATTGTTCTCGTGATATAAGAAATATACACTGTTAAAAGAGTATAAAAAGTCACCTTATTCCATATATAAATAATATAAAATGTGCTATGTAATATTTTATATATACTTAGATGAATTTAAAAGATTAAAATTGCCCAACATGGATATCACATGATCGTTAAACATAAATAATAATCTAATTAAAATGATGTTAAAATGATTAGAGTCTTAACCGACATCAACACACACACACACACACACACACAGGCATATACAATAAAAAAATATATAATTAATTCAATATTTATAATCGCAAAAAAACATTCTAGTTTACTTATTGTGTAATGATTTAGTTACAAACTTTGCTTTCGGATTTTTTTCGTATTTTAATAAATGAAGTCACAGAGAACACTTTTAATAAATAATTAATTTTTTTTTAAGAAAACTTGGTTCATCAATTTCTTAATTGTAGAATTCATCAAGAAAGAATTTTTTTCCAAATTAGGGGAACCAATTTTAATTTGATAAGAATTTTCAGAACAATCTTGAACTTTAATAATATCGCTTAATTCAAAGAATATTATACAAAAATAAATTCGACTCTGTAGACTCTATACTGAATATATCAAAATAATAGTATTAAATAATTAATTAATATTGAATAACAGTGTAAACACACAGTTAAAATTGTATATAAATATAATCATAAAAGGCGGTAATCGATGTGCGAAATAAACAAAAAGCGGACATAATTATCGAGTTATCGTTCGGGTCATTTATTTATGATCTTTTGAATTTTGTTGTTTAAATATATTATATTGGGTTTTGGGTGAATTTTAGTGTGGGTGATGGTGATAGTATTAATATATTAGGTATACATATACCTACACATTTATTTATAAATATTTTAACTAGAAATTATTATGGCACTATAGTACTGTATTTTAGCATGGTGTATAAAATACAAAAAACAAAAAGCAAAAAAAAAAAAATTTATAATAAAAGCATCACCAACAACAAACAACAGAGAACTGATTTTAGTTGGTAGCCAAAATAAAATTGATATCAGAGTGAGATAAGTATTGGATGCAGTATGTATATGTAGATATAATAAAGCTGTATCCAGCCATAGTTATATTGTCGGATTATTGTTTATTATTTTGTTATTATTATTATACTATTATTAATAATTTATCTGTGATAGGTATATAGAAATATATGCATGCAGTATATATGAACATACCTTTTCACTATATGTAACAAAAGTTATGTCTTCATTTTATTGTTTAATAATATCATTTTTATAATTATAGTCATAAATACTATAACTTATATATTTAATGACTTTAAGCGAACGATGGCACTCAATTAATTTTGTTGTTTATGAAAGACAAAAAGTTTGACCACACATAGAAATTTACGTTTGATAATCCATTGTTATGAACATTTAAATGTCTATCTATAAGAAACATATAGATAATAAATGTTAGATTAATTTATTTAGAATGATAAACTTGTATCATTTTCATTTCAATAATAATAAATATTTTCCAAACAAAATGCACAACAATTAACAAAAACTGAAAATAATATTTAATTGACTTTATTGTCGAATTTCCCATTAACATGTTTAATCTAAATTTTCGTGAGACTCACAAATAATTATTGGTTGGTCGCGCATACAAATTTTTTATTTTTTATATAGATTGTGCCCCAAAAGCAAAAAACAAATATTTCATTTTAATATATCAAAAATGATTCTCCATTTTCCCTATAATAATATAAAATATATTTTCTCATTTTACAAATAATAATAATTGTTGTATAGGTACACCAAATATTATAAACGTATATTATATAGAAATATATTTATGAAGGTATATATAATAAGAGAAAAGAGAAGAGAGTTCAATTGTTTACACACTGGAAAATTGTGATAGGAAAAGTGGGAAATGTAATTTTACTGATGGTTAATTTGTAGAAGAACACAAAAAATAAAATATATAATAATATAAAATGTTATACTAAATGTCCGGCGGAATAAATTATATTTATATGTAAGGACAATAACGGAAAAGGATATCTATGAAAATTGATAGGAACTTTTTTTTTATACTTTTATACAAGTACAAACACAAGAACATGTACATAATAAATTTTTAATATAATATTGATCTTACGTTATTTTAATTTAAATTATTTGATAAGAAAATTAAATAAAATGAATTAAATTTTTGTTCAATCTGAATAATCTATAACTAAAGAGTATCTAAATGTATTTTTTGGCTTACATTTGCAAGGTACGAATACATATATTTATTCTCATCAAAAATAGTAAGTAGATTAGATTTGATTCCTAAAGATTCTTATTTTGTTTGATTTCTCATTACCAAATTATTATCATCTCTTAATAAAAATTCACTAAAGAATTTTTCATATACTTAAGAATAGTTTAATAATATACATGCCATGTCAATGTCACGCAAAAGTGTATAATAATTCACAATCGTTCATAACAAGAAAAAAGAAAAATTATTTTCTTTAAATTTGTATTCGCTCACAATGAGACACGTTGAAATTTATCACCATCCTTATTCTCCACCTCTAAGTACACTGTTTTCATATACATTTATACATAATAATTTATAAAATTATATATGTATGACTGTGTGAATCCATTTTGCTTGTACTATGTAATTACTGCATTAATTAAGTGAGTCTTAAGAACGCCCGACGTCATAGGTGACTCGTATATGTTTTAACCATATAAACCAAAAAGCAACCAGCCAACCAATCGTCCGTATAGTCAGTTCATTTATAGTCATTCCCTTCCCTGTTACAACCTTACTTCATTGAAGTGAACGAAGAAATTTATAAGATATACATGGACAAACATAATCATTTATTATACTTTATATAAAGTACATAATATATACAATTGTACAAACACACAACAGAAAATTCAAGAGACAAAAAAAAAAATATATAAAAGAAAAATGAACGAGTTTCGTTGAATAAAGCGAGTAAGGCCATTATTTTATGTTGCAAAAATGTAAGTGGAAAAATCTTATAAAATGTCACATTATTAAAATGGAAAATATCCAATAATATACAAAATCTAGTTTTTGGTCCTATAAGGGAAAAATGATGATTTCAACTATCATAAATAAATTTTTTTTATACCTTTTTGTATTTATATTTCCATTAAAAAGTACTTCCTTACTATTTTTATTTCAACGATAAATCGTTTCTTAATATAATTTTTTTTCATTTCATATAAAATTAAGAAGTTTAATCAAATCGAAATCGGACTTGGACTTGCCCTTACATACGTATATATATTTATATTTATATATATATATAATTGTATCATATTAAATCTTTGTTTCTTTTTTAATAACAGAGTTTAACCCTTTAACGTTCAATTCGTTCAATTTTATATTATATTATTAAATATATAATATTTAAGTGTACGTTTCGCAGGTGTTAAACGATGCGGTAACGTTGGATTTGGGTGTACACGGTTTTTTAATCAAAGAAACTTGTGGAACTGTGTTAAATACATATATGAATATATATATAAAAAGATATATGTATGTACATATAAAATTATAAAAGAGATATATAAGAGCATACATATTATATATGTATGTATTATACATTATAAATATGTACATTTATGTATATAGATCAAAGCTTAACCATATTATATAGTAAAATGGTTTTCTAAGGGAAAATTCAAAGTGCACCATAGTTGGTTGTAACAAAGCTTTTGTATTCTCTCGGTTCTGAGTTACTGCTGGGCTCACCGCTAATTTACGATTTCATGATTCCTAAGTCAAGCTAAAACCTTAACATGGCATCTATAGACATAACTTTAGTTTGTACGTTTGTTTGTACATACAAGAACATACACACACACAACATACAAAATCTATTATTCTATAATACTCTAAACATTCTCTATTTCTTTCTCTATTGCTCTTTATAAATATATCGTTTTCCTACTCAATTGGGGATGTGATGGTGTAATATGGAGAAAATTCTCTTCTAAATTTTTAGTATGAGTTTTATGTACAAAAAAATAAATAAAAATATTCAAGTTGAATAATCAAAATTCAATAAGGTGTTGATTCTTCACCCAATTTTTTTATAAAAATAAAAATTGAAGAAATAGGTACTATGGATGTTAGGGAAGGGATATGAGATATGTATAATAAGTATGACACAGGCGGATGTTACGCGATAATGTATACGTATAAGATGAAAAATTAATCTTGTAGGTACGAAAAATGGCACGTAAAATCGCAATTACATTTTGTTTGTGGTATAACCATCGCGAACAGTACCCTCCATATATACATCTTATTTATTTATTTTATTAAGAGGGTGGTCCACCCTCTTACTTGTTTTTTTTTCTTTCTTTCTTGTTTTTTTTGACATAATTCATGCATTTATTGTCGCAATAAAATATTAAAATATCATCGAGTCTCCATTTTTATATATTTTTTTTTAACGGAATCATTTTAATTTTTAACCAATCGTGAAATTAGATTCTTGTATAGACCATCTTCAACTCATCCCTTTTAGTATTTTTGGGGGAGAAAAAAAAAATGAAAGGAAAAAAGTGTGGGAAAATGAATGGGGTATATAAATTCCATTATACGCCTATAATATATGACAAATAAAATCATTATTATGAGTTTACGATTGCACTTGATCATTGTAAATGCTAAAAATTTTATATCGTTTATTTATTTTATTTTTTCTGAGTTCATAAAATTATAGACAAGGAAAATGGGGAAAATGGGTTTGGGAAAATGTGACATTGATTTCATTATGCGTACATATATAGGTGTTTTTTTTTATTGTACGTGTATTTGAAAAGAGGATGAAAAAAAATTAGATTCCAAACAATAAAATTGGTTTTTAATTCCCTGGATATTATAATGATGGAATGAGAGATTATTTAACATGGACAAATCCAATTGGGGTGAAAGAAGATTGACGCACTATATTATTGAGTCATAAAATCCAATTTTGTGGGTTTGTGTAGGATTTTCCTTCTCCCTATTTTTATTTTATTTTTTTTATAGTTTATTTGCTTATATTGAAAAGCCACTTTAATTAAAATTCACTTGAAATCGAAATTTAAATTCATACAACCTTATTTTAAATATTGATTAAACGATAAAGATTCATTGAATTAATCAAAAACAATTTACCCAAGAAATTTTTATACAAGAAAAAAAAAAACAAGTAGAAAATAGATAAATGTTTTAGATTAATAAAAGTCTACGTATTTATTAATGGACCAATTTTTTTTTTCTACCTTCATCTTGTGTAGTTGTCCAATTATTTTTACCATAAATAAAATAATGGATGCATTTACAATTTACAATTGACTTCTGTTTTATTATAATATTCCGCCAAATGGTAGATGATGAAAAATAATATACGACTGGTGGGAGGGATATTATCTTTATATATGAGTTTTTTTTCTATATACGTTTTTTTCATTTGGTTTATTTTGATTTATAATCTTGCGCAACTACTAGAAAAAGAAATACATTCAGAGTCTATTGTGAATGATTTTTTGTTGTTGTTTTCTTCTTTTTTTTTTGTTTGTTTATATATAATTTTTTTCCTTTTTGTTCTTTATTTTTTGTTAGAAAAAAGAGTAAAGAAAAAAAAAATGGATTCCGCGCGATGAGAAAGAATATTATAAGAAAAAACTCGTCGTATAACCTTTTGAAGATTTATTATTTGCGGAGGATTTTCTTATAATAATATAAAATGAAAATAAAATTTATATAAACTGAAACTATTATTTACTTTATTTCTGTGTTTGTAAGTCTTTTTTTTTTGTGTTCTTTGCTTCTTCTCTGATGCTTTAGTTTTTCTATCCCATTGTTTTTATTCGTCAACTTTCAGGGGTAATCAACTCACTTGTATATCAGCATTTCCTTTTTCAAACAATCTCTGCTCTTTTATATTAACTTAACAAAATCAAAATTTAAAATTTCTAAATTAGACACTTTTGTATTTTGCAATATAGGCCCTTTGTTGTGATCTCAATTAATAATTATTATTTGTGTTATAAAGTAACATTGTCTTTATTGTTATTATTGGATAATTACGTATTTATATTTGCAGTAAGTAGTTAATTAAGAACTCAACAAAAAATTTGTTGTTTGTATAGAAATGTTAAAGTTATTAAGTTTGGTTGTATTTTAAAGTATATTCAAATAAATTAATGTTTACTAACCCTATTGTATCTAATCCGTATCTATTCATTCTATAATACTCTTCTGGATTTAACAATTTCTTGTTTGCTCGTTTTATTGAACTCGTTATAAATGTAGACTAGACATGATCTTAGGATTATCTATAATAGTGACTTTTGTACTGTATTATATTTATTTATATATATTTCTCCAACAAATAATGACAATTTAGCGCGATTTTAAATTGATTTCTATTTGGCGACATACACACACACACACATATGCACGGTTGCATACAAATATATAAATATATAGAAACAAACTTTTGAATCTATAAATGTGAATTTGTTATGGTTATATGAAAACTTTTTGGTTTGGTGCATCCGACTAAACCAATTCCAAATCACACTAGACCACCCCGGTAGTGTGTTTTGTTATAGATAACAAAGATCGATGACTTAAGTCGTAACATATAGTTTCAAATATATTATATATTATATTAAGTCTTTGACTTTTATTATACTCGGTGAGAAATTAAGTTGTATGTCAAATAAAAGAAGAAACAGAAAAAACAAAAATTTAAAACAATTCAACGAATTTATTTATTTTCACAAAGTTTTCACATTTTTTTTATTTTATTTTTTTTGTAAAGTTTTCCGCATTGAAAATGTTTATAGCGAAAATTGATATTACATTCTTGAATTGATTATTTGCTCATTTCAATAAAATATCAATCAGCCATTAAAAAAACCTTCTCATTATGCAAAAAGAAAAGACAATAAAATTTAAGTGTTACCAGATCAAATGATTTAGCACAACAACAACAAAATACTTAACGATTTCCTTAAAAATTGTAGATCATTGGTAAAGAGAGCAACCCACCCACCCATAAAAATAAGAAAAAAAAAGTTGTGTATTTTAAAACAGAATTTAATCGAATATTGCAGACTTAAGTCAAATCACAGTTGGAAATCAAAATCGGGGAAAAAGGAAAAAGCACGAGAGAAAGAGATAAAAACAAACACGACCAACAAACATTTTATATTATTTATTTTGAACATAATAAAAGTACAGCGAAAAGAAAATGTTCGACCTTTTTTTTTCTTCTTCTGCTTTTTGCATTTAATAAATATATTATTCTAAGATATTTTTTTTCCTGATTCATTGAATTTGATTCGATGATTGTAAACATACACACACACACACACAGCACATATGAATCTGTTGAATAAAATCTCTATTTATTTTCTTAACTTATAAAATGAAACGCTCCCCCTTTTCTTTTTTTCTTCTTTTCGATTACTATATTTTTAAAACGCAAACTTAGCGATTTTTTAAACAATCCTTTTACGTAAATTCAATTGCATATAAATAAGTGAGAGTTTGAGAAAGAGATTTATATATAACATAAAAATAAGGGATGACGGGATTTACGTAAAAATATTGAATTTCAATATAAAGTTTGATGTGTTTTATATGAAAGAATTTTTATTGGAATTTCTAATGGGAATTTGTTGCATTTTTATAGCGAATTTTTTCTTAGATTTTATTGTGGAGGGTTGGAATGTTACAATAAAGTAAATTTTTCTGTGCATTTCTTTTTATTTGGATTTAAAGAACTTTAAATAAAATAAAAGTCGTTTAGAAACATATTTTTTTTTTAAATTTAAAAATAATTTATCGATTAACCGTGGTTTTTATTTTTCAAACAAATTTTTCTATTATTATTTTATTTTTAATTCTGTTCGGTTGAAAATTATTTACGTTCCTTCAATTTACCATGCATAACATCACATTACAAAACATTATACTTTAAATTGATATTCCAAATGTTAAAATATAGTAAACTTTGTTTGTTTGATAAAAAAAAATAAACAAACAAACAAACAAACAAATTCTCTCTGTGACATGTTCTACGTGATATACAGCATTAAAGTTTCCGCACATTGAAATATAAAGAAATATTAAAAAATTAGGAAACCATCCGTGGACCCCTAAAATTACCATTTTTCTCTTTTGATGTTTCCAAATTTTTGATAGAAAAAATTTAAAATGTCTTGTATGATGATGTCATCTGAGTGTAGTCAGTCTTAGATCAGGGTATGAACATCTATATATATGTATATGAAAGTGTACGTGACTCAATAAAAAAAGCTAAGAAGGAACGAAAGAAAAAAAAACAGACTAACTTCAAACAAATTCCTCCAATTCCATGGATAAAAGTTGATTTTTTTTTCGACGTTGTGTCTTAATAAATTATGCAAATCATGTTTGTTTTATGTCTTGTTTAGCTCATTTTCATTGGGCGTTTATTAATTTATATGCGATTGGTGATGACACAATTTTTATTTTATCAACAAAAAATATAAGAATGGAAAAAAAACTTGCTCGTCTTAAAAAAAGTTCAAATTTAATGTTGAAGTTATCTTGTTTTTCCTTCATTTTGTATATTTTTTCTTTTGCTTTTTTTTTTTTGGTTGACACCGTGATTTATAAACCCAACAAATTAATAAAAAATAAATAAATAAAAAAATATATATAAAAAGTGAAACGATTTATCAAAATGTATATAAGAGAATAATAAGAAGAGTTAAAGTAAAATATATATATATATATATATATTTGTATATTGGTTGCGGGTTGCGTGAGTGAATTATTATATGGCCGCCGCACATATTTTTATATATTACGAGAGTGCGCCGTTGTTAATATCGCGCCGCCACATCCACAAAACTTGTTATTTCCCTTTTATTTTTTTTTCTCTTTATTTTCATTTATATTTTATTTTTTGTTTTTTTACTTTATTCAAAAGATAATATCCAATCCCGAATGTGTATGTGCGTCTGTGTGCATGCCTTCAATATATTTTTATTTTATTTTATTTTAATTTTTATTTATTTAAAGAATTGAAGAAAACTAAATGAAAATAAAAGAAGAAAATAAGCAAACGCATATAAAGAGAGTCACAATTTCATTTTATTGTAGATGGTCGCGATTTTGCGATTCGCGTTTTTAATAAAAAAATTTACAATAATATATGAACCTTCGATGAATATAATTCATTTGTCTTTATACATGTATAAAGAGAAAAATATAAAAGATTTAAATTTTCTGTTGGACGAACATAAATAAATTTCAAAATATAAAAATATAAATAATATTCATATTTTATAAATTTGAGGTCGACAAGATTTTTTTGATGATTGAAAAGAAGAAAAAAAAAAAAATTATTTCGTGGGTTTTGATTAATGGAGTTTAAAGGATTGACATTCGTTGTATGTATATTTATGAACTATAAATAAATGTATATTAGAGAGACGAATTATAGTCGGAAATAAAAACAGACGGAAATATTAAAATAGTCACATTTAAAAACAACCAAACTATATTTAAGTAAATTATTTTCTAGTTAAAAGACATTTACTGCATCACACTTTTCTTGTGTAGTAAAAGGGTATATTCTGTTTGGTATATGTAATCTATAGACTTAGGTAACTTCAGCATTACATTGAGGTCGGTGATCATTAATTTTAAAAACATTCAATTGAATTCAATTCAATATAAAAATACCGTCATGTTTCAACATCCAACATTTATCTGCAACTTGTATCTCCATATTTATAATAAATAATTTTTTTATTATTATCAAAGTAAAAAAAAAAAAAACAGGGCCAGAATGAGTGAACGAATAAAACAAACAGTACAACAAAAAAAAACCAACAACTTCCATTTGTGATAGTTTTTTTTTCTCTTTTATATATTTTTTTATAAGTTTTCTTTTTGTCCCGTTTTTGAACCAATTATAAAACCAGTTCAAAAACTTTGTGTCTTTTTTTTTTGAAAAAAAAATAAATAAAAAATGGGCAAAAAAAAAAAAACTGAACAAATAAAGTAAAAAAATCCGCTAACAAAAAGAGAAACATTTCAAGAAACTAAAATGGCAACGACAATTTTGTTGTTGTTTATTTTTTAACATGAGCAAAAATACAAAAAATAAAAAAAAATTATGGAAAAATTGCAGTAACAAGATTTGTTTGTGCATATGTGTTGATTTTATATATAGAATAGAAAAAGGTTTTTTATATGACTTAAAGTTAAACTAAAAAAAGAAAAACCGATTAAATAAAAAGGAAAGAACAAAAAAGAAAAAAAAAAAACTGAAATTGATCGCGAATTGAATATGTGTGAAAAAAAAATGGTTGGTTTATAGTCTTATAACTTAACGTTAACATTAACATGAACTTAACTATAATATATAGAAAGAATAAACGTGATCGTTTTAATTTTCTATTATCCGTGTTAAAGCGTTTTATTTTTTTGTTAGCCGATTTGGCAGATGAAAAGGAATTGTTTTTATAAAGAATATATAATAAATTATTAAATACCTATCAGGAAATAGAAACTAAATGTTAAGCTAATTAGACATTGAACTGATCATGGAATGAATAAAGTCACCCAATACATTTTTATCTTACCTATGCTGATTGTTAAAATATACTATGTTCAATCTAACAGCGCATATGTGTGTGTGTGTATGCCTTATTTTTCTCTGTTTTGTCTTTATTATAAATAATTTATGATTTACAACAAATTTAAATAAATAAATATTAAAAAATATGATTCCATGAGGATTTGATTTTTTCTTGAATCTTTGATTACACATACGTCAGCGTCTTTGACAAAAGGGTAAAAGTAAAATAATCGTCATCGTCTATGAAAAGCCATAAAAACAAAAAGAAGGGAATAAATGGTGGGGAGGAAATAATAAAGGATAAAATAATCACAACATCATCAAGCATTTTAATTGTTCATTAAAGTCAAAACATTCACATTTTGTATTTGCTTGTCTTTTATACGTATATCTTTTTTAACCGATGCGCCGTGCGGCTTTCCTTCGGACTCAGTTTCTTGTTCAGTTTGCCTTTTATTTATTTATTTTTTTTTTTCGTTTTTCTTTTTCCTCCATTTATAATGGAATGTATCAGCTGAAAAATTCATGACTTTGAAATACCATTTTAAGAATTTTATACTTAATGATGTGTTGTTTTATGCCTGTAGACGAAATGTTTTATCGTTTTAAAACAAAAGAAATCAGTTTTTTTTGTTACTTGTATGGTTGGTTGGTTTATTTGTTTGTTTGTTTTCCGTTTTCTTTTCTTTTCTGAAATAAGAAATGTCGCAGGTTGAATTTTATTTTATCTTCGTTTCTGTATATTGTCAATTGTCAACAATGACAATTTTTGACGAATGGTATATACAAAATAAAACTAACAATATATGTCTAAAAATCACGATCACGTAATCAACCAATCAGCATGCCTATTTATATAATATTCTATAGATCGTGGCCCTTTAACCTAAACGACATATATAAACTAATATAATTAAATTCATTTTTAAATAACGTTTGGAGAGTTATACCCTATTAAAATTTATAACCAGAAAAAAAAAACTAACTACAAACAACCAAACATCAATACAGTTTAAAAGGCATGTGGTGTGTGTGGCATAATGTCTTCGTTTTTTTGATAGAAAAATCACGAATTATGTTCGCGTTAGATTCATCAAAGATTAACATGGTCACGATATAATGTAAAAAAATATATGCAATACAATGTCTACGTTAAAACAAAATTCTTGCACAAGATTTCATTATATTCAGTGGCATATTCTATAAAAGCAATAAATTTTAATTTTCACTGAAATTTCAATAAACCAAAATAGACAACTTTTTTAAAAAATTGTAAATTTCATGTGTGTTGGAGGACTTTTATATTCCTTCTTGCACAACCTTCAATAACATCGAAAAGAAAACTCAATCCAAATTTGTTTCAATCTTCAATAATTTTTTTATTTGAGAAAGGGAATTAAATATAAGATTTTAAATCTGTTGATTAAATATAAATCCAAAAAAAACTATATTAAGTCAACAGGGCATAGCAAATCATTAAATAAAATAAATTAAAAATAAAATGAGTGTCACAAATTAAACCTTCTAGAAAAATAAATAAAATTGATTGATTTCAGTTCTGATGGTCAATTGAATATTATTTATAAAAGTGGAATGTTGTTACCCATTAATCTACTTTTTTTTAGTCTGTTTTTATTATCCACATACTGGAATTTTATTAAATTTTTCCATATATTCCAAGTTTTTCAATTTGTCTATATTGGAAAAAAAAATATTTTTAATTCGAAATGTCATTTGTCGAAGTAAACAAACAAAAAAAAACTTGATGACATTTCATCTGATTTTTTCCCATTATTTTTGTCTTAAAAGACAAGGAGATAATTAAAGATCAAATAATGTCAAATCGCTTGTATATAATGAGTTAAAACATGCGAGATTGATTGAAATTTGTTGATCGTGATTTGAAATTTTGATTTTTACTTTTATACCCATGATACATTAAAAAAAAGTAAAGGAAAAAAATCGATTCGATTCGATGACAGAAAAATTGCGGCCATTTTGGATATAAATATTATATAAAAAAAAATATAAAAATGGACCTCGCCACATCATTAAGGCATACCTTTTGGCCTGTCCAAAAGAAATAAATTATTAAGTCGAGAACGTGACACGAATGAGACTCTCATATACGATGGCAAAGAAAGGAATGGGAGAAAGAAGTAGAAAGAAAGAAAGAAAAAAAAAACCCACACGATTCCCTTCATCTCGATCGTCATCTGGTTTTCCACCATATGTTTTTGTTTTACTTTTTTTTGGTCCCAAACGCGCAATGTATTTCTGCATCTGATCTTTGCGGCATGTTTGTATGTGTGTGTGTATCTGTATATATCATGAATTGCTGAACGATGTGAGGATTTTTTTTACTTCTTTTATGATAAAATAAAGAAAATAAAAAAGCCAAACAAACAACAAAAAACTTCAAATCCAATGAAGAGACTCAATGTAATGTAAAATGCGAGACCAAAAGGCATTGAGTTTGAGTATATATACGAATGCCAACAAGATTCAAGCATCCTAACAACAACAACATCAACAACAACAATAAAAAAAAAACAACGACAAAAATAAGATAAAATACAACGAACTCTAAAAGTTTTTCTTATTCGTGTTGTGTTATCTTAGGAAATCTGTTTTCTTTTTCTCTCTCTTTCTTTTCTTTTTTTTCTACTTTATTTAAGAGTTGCGAAATTATTGTTTTGCAGTATGATTGTATTATATACATTTGCGCACGCTGTTACGTAATTTTTCAATAATCAAATGATTGATGGTTAATCAAATTGATTTATTGTTGATATATATTTATTTCTGATTGCGGTTATTTTAATTCAATCAATTAAGGTTTTTACAAAATTGAAAATGATGGAAATTGTGTGCATTGAATGATGTAGAAGGACATAAACTTATATATAAGTAGGTGCATTTATATATGATTAATAAAAAACGGTTGTGATAGATTTAATGTAATAATATCAAAGTTATGACTTACAATAAATTCGTTATAACAAGTTATATAAGAAATTATCTCTGGCTATAGATTTGTTCATTACATTCTGTTTCTATAATATTCAATGAAATTCCTTTTCTTACTATTTTTAAAACAACCCCTAAATATAAAACAATTGACATATAGCGTAAATTCTTTATTTGAATTAACATTAAAGTATATCACACCAATGATTTTCATGTACACCTTTTTTTTATACCTACATACATAAAAAAAAAAAGTCCTTTCCACCCAAATAAAAAACAAAACAAAAATATACTCATTCACGGTTGAAGTTGTAGAGATTAAAATCAAATAAAATAAATTTTATTTTCCTAAAAATTGTCCATTGAAATGATTTCATTCGAGTCCATTTTATATATATTGGACATATACATATATACGCATCTCTATTATAGTACGTGTGTGTATGCTTACTGTAATAATAAAATATAGCAATATATATATAGGAAGGTGTTATGGAGTATGAATAGTGTAAAATGGTTAGTATATGGCGGTTAAGATAGTAATATTAATCATCATTTTATTATTCAAACTAAATCCGCGATGATGCATTTATTTATTTCAAATACAAAATATGGGAATGTGTTGTAATCATAAAACCATCATCAACCATATATGAAAATGAAGGAGCGGCAAGCGGGAATAATACGATGATTATATACATTCATAATAAACACGTTCGTTAAACCGGGTATATATGAATGAAGAATATTACTCGTCTTTGGTTTTCATGTCTTTCTATTTTATTTGTTTTTTTTTGTTGATCGTTGTTCTTTTTTCCTACTTTTCTTATATGTCTTGAAAGACGCGTCATAAATTTTCCTTTACTTTTTTTTTCTTCATCTTCATTTTTTTTTCTTCCTTTTATTTTAGTTTTTTTTTTCTTTTCCTCCTATTTCTTCTTTGGTAGTAAAAATGAAACTCTTATTTTCGATTAAAATATGAGAAAAGATGAAAATGGAAAAGGAATAGAATGAGTTAAAAATATTATTTTTGCTTTTACTAATTCTCCCTAATTTACAGCACCAATATGGAGTATTGTGATAACGCGAATTAAATTTATTGATTGTACTTACTTATACAATATAAATTATATTATTATTATTATTATATGCATATTTATATAAATATAACTGTTGTAAATGCAGTGACGTAACGAGCATATATTAGATATTTCTCGTTTCTCAATTTAGGTCACCCAAAAAAAAAATTGCTTTAAATATTTATTTGTTTATAAAGAGACGTAGAAAATATTTTTATTAGAAACTAAATTTTATGTTATTACAGAATTTTTAAATTTTCAACAAATAAAAAATGTTTTCTTTTATTCTATTTCCAGGTGAGTGACTTTTTAAACGATATACGATTCACAACAAGATATATACAAGACAGTATAAACAACTTCAATATATAAATATATATTATGTAGGTATTGTTATAAAGGTTTTTTTTTAATGTTACAACAATGGTCAACTATATATACTTATATAGTTGATGGTAAGGTTACGTAAGTATTCGAAGACGAATCTGTAATTCAAATTTTTCTTCTTTAACTTCTTCTTTATTTTATTTTTGCTTTAATTTTCCTAAATTTAGAAGAAAAAGAAATGAAAGAATTCTAATTCACTTAATGCGTACTCATGTAACTATATATATTCTTCCTCGTCGCGTTCTCCTCGACTTTTTTTTTTTTTTTTTGAGGAATAATAAACGTCTTTAATGTATGTGTGTGTATGTGTGTTTTATTTATTTCCTTTTTTTTAAAATCAAATCAGATAAAAGCCTATTTATACAATGCGTTTTGCCTATTTTTTCTTTCTTGTTTTTTACGTAAATTCTAAATTCAATTTCGCACGAATTTCCAATCGTTCGCGTCAATAATATACAATTTGAATTTCCTTTTACTTATATTAAAATTTATTTTGTTTTTATTTTGGGACGATTAATTTTCATCAGTACATTCAAAAACGACGAAAATCTCATGTAATTTGATTTCGTAAAAAATAGCCAAAATTTTGAACAAATAAAGTAACGAAATATTGTTAACAAATTTTTATACTTTATTTTGTTTAACTTTAAATGCATTGATTACACCAGAAGCAAACCATAAATAATTCCCTCTTAACTTGTTTATTCATTTCTTTTATAAAAAATGGTAGAAAAAAAAGTGAAATGAAAAGGGACGCGCGCGCGAGTTTACTTTCATACACAAAAAAAAAACGAGAAAAATAATTTCAACTATTATCCTCATGAGGACAACAAATTCTTGGAGACACATCCTTCTTCTTGTATGCGTCGGATAAAAAAAAATAAAAAATATATAAAAAAAAAGTCAGGCGAAGAAAAAATAATATAAGAAAAAAAAGAAACAAAAATTATGACAAAATATACCTGCAAGATGGTGGAATGAGAATTGTGGAAGATGGATCGAAAATGGGTGGATGGTTAATGTGGGTGAAGTGGGGGCTGATTTATTTGTGAGTCACGTGAGTAAATGGATTTCAGAATTGAAATTAAAATTTATAGACGAAAATTGTTTCTTGTTGGTTTTTTTTTTCTTGTTTATATAAAAGCGGTATCCCTCCGACTTTATCCCGCCGCCCGAGTGCACCCCGTTTTTATTTATTAGAACCAATTTTTTTTTTTTTTACTTTTTTGTTTTTGTTGTTTATATATTAGTAACTGTTGTCTTGAGTCACATAAAACAAAATGAAAAATATGGAAATATGTTAATTTTATTGCGTGTCTCATTTATTTCTTTTGTAAAAAAAAATATTAAGGAAAGAGAGGGTGGTTGGGTAACGAACCTGAGTTGTTTGTCATTTGTGTATCAACAACCATTTTCTTTTTCGTGTGAATTTTTAATTTAATTTAATTTCATGAATGAGGAAATAAAATAAAAATTTTTTTGGGTAAAGATTTTAAATGAAAAAATTTTAAATGTAAAAATTCTGCAGATTAAAGACTAAACATTAAAACACGTAAACCGTGCACGGAAAATCAGGTTTCTTTTAGCAATCATCTTTACATATTTTTTGAAGCATAATACAATAATAATCATTAATTTCTTCCACTTTAGTTTCTTCCTAATAAATAAACTAACAAAGTACACTTAATTAATTTCTATTATTTTTTCGAAAAACTCAGATTAAAAATGGCATCTGAAAATAAACAAACAGATAATAAAAATAATTCAAAATGCATCATTTCAAATATTTTATTACCATATTTAGTTGAATATACACACACACAATACGTCCATTAAAATTCAAATAAAATTTCGAATTGCCAGATAGCCAGAAATATGTCATAATTGTTTAAGATATTAGCCATTTTATATATTTATAGTACTTCGAGTTGAACAGTCGAATTGTACATGAAATTTTTCGGTGCCAAATTGCTTTAGTTTTGTTCATGATTTATTTGATCATAAATTAGTCTCGTCTTTAACTTATTTCCATTTTTACTTTAACAAAAATACATATTTTAGTTGAATACGAACCAGAATTAAATCTGTTTTAAGATAGATTAAAAAAAAATATAAAAACTACAAGAAAAAAAGAATCCAAGAAAATTTTGGATGATGATCTTTTGGGGTCGATTTTGTCCGGATAACTATTACGTACTATTTTATTACAAAATATAAAAGCTCTAACTATAAAGCGTTTATAGCATTCTAAAACTTGAATTATATTTTTATTTTACTGATGTCTAGATATTTTATTATATGTGGTTCAACTTGTTGTCGGATATTGAAACCAAATCTAATTTCAATAATCACTTTATTAGATGCAATAAAAATGAGAAAAAGTTTCGTCTCGTCTCTGAATCTCAGTAATAATAATAATAATAATAATAATAATAATAATGTTCTATAGAGTCGTTGTCTTACTTGTATATCTTTTAGTGTCTGTATGCACGCTTTTATGTCTATAAATATAAAATGAAAAACAGATTGTTCCGATTTTTTTTTTCTTTCTTATATTTTCTTTTCCTATGACACTTTTATATTTTCTTAGTATATGTTTATTTATTCAATTCAAACAGACCCCGTAATCTGACCTTAATCTTTTGTATATGGCAATTTTAATAATTTTAAGCGTCTAGTTGGATGGATCAAAATCTAATAAAAAGCAATTATTTTAAACATAGAGTAGAGTCTCAATGGATTTCTATAAGTGAACTGGACAAAAAATAATAATTTTTTTTTGTTAATGTTTTCTGTGTGAACTTCAAATTTAAAAATCTGCAAAAACAGATGTTATAAACACAAGATGTTAATTTGATTAGGTTTGCAAGAAATGAAATGAAATGATAGAAAAAAAATTGAAGAAAAATTATGATATTTTTATAGAAAATAATAAACATTCGAAGAATATTTGGAAAATTTAAGGGCGTTATGTTTCACAAAGTGCCATATTGCATCTAGAAGATGACGTATCTTACACAATATTGAATGAACTGTCCCCTTTGTATTCTTATATATTTATAGTAGGATTTTTAGAATTGTATGTATTTGTGATATACGCAAATACACACACACAAAAAAACTCAGTAGAGTATAAGGGACGAAAATAAAATAATATACGAAGGTCACGTACATATTTGAAAGGGTGGTGGGAGGTAGAGGATTTTATTGCGTTTAGAATGAAGTATTATATATGTATAGTTACGGGTTTGAGAGAGTATTTCGTCTCATGTACGCATTCCTTTGACATATAGACACATACCCAGATAAAAACATATCCAAACACATACACACACATACATGAATATCTAAATGTGTATATATACAGGGTGAAAATTGGGTGAAAAGGAATTTCATTTTCTTCTTCGTATATTTTTTTCTATTCGATTTGGGATTTTCTTTTTTGTTATATAGAAGTAAAATGAAGTTAAAAGGAATTTCTGTTAGTTAAGGACGATAAATCATTTGATATTAGGAGGTGAAAGTGTATATATAAAAAGGGATGTTTGGGTGCGGGAGTGATTTGGGGACGATGAAGAAGAAATGGTTGCAATTTAAACGACGTTACTGCGGCATCTTGAATTATTTAAATAATCTTGGAATTTATTTATTTGAAAATTTTCCTAACAAAATGCACGCGCCCTTTTTTTATATTTTTAGTTTATTCGGATCGTCGTATAAGATATATTTGAATGAGACAAGTTGAAGGATAGTTGGGTCCTTTTTTCAAGTGTTTTGCATATGTATGTGTAATGTATACTATCCGTACTAATCATTGACAGAACGAACTAAAGAAAAGGAAATTTCTTATCTAGATAATATAAGTTTTCATGTTTGTTTTGTTTGTAATTTGAAAGGAAAAGGCCCACATACCCACACATACATTTGTTCTCTGCACGAATATGATAAGGAATTGTTTGATCCTTTCTCGAAGGTATATTCCAAAAATGTTTTACCGAACAAAAACTATCAAAATAAGATTTAAATTATTTTATATAATATGTACAGACACATATCTACGGACAAAAAAAGGATGAATCGTCAAGGATTTGCTTAAATTAAAAATTTTAAAGGCAGTATGAGAAAGAGAGAGTGAGATAGAAAGAAAAATCTTATCGTCGTAAATGTAAATAAATTTCCATTTTCCATCAAGTTTTTCTTCAAGTAAGAAAATTTATATATAACGTTTATCCTTTTGCATAAACAACCGTGAATATATTAAGGATAAACTAAACGGGGAAAAGAGCTCTTTAGACTGTTTTGTAAGTATGTGTATGTGTTTGTGTATTTTATGTAAGAGAGTGAGTTCATTTTGTATATATATTTTTTATTTTATTTTCGTTTTTCATATATTTTATTCCGCCTTCAAACTCTAAAAAGCTCTTTAAAGCTTAAATATATTCAAAAGCGACTTAGAAATCCACCAAAGCTTGTGGCCAAAAGTTTTACGTTTAAAATCATACAACTTCTCTATAAATGTGAAAATTGCATTGTCTTTTGTCTTTACCTCTATTGTATAAGTGTTGTGTATGTGTATGTGAATGTGAATGTGTGTGAATGTTTTATATAGAAAGGACACAAAAAGGATTAGAACAAATGTTGATTATCAATTCATGTCCTTGTTAATTTTCTTGTTTTTCTTTCTGTTGTTTTTTTTTTGTTGCTTTCTTTTCTTTTCTGCTTTTTGTTTTCTTACTTTTTGTTTTCTCTCGTTTGGAAAATTAAATTTTTTACATTCTCAGTGTTTCTACATCTACAACATATTTTTTCTATTCATTATGAACATTTGTAAAATCATTTTTTATATTGGTTTTTTTTGTACATAAATGAAAAGTTGAGGAACTTTTGTATAAAAACAACTCAGAAAAAAAATCAAATCCAAATGCATTACGAGTTTAACATGTAAATTTTGTTAGATTGGAATTTTTCCTCATTTTTCTTTATTTTTTTGTTTTGTTTTATTTTATTTTATTTCCTTTCTTTATTCTTTATTTTTTCCTATACACTGGCACCATTTTCAAGTCCACTTTTCATTGTAGAAAAGCAAATAAAAACAGAAAACATAAGAATTTTTTTCTTCTCTATTTTGTTTATAGGATTATGAAATGAGATTTATAAAAGAAGATAAATGGAAAGAAAAAGACACAGGAAAAAAACTATATGAATGTTTTAATAAATGAAATGAAAATAATTTATTGGACAAATAAAATTCAGAGGTGGGAGAAGTTGAAATTCTACGAATAAATTTATAAAAAAATATGTAATACAGAAACAACAACAAATGGTTCAGTTTTAGTTGAGTTGAGTTTTTTTTTAATCCCAACAGCTGATATAAGAGAATATTTTACTCAGGGAATAATTCAAATCTTTTTTTATTTGTTGTAGGTATATTGATATTTCAATCACCTTTACGTTTATCCCCCTGTAAAAGTTCTTTCGATTTTTTTTACTTTCCTTTTTTTTTCTTTTTCTGTTCTTTCTTCTCCCCCCATAGAACAAAAAGAAAACTTTTATATAAATATATTATATTACATATATATGAAAATCCACCATCAGAAATCCAACAAATGGTATTTTCTTCACCGAGTAAAACTTTGACTGGTTTATTTGTGGAAAATAAATTCAACAAAAATTTTTCTTTCGTTCTATTAAAATACAAAAGAAGAAAACGTACATATATATATGTGTGTGTGTATTATATAAGAAGAAATATAGAAGGACGAAAGGACGATTCATGTGCCGGCCTGAATTACAACAACTTTAACAAAATTTATGGTGTGTGTCAGAGGTGTCCAACGAGGAGGTCGACTGGAACCTTAGTTTCTTAACTGTTTTTTGTTTGGAGATGTGAAAATGGTAAAAATGTTGAATTAAAGGTACAAGAAAAACGTATACAGTGAAAATAGAACAGTTGGACACCCCTGTTATATTTATACACGATCATGATATATGCGAGGAGACCGAATTTCATACATAAAATTATTTCGTCTCTTCCCTTTCATATGCGGTTTTTCCTTTTGTTTTTCGTCTTTTAGATTTTTATTTCTTTCTTTTCTACTTTTTTTTTTCCTTCTTTTGTTTGTTTTTTTTTTTTTTTTGTGATTAAATGTATATGTTCAAGTGCATTAAATTAAAACTGAATAAATATATAAGACACAAAAAATATTTGTCTGGAAATTCAGTGAAATTGTTTTTTTTTTTCTTTTACTCTTTTCATATTTCTGTTTGTATTTCTGTTTATATGTTTTATTTTTATTGCGCTTAGATCAGAAAAAAAAAATATAAAATAAATTCAGAAATTGTAAATTGTCTCTTATATATACCTCTCGTATAAATCAGTTTAAATCCATATATGTTTCATTTAATATATCATATTGTATAAATCTTTCTCTATTTCCTAAAAATAAATATATTAAAAGTTATGATCATATAATATATGAAGAGGGGTTGGAGAAGGGGATCAAACTGAAAATCCTCATATGTCTCTAAAATATATTTATCTTAATATAAATTGTGATCCGTCTCTTGTGCGCACGTAAAAAATACAATATAGTCGCAACATTTTGGGATCAAAACAAACAAAAATAAAACAAAAGTGCGGGACCAAAAAAAAAAAAATTGTAATAAATTCTATTCACATAATACTGGGCGCCTCCATCGATTCTTGCGATAAAAAAAAAACGAAAGAAAAAAAAAACTTAAAATATCGCCCGTTAAAGTATATAAAATTCTCCAATTTCACCCTCTCACAGTCACCCACCTCTTTTGCGCGCACGCCCATTTATATTGAGACACAAACATAAAATAAAATAAAATAAAATAAAAAAAAAAAAAGAGAAGAAAATTTCCATCTTTCTAGACCGATAAATATTCTTCAAAAGGCCAACCAACAAAAAACTAAACTAAAAAAAAAAAAAATTCAACACTCAATAAAATTTTTCATTGGTTTTTTTTGAGTGTTTGAATCTCTTTCCCTTCTTCTACAAATATATTTCCATATCACAATTCACATTTTTTCACACATTTTTCACCGTTTGGACACAAATACATAAATACATACACACACACACATATACAGTTACATTTTGATTCACCCACATTCACCTAAATCGCGTAACTTTACCATTTTAACTCTCTTTTGTGCGAGTTTATGTTTTTGTTGTTTCTTTTTTTTTTTTCTTCTTTTTCTGTTTTTTTTTTTTTTTTGTTTTTTGCTTTTTTTGTTTGTCGCTTTTAAATTGTCGACGTACGTTCATCCCTTAATTTAAAGGGTGTCGTCCATCTAAAGGGGTTTATTTGTTTATTTTTTTTTCTTTACGTAAAACGTAAATCCTTGAATGTATAACCAAAAAAAAAACAGAAAAGGAAGAAGCTTAATAATGTTATTTCTGTTGCATTATTTTATTCATATGAAGAAGAAGAAAAAGAAAATTATAAGAAAAGAATTTTCGTTTTTTCTGTTTTTCATTTTTTTTTGTTTTTTTGGCAATGCGGCAATAAGAAATAAAAAAAATATTCTGCGTTCAATAATATTACATAAATATATTTATATACAATTGAAGAAGACAGTCATTTTCTTTTGTCCCTTCTATTCAAAGTGAAGAATCTTGAGTGTATAGAGAAAAGGATAGAAATGGGAAGAAGATATACAATCAAAAATCAACAAAACAATATGTCGCATTAAAACAAACAAATCCCCCTTTATTTTGTACATAAGTCAAAAAATATAACAGAAAAGAAAAGGGTTTTGAATTTTGTCTTAAAAACTTATTTAAATGGTGGTGGATTGGGGGACAATATAAAATATCGGACATAATATAGAAAAAGACATTTTCCTTATGCATTATCCAAAAAAAATTACAAAAACAAATGCAAAGAAATAAAGAAAGAAAGGAAAAAAAAAACAAACCAGGAAAAGAGAAATGGAATGGTTTTGTTTTTCAAAGGGATGTGCGGCAGAGAAACGAATGAATAAAATGTTGGGCGAATAATTTGGGGGAGGATGAAAAAGAAAACGGAACAATTTTTAGGTTTAAATTTTAGAATTCCAGTTTTAATTGCTTTTCGTAAGGATTTATTGAGTAATTAATAGTACACGAGTGGTAAGAAACTAATTAAAATCGTTTTTGCGTTTGGAGTTTTTTTTTTTTTTTTCTTTCCTCCACTTCTTCTTCATCCTTCTCTTTTCTTCTTCTTTGTATGCCGCCTCTTTATAATAATAAACAAAAAAAAAAAAAAGAAGAAGAAGAAGAAGAAGAAAAAGGAAAATTAAGGGACTCGTTATGCAGTCAGCTTTTATAAATATTCCAAAGTATATTTTGTGTTCTCTTTTCTCATGTTCATGTTCTTCTCAATGTTCTTGTTGTTGTTCTTCTAGTTGTTGTTGTTGTTGTTGTTGTTGTGATTGTTGTTTTAATATAAATTTTTTTTTTCTTTTGCTTTCTTCAACGACAAGCAGATGAAGAAAAATTTTATTTAAAAATAATCCCCTGATGAGACCCATATCAAAAAAAGAACAAAAAAAAAAAATAAGAAAGAAAAGGGAAACAAAATATGGAGGCTAATGAGAAAACCATTTCTAAGATTTTGTAATTTTAAAGGCGATTATTTTTTTTTTTTTTTGTTTTTTGGTTTAATTTGATAAAGAAATATATTTTACTTAAAGTAGATGGATGCAAAATAAATTGTACATAAAAACAAACTTTTTTAAAGTGATTTAAAGATGAAAAAAAAAATCTGTTGATTGAAAACAAAAATAAAAATCAGAATGAGTCGAATCTTAAATAGAAACAAGAGCAAAAATCTAATCAAAATCTGATCGTGCCAAAAGTTCCCTCCCCCCACTTCAACGTAATGCATATTCACGTCTTAAAGTAATTTAAAGTTTTTTGTTTTTTTTTGTTTGTCTGTTTCTTCTCTTTCAGATAATCACATAATCTGCACGCACTTCTCTTAATTCTTATTTAAATCATAAATATAATTACAAATGCGTTTATTAATCCATATTCTTAAGTAACAATTTTATTACAGTGAAAACACACGCCTTCCGTATTATTATTATTTTTTTTCGTATGTGACATCAACCTCCTTATTAAGAGATGTAAACCAAGAGAAAAAAAAAACATAAAATTATAACAGCTACCAATTAAAGAAGATGAAAAAATAAGAAATAAAACCGAAACGAATTGATCAATATAATATTATTTTTTTATCTGCACGTTATACGATCAATAAATGTCGCCGATAACCGATAATCGGCTTATAATTTCAATTAAACTTTCATTTTATATATTCGTATATATAATTACAAAATTTTACACACTCACGCACACACACACAAACATCCATGAATATAAATAAATTTAATCGGACGAATGAAAAATTTCTGATAATAAGAAGAAGAATAAAAATGTTAAATAATTCAGGTATGGATGGATGAACACCGTTTTCACAAAAAAAAAAAGAAGTAATTTTTAATCGAGTCTTAAAAAACAACAACAACGCATATACAAAAAAAAAAAAAACAGAAAAGAAGAAGAATATGAAAGATAAAAAAAATGTCTGCCATTAAAATAAAAAATATCGCGATTTACTTTTTTTTTTGTGTATATCCTTCTTTGTCTTTCTCACTGTTAAAATTATGATATAATATTACTGTCTCATTTTTCTCCCATATTTTTCTTCTTTTTTTTTTTTTATTCACATTCGGAAGCCATTAATGTTTGTTTGAGTGTCTTATTCTAGCTTATGGTTTGAATTTATTATTTTTCTCACTCGCGTACGCCATTTATATTATATAAATACATGTGTCGTGTATGTATGTGTCCATATAGTATATGATATTTTTATATGTATTGATATAAATGACCCAACTTGGGTGGTCCATCATTTTGTCAGGTTATTTTTTTCAGTTATTTCTTTTAATTCTTCTTTCTTTTTCTTTTTTTTTAGTTTTTTTTTGTTTTTGTTTTTAATTTTAGTTTTTGTTTCTTCTTTTTCTTAATCCAATTTAAAAATCATTAATTATTTGGTTACGTATGTATTTGGAATTAATTAATTTCATATCACGTAGACTCAATTTAAAGGTTAAAAGATGATAGCAATTTACGTATCAGAGTTTTTTTTTTTTTCGTTTTTCAAAATTATAATAATTTTTACCAATTGATAATATTGTAACCTCCCCCCTCTAAAATATTTATATAAAAAAGTATGGCGCCGATCATTTTTAAAACCCAAAAATAACAAAAATTAAATTGATCAAATTTTCTGATTTGATACATTGAGGGCATCGGATATTGAACATATTAAAATGATATAGGTACAACTTGAACCTATATACACACACACATATACACTCACACAGGTTTGTATATAATAATAAAAAATATGTTCAAATAATCAGTTTGTTAAATCGTTATGTATAACCGCAAGGCTAATTCACGAATCTTGTCCTCGAATTTTGTGATTTTTTTTTATTCCTTTTAAATTCCTCAACAAAACCAACAAAAATTTGACCAACAAAAAAAAAATTCACTTTATATATGAGAGAAAAAAGAATAACAACTATGCGACGAGAGATTTTTCTATACATATAAAAAGATAAGGCTATACAATAAAAATCCAATTTCTTAATTATGTGCCATTAAAAATTCTTGATCGCCGATTTTGTTTTTTTTTTTTATATAAAATTGTAATAATTGTATCAGTTTAATTATTGTAATTGATAATAATTGTTTATTTGGGTATATAGAAATTTACTCATCTAAAATTATTTAAAAAACCGTGGAACATTCATATTCGATTGATGTAAAGTTCATATCGTCTCACATGTTATTTTAATGGAATTTTTCGGGGTAAAAGATTATCAGCCAATCCAAATTTTTTAATAAATTATAAAACAAAAATATTTCCGCTTTTATTTTATATTTTATACGTTTGTCAAATACCGCGCGGCTATTTCTCTACCTTCTATGTTATAAATATTTGCCTGATATCATTCGATATATATAAAATATATTGTTTGCGGCTTTATTCTTTTGGTTTTGTTGCAATTGCGGAATTGGAATCATTCTCGTGTCTTGTTCTTTATATTGAAATATTTTACTTTATTAAAAAAAAAATAATCTAAAATCAAAGTAAGGGGAAAAATAACAAAATGGACACGTTTATAATATACGCGGTGATCGCGTAAAATCCATAAATAAAATAAGAACATAAGAATTTATTATAAATAAATCATAATCTCAAATGAAATTGTATTAATAAATTTCAATTTCATATTCGGAATTTTATGTTTTTTTTCCACCCACACAAACACAACATTTTACACAGCATAAAAATTGTAAGGTACTTTTAGAAAAGGTCTTGATATAAATTCGATCAACATTTTTTTTTGTACATTTTTTGTACATAAACGCGATCGCCATTGAAGCACACCTTTTTTTGTCACAAAATAAATCAGTTTTTTTTTCCTCTTACATAAATTGTTTTCGTCTCGCGTATATATTCATCACAATTTTTGAGTTTTATAAAATATCCAATTTATAAGAAAATGAGTGAAGAATATTATAAAGAAGGGACACGCGAAAAAAAAAAAAGGTCAAAGACATCATGAAGTGTTTTTTGTGATTATATTTATTTTTCATTTCTTGATTTTATTTTATTCAACGATCATCTTGTTTATTTTCTTTTTTCTTTTGTACAGAATATATTTTAAATGTACAGTGTGTATATCCTTATACTGTTTACTTGCCAATTTTCTTCACAAATTACGAATAATTTTATATTATATCATTTTTGATTTTAAAAAGGGACACCCTATACATATATTTTGTATAAAAACTAAAAACTGTGTACTTATATGAACAGAAACTGAGATCGTGCGCTTCTTGTTTTCTTTTTCTTTTTGAATATTTTTAACAATCGTTTTGGAAAATAACTTCCTTCCAATTGAATATATTTATAATGGGCAATGTTCTTATATGCTATATAAGCCGTTCTTTCAGATTTTATACATAAAATTAAGAAAAGAAACAATTGAAAAACAACGGAATCTTATCATATAAAAATAAAATATAAAAAGAATATGTTGAAGAATTCATAATATTTTGAGTTTACTTTGAAAATATTATTTATGTTGAATTTCTGTTTTCATGATAAGATAATTGCACTTGTTATTCATTATTATTCATGAAGTTTTAATGTAAATGTTTGATGTTTTTTTTTTGTACAAAAAGGCTTTTAGTTTTATCATACAACAAAGGTTCCACCGAGTTCCACCCAAAATTCATTAGATAGTAAAGCCATAAATATTAACAATAATATTCCTACATATTTTGTGCTAATTTAAAAGTATTTTTGAAATTAAACATCAAGTATACATAGACTTGATTTTTCTTTTTTTGCCTTATTTTATATCTTAAAATTTAAATATCAAAAAAAAAAAATAATAAAAGAAAGAAAGAGAATAAAAACCAACTTGAAACAATGAACCTTACAAATGCACAACCACCAAACCTGAACATCCAATTTTGTTTTCCATATTTATATAGTTTCCAGTTTTCCCAGTTTCAGAAAATATATATTCATATATATATATGCACGTATTAAGTTATTGTATATTAGGTGCTAAATCAGATAAATTTTCGCCATTTAATACCGCATACACCACTTGGATTTACAAGATTAACGTTTTCTCTTGTTTGTAGATCATATTCTGGTGCGATGATGATGGTGTTAGTTAGTGTTGGTAGTATATATATATAAAGTAATATGTAACATTTATGTATAATCACATATATTGTTGTAACTTGACTGCATTGAATATAGGTGGCGATAATAGAACTTAAATTTGATATTATGTCCCTTTTCAGAAATCCTCATACTCAGAATAATGTTATTCTCATACTTCTATTCTTCCTATATAGAAGAAAAATAAAGAAGAATACTCTTTTGTCTTAGTCGTGTGTGTATAGAAATAGAGACGAAGGTATTTCATCATTCTCAAAGTGCATAATAGCAAAAGGATATATATGTATGTGTACTTAAAACATAAATGCAGTTTATCTAAAATGAAAATCAAGTTTCTCTCTATTGAAAAGGATACCAAGTATATAATGAGATTTACATTTAAGAGGTTAATTAATATTGAATAACTTACAATTATTTTCTTGTTGAAAGATGTCATCATTTTCTATATATGATATAGGAATTCTAATAAACAGTGAAAACATTGATTCATTTATAAAAGTTCAGGAATCTTTCTTTTTCTCAACAGAAAAATATTTTATAAAAAAATTTCCAATAACCAATTTTTGTTTCATGAAAGAACACTCAATTATATATATATAAAAAAAAAACTAACTTGGAATTGCAACGAACCAAGTTAATACAATATGGCGACCAAAATAAACACAATTGACATCGTAAACTTATTTTAGATATACAAACATAATAACAAACATGTATAATACACACACACACACATAAAGATATTTAAGATACTACATACTATAAAATATGAAAAGAACAAACGATAAATATTTGAAATTCCGCGCATTTGGAATAGAGAATGTTTTTTTTTTTTTTCTTCCTTCATATACTTTTATATACTGAAAAATATACGTTACAAACAATCAATTTCTTCAATTCGTTATATTTAAGATTAGTTGAAGTCTTGAAATATTTTTCGTTATTTATAAATAAAGTTAACTTTTTTATAAAAAAATTAAATTCCTTTTCATTGGTTTCTTATGTACCGATAAAAAAAAGTACCGAATGAAATAAGAATTATTGATCAGTGCCAAATTTGGGTTTGCTTACAAATATAGAAATTAGAAAATTTACAATATATGTATTTGAAGAACTACAATTCAAAATCACATCCGTTGTTTTATTGTATTTTTAGATAGTTTCTTGTAACTTTCTAAAATCTTCTAAATCATAAAGTTAAAAGAAAAAACCTCACACTTCGTTAAAGCAACCAACAAGAAAAAATTCCTTTTGTATTTTGCCTCTTTTTTTTTTGTTTGTATTTTCCTTGTTGTCTTTTGTGAGTTAAATGATTGCATAGAGTAAAGAAAATATTCTTCTGTTTCTAAGATAAGAGATGCGCAAAAAAAAAAAAAAGGAAAGGAAAAAGGAAAAAAGAAAACAGAAAAAACGCGTCGATAAGATCAGGAAAAGAACGCACATCGTGATAAATCAAATGTGGAGATCCCATAAAGATTATAGAAAAATAAATGTCTGTTTTGAATTTGTTTTTATTTTCATAATTTTTTTTCCTTCATCTTCACTTTTCTATTGTTTTTCCTTTTTTTTTTTCGTTGTTTCTTTGACATTTCCAGATTTGTTTTTTTTTTTCTTCTTTCTTCTGTTTTATATTTATTACAATAATAATAATGAAAATATGATGAATTTTCTAGGTTTAAGTTTTCTTAGTTTATAAAACGAATTTCTTTAACAGAATAAGGGTTGGATGTCAACGTTCAAATAAATATTAAAGAATTTAAGATGCATAAGTATTTATTATTCGACTTTATTGTTTTTCCTATTTGCCTTTTTATTTTTCCTGATTCTGGACAAATTGTAATCGCCTGTCGGTAACATCCGTATATACACAATATTGCACATATCCTATCCGATTTAGTGATTATAAACGCTAAAGAAAAAATTGTAGTTGGAGAATCAGGAGGAAATAATTTTATTTTTAGAGGGCGCCAACTGTTTATCTATCTTTTCTCGTATTTTCTCCCCATATACAATTTTTATATGAATATATTCCTGTGTTGAATATATGTGTGTGTGTGTTTGCATGCTTGTGTCTGATGTTTGAATTTTTGGCCCGTCAATATGAAGTTTATTGGTCATCCGGGGATTTGAACTCGATACCCGATATAGTATATCAAGTTATGTAGATATTGATTGTAATTTATTGTTCATTTTTAGTGCATAAAATAATACGTATCGAAAATTATGTGTATTCCAATTTTTTCGGTGTCCGTGTATGTATGTTTGTTTGTTAGTATAAAATCCAAATAAATCTTTGTACGATTATTAACGCAAACGCGCGCAAAAATAGAATAAAAAATAGAAAATATTTTTGTTTTGGTTTTAAATATTCATTAGAATTCGGTCAACGTTTCCATTTCCAATAAGAATTTATGTTTGTATTTTTCTACCTCTAACCCCTAGTATAATATGTGACATTATGTCCCTTTTTTTCCTAAAATTTATATAATATGAACTTATATATAAAATACTATGTTCTAATAAATCACACCACCCTATATACCATTCTCCACACTCTCCACAGTCCTTGCATATATATGTGTCCATATAATATATATGTACGTACATTATGTCGCCAAACAATATATTATATACCTACCTACCTATTTCCAATTCTATAATCAAAAGAAAAATTACATTTTATTTTTTTATTCTGGCATTTTACACAGAAAAATTTTTCGTTAAAAAAGTCGCAGAATTGAGGAAAAAAACAAAATAAACAAAAGAATAAAAACTAAAAGTTTCTATATATGGATGCGTAAGCAACATTAGAAAAGTAAGTCTTCTTGTTACTATACGTATTACATGTGTAAAAACCGCACAGTACACAGGAGGAGGCACATTTCCGCATTTGAGTTTTGGTTTTTCTTTTCTTTTTATGTTTCACTTTTTTTTTTTATTATTTTATTTTGTGGTGAGTTATTATCCTGGTTGGAAGTCTTTTTCTTTTTATACCAGAAAGAAGTAAACCTTTTTTCCAAATACAAGGGGTGGATTGTATATTACATAAAAAGGAATAAGGAGCGAAGCAAAAATAAAAATAAAGGCTAAGAAATTCGATTTTCTAGTTTTTTTTCCTTTAATAATATTAGAAGTTGAAGGTTGAAATTGTAGATTAAAATAATTGAATATTTATTAGCTTGTTGTTTGAATCATTGACGAAAAATAACTATGCGTGTCTATTATAAGAGACACAGTGTGAGATAAAATATCCAGCCATTTATTAATAAGAATACATTTTTAATAAACATAAAAATGTCGAATCTGAATTTTCTTTTGATGTTTAACTTTGACAAAACTTTTGAAAAGGAGAAAAATATTAAAGGTTATAAATTGAAATTTAATTTAGAAGAATTATTTAAAGGTTACGTGTAAAAAATTGAAATTCTTTTACTTATAGCAAATATTCTTCAACTTTATCTAAATAAATTTCTTCGTACCAAATCTTAAAATTCGATTTATTTACAACAACAAAAAAAAATGTTATGTGAAAATTCAACATAAATAAATCATTGTTAAAAATCACTTCCATTTCAAACCTATTAAATTCAACTAATCGTTTATACAAAAACAAACAAAACAATCACAATCATTTTCCAATTTTCCGCAAAATCAAAATATGACATGAGTTTATGGATGTGTGTGTGTGTGTGTGTGTGCGTTATGTATGATAGTGTATGTATATACATATGTGTTTATGTATTGTATGAACAGATATACAAAATACAAGTAGGACAGATGTTTTCGATTTGAAAATATATACTTGAGTGTGCGAGATGACATTAAATTTCTTTATGTTGATGTTTTTTTTAGATATATTTTCGTTTTGTTTTTGATTTGAGTCTTAAATGTGACAAGAAAATCGGGAAATTGTATATATGTGGGGTAGGTATACTTAACTTAGTGTATAGTGTATTTAGGAGGTGGGTCACCACACAATCTAACCAACAAATTGATTTAAAATTATCCCAATTTTTATTATACCAAATGCAAGTCACGTGCTTCCTTCAATTTTCTTCTTGCAGAGTAAATTTTCCATAGTGAATTGTCCTTTTCGCTCTTACAATCTTACACACATATACTCACTCATATAAACACATACAAGCATACACATAAGAGAAAGTTTTATATAAAAATTTGGGAAATATAACTCACAAGTTTAATTGGGGTATAGAGAAAGTTACTCAAAAAAAAAACCATGCTGCGGGACGTGGGGGGTTGTAATTACCTTCCAAAGAATTATTGGTGTTGAGGGTGCAAAAAGAAAAAAAAAAAAAAAGAAAGGAAAATTAGTCAAACTGGACTGGGAGGTTTTTTTTGTGTGGGGCGAACGGGGACCTGAGGACGAACACTTTTTCTTAAAACAAGAGACGGGCATTAACATTATTTTTATGAATATACACAAATTATGTGAAAATGAAAAGAAGTGTGAGAAGTACGCGGGTAAAATAATTTATCTTTAAAGAATAAATTTGTTTATCTTTTAGAAAAACTGGACGACGAAGATGGCGATGGCACGGTTAAATAATATAAGATAAAATAAAAAATATCATCCCCCAAACTTTTTTTTTTGTTTTGTTTTGTTTAGCGTTTTATTTTTTATTTTTTTTATTTTTGTGCGCTTTGTGTTTCATCAAAAATAATTTTTGTGCTGCGTTGTTTACTTTTTCTTTTAAAGATTTTCATATGGTTTTCCTTTAATATAAATATATATTTTTTATTCTTTATTTCCCGTTTTTCTTATATGATTTGCGTTATATATAAAGAGAAGGAGAGAGGTTAGGTTAGTGCGAAATTGTGGAATGACACACGGTGGTTTGTTGTACAAGAAAGGGGCCAAAGAGAGGGAGTTGGTTTTGCCGTTTATAATGTTCCACTTGGGACACATTTCGATGAATTATTGGTGTCACATGCTCTTGTTGTCTCACTCTTTTCATATATTCGGCGAGGTTACATGTTTTTACCTAAAGAGAAAGATAAAGGCGTTAACGGCGTTCTTCTAAGGGTGAACTATATATGTATACAATACACACACTCACATACATATACACATATATTAACGTATATGTATAGAGGGTTGAGAAAGGAAGATATATTTTTTTCCCTTCCAAGACACCATCAAAAGAAGAGAGAAAAAAAAAAGTTATTCGAAATAAATTTCTTTTTCTTGCTATTCCATCATGGCAGCAGGGCTCTTAAGCCTCTAAAAGTGATTAATGTGTTTCCATATTGATTTCAGATTGGGTATATAATAAACGCGGGAGTCAAAACATTTACTTGACTTTTCTCTTCTTATATTTTTTTTTCCTCTTGTCACCTAAATTAGAATTATATCCTTAAATATAGGAAAAGCGTTTTTAGTTTTTTATTGTTGTTGTTTTTATAATTTTTTTTTTATCATCTTGTATTTTTTTCTTCTACTTTATTTCTTTCTTTGCTCTACTTATAAAATCGGAAGTTGTAAAAAATATACTAAATGATCATCCCCTGGACCAAAAATAACTCACATACATATATAAAAAAAAAAAAAAGAAAGTTAAAGAGAAAAAACAAAAAAAAAAAATCTGTCATAATGAAAGGAAACAATAAATCTTGTTTTTTTTAATTTAGAAGCTCAAAATGGAAAGAAAGCAAAAACATGCAGTTAGTGGTTGCTTGTTTTATATATTCCATATAATGTAATTAGATCCAACTTAAAACTCATCATTATTTGTTCTTGTTAGTTACTACTTAGTTATGTTTTATTTTTCTTATTCTGTTTTTTTTTGTTTCTTTCCCAAATTAGGGACTTAAATAAAAATCCTAAAAATATGGTTGTCATAAATTATTTATATACAGAATGAAGAGAATTTCAATGTTTGTGTTATGGTAATGAAATTTTGGTACATAAAATGGTCCCTAATAGAATTTTTTTATCACTTGTTTTGTCGTTTTATATATGTGGAACGTCACAAATGTCACTTATTTTTACAATTTATTGAAAAAAAAAAAACAAAATTCATTTTAATCGTGCACGGTAGAAAAATATTTGTGTCAAATTAAAGAGCAAATATTTAATTTAAATTCTTGGGATTAGCTTTTTTTTACAGCATGCTAAAATTAGAATTATATTTTTCTTCAATCGGTCATTATCAAAGATTTATCTGAGTTTTGTTTTTTTTTGTTTGTTACAACCAAACACCAATCAAAGTCGTACAATTTTTTCAACCTTCATTTGAAATTGTTTTTCGTTTTATTTTGTGTTTTTATTTTTACGCGCGCGATATTCTGAAGTGGTTTGGTAACACAAACTCGATCAATTTTGTTTTTGTTTTTGTTTTTGTTTTTGTTTTTGTTTTTGTTTTTGTTTTTGTTTCTGTTTCTGTTTTTTTTTTTTTGTTTTATTTATTTGGATTTTTTTGTTTTGTTGTTCTTTTTGTATTTTATATGTTTTAATGAACGCACGTAGTGGAATTTAATGATCGTTTAACAACCGTACCGTAGAGTGAGTTCTGATGTTGCGCGAATAAATTAATTTATAGTTGACTGCAGTCTGCTGTATG
Source organism: Pedicia rivosa (assembly GCA_963082725.1). Classification (NCBI taxonomy): domain Eukaryota; kingdom Metazoa; phylum Arthropoda; class Insecta; order Diptera; family Pediciidae; genus Pedicia; species Pedicia rivosa. Next base: position 3,576,378 of record OY720153.1, on the reverse strand, counting down.
TATATATAAATATACGTACATGGATACCCCACCAGACCCAGATTGCTGTGCGCGTATATAAATAATTCTCTTTTCGTTATTTATTGTCGTTGTTTATTTTGTTAACCAAAAAAAAAAAATATAAATAAAAATATATAATAAAATTCGTATTTGCACGAGATTCAAAAAGAGATGTAGAGGGGTAGAGTCGTATAACTAGCTACATGCTTTAGGTTTTTTTTTTTTCTGTGGTGCGTGCATTTTTTTCCATCATTGCCTGTCATCAGGTGCATCGAATAACTGATTTATTTTTTATATCATCGCAATATCGTGTTAATACAACTCTGTACTCTGGGTCTAACGAAATAAATGAAAAAGAAAACTGGAAAAAAAAATTAAAGATCATCAACCTTTGTCCCTCGGGTCCAAGCAGTAAGCGCATAAATATACTAAAACCTACACAAAAGATTTTTCTTTTCAAACACGCGAATTGTAAGAATTCGATTTTCTTTCTTTTTTTCTTTTATTTTTTTTAAGTTGTCGCTCAAAACAAATTTAACTTTGTTTTTCATAAAAAAAAATTCCAAAAGAAAAATTCAAAAACAAAAACAAAAATGAAGAAGAAAATCAAACAACAAAAAAAAAAAATATTGTAATAAATTTTCTTGGAAAACAATATACATGTCCCATAAAGCAAATAAGAAGGATAGCTTCGTCTATATATATATTTATATGTTTATACAAATATGTGTGCAAAAGGATATGTTTTGAATGTGTATGTATAAGGATTTTCTGTAAGTGTATTTGTGCAAATTTATCAGCCATTGAACTAGAACAGGACACCAACAACAAAAACATTTTTACCCAAAAAATTTACCCTCCAAAAAAAAAAAGAAAAGAAAATACAACTCTCACACATACATATACAGTATGAATTGTTTGCCTTTTATACCAAAACCGGGTTGTATAAAGTTACATGAGTTAAAAAGGAAGAAATGTGTATGGAGTGTAAGGTGTGAGTTTGGTGGATGGGTGGTGAGGTATATGAAGAAGAAAATATACACAGTGCTATGGTGAAAGTATAGAAAGAAAGAAAGAAAGAAAAAAAAATTGAGGAAAAAGAAAAAAAAAAGAGAACATTAAATGGTATGGGACTTGATTTATTACTCTTGTCGTTTGTGGAATTCCTAAGACGAATAGGGAGGTCCCAAAACGTGCGCATCCCTTATACAGAAACATACATATACACGCATATATACACAAATACATACCCACCGGTTTGCTATACCTCAAAAAATACACAATATAAATTCAATAGTAAACTTACACCCTCTCTAAATATTTCGCATTCAAGTTTTCAAATTGCAATTTAAAAAACATTTTTTTTCCGGTTTTTTTTTTTATTTTTACTTTTCTTTATGCCAACTCAACAACCCTTTAAAGTTAAACAAAAACAAAAAAATAAACGAATGAAGAGTAAAAGTATACGTATAGAGAACGCATCCAAACGTTTAACTGTGTCAAATTATTATTTAAAAGAAAAAAGGGAAAAGTAGAAAAAACTTTAAAAGAGACTTTTACCCCACTGTCTCTTTTAACTAAAATTCTCATCATCATTCCATTCTTCGGATTTCACCCTTTTGTGTTGCGTTAAAATTGACTGCAAAAAAAAGGTAGGCACTAGAAAGAAAGAAGAAAAAAAAAAGAATTGAAAAGAGAAATTTTCAGAAGAAGATGAAATTCAATTTATCTAAAGACAAAATACTTTCTTCTTGCTGTTTTTCTTTCTTTCTGTTTTTTTTTTCCTTCTATTATTATTATTATTATTATCATTATTATTTTTTGTTTGTTTCCTTAAAACCTCACTTATCCACGCTCTTATGTCTTATTGTATAAGGCTGAAGCAAATTATTTAATGGCACCCCCTCTGGTGATAGTTGATTATTGTGACCCTTTTTTTTTATCTTGTCATTTCTTGTCTTTTCTCTGCTTTTTTTTTCTTTGTTTAATTTCCTATTAGAAGAGAATATAAGTGGAATTCGTTGCTGATATACTTTTGCTTCTGCTACTTGTCTATATTTATATGTTCATCTTTTCTGTTCATAAAGTCAACCCGTTTTCATCCCATTTTTCTCGCACTTTGGAGTTGAAGATGTGTGCATGTATGTATGTATTTTTGCTTCTTTCTTTTTTTTTTTTACGGTTATTGATTTATGAACTTTCCCATAATAATGTTTAGTTGGTTGTACACTGTAGTGTATTATAGTGTAAACGCGATATGGGGGATATTTTTGACACTTTAACGCACTTTACTTATATATATATTTTTATACGGAAAACAAAAATTCATTTAGATAATTTTATTGTTTTGTTGTTGTTAGTTTTTACTTACAAACATACACACACACACACACATTAAAGTATTTATTCATATGTCTATTTTTGGGTTAGACATATACGGTAGAAAAAACTGTATATGAAACACGGTGGAAAAACTAAAAAAGGTGTTAGCAATAATTCACTTAAACTTATAAACATGAAAATGTTCTCCATTTTAAACCGCATCTTCAAAGGGATATCATCATCATATACTCAGACTGTGGGTCCTTCCTCTTTTACTTACACTTTATATTTTCTCTTTTTTTTCTTTTCTGTTCTTTTTTTTTTTGTGACAAACATAACCTTGTTTATGGGTTACATATGGCACACATGGGCTTAAGTGAAAATTCATATATAACATTATAACAAGACAGACGAGTACATCTATTTAAGTGAGATGGATTTATTGAGTTTTTTTTTCTTTATTTACAACAAATATACAAATATTTTTTACTTATATAAACAGTTATTCAGGGTTGAAAAACTTTTAGTTGATGGATTTATTTGATAAAAATTGAATGGAATGTCAATTTGCTAAACATTTCTAGTAAAATTTAGACTATATTTTAAAAAGCAAATGCATTAAATTATGATGTCACTTCGTATATTGGAATAATATAGATAGAACGATACATTCCATTGGGATAGTTGTATTTAACATAAAATGGTTTATATAGAATTAACTTAAATGATAAATTACTTGACTTCCTTTCATAAACACGAATAAACGGATAACTGTTTGCTTTCGCCTCAGCAATTAAAATTGAATTTATTGATGAAAAATCTTATTGCTCCTCGATTCATGATGGGAAAAATTAAATGTCTTATTTTTCTTTAGTTTTTCTAGAAACAATTTTGAATTTTTTTTTTTTTTCTTCTCTTATTCTACAATATATTTCGTTCTCTCTCTGTCAGTAATTAAATCCGATTTAAAGCAATAGAATACAACCCCATTATACTCTAATCCCACACGAAAATCTAACGTAATATACATTAACTCATTATTCAACTGGTATCTTTTTTTTTATACTTCTTAAATACATTACTTACATTACCGACACTTTCTTATTCTTCTTCTTCTTCTTTTTTTTTCTTCTTCGTATAGATCTTATATATTTTTATAAACCAAAAAAAGGAAAAAAAAAACGAAGCTTAAAAAAAAAAGATAAATTTGAGATTTAAGAAAAGAAAAAAAAATTCCAAAAGAGAAACCGAGGGATGATTTTTTTCTTCTTTTTTTTTTTTGGTTTGGCTTCTTTCTTATTCTAAGGGTTTTTTTTTGTAATTTAAAACCCAAGACTAAAACCTCCAATACTACTATGGTCTCTCTCTCCTCTCCGGTGTTGGATTTATGTCTCTGCTTTAATTGGGTGCCACCCTCTTATTTATGCAAAAAAAAAATAAAGAAGAAAAAAAAACCAAAGAAGAAGAAGAAGAAAAAGAGAAAATTTATATGCGAAGATAGATATCGCGTTGAGCCCCCTTAAAATACTCATTCCTCCTCATTTTAGTTTGAAATATCCGCGCAGACACACTGAAAAATTATTATTATTATTATTATTATTTTTATTATAATGTATTTGTTTCTGTATATATATTTTTATGTTTGTTTATATGTATTTATATCACTTGTATATGTAATTAGAATTATTAAACGCAAAAGAAGATTTTATTGGATCAAAATATTAAAGGACACTCAAGAATTTCTCTCCTTCATAATATATATAGTATTTTCCATTTCCGACGGTATTAATTTTCCTTTAATAGAAAATAATATAATAATAATAATAATAAAGAAGACCAAATTTATATTGTATAAAAGGAAAGATACACAATACAAACAAACTGAAGATGGCAATATTCTATGATTTTCTTTATTTAACAGTGCAACAAATTATGACTACAAAAGTGTATTAAAATACCATTTTGGTGGGTTATAAAAGTAAAGCCACGGGACGGGAATTGGTTAATTTTAAATTAAAGGAGATAATTTTTTTCCTCTTCTTCTTCGTCGTCTTTTTCTTCTTCAATTTTCTACAACGTTCCCTATCTCATACCATTTTTCTCATCCTTTTGTGCCAACGATTTGACTATACTTATTTAGTTTAGTTTTTTATTATTATGGAGTCTGATTTATTTCTGTTCGAAACAAAATAAATGAAGTAAATTTGTACAAAATTTATAATCGGTTTTTTTTTATTATAGATAAAGGACGATGGGCGAAAAAATGGGGTTTTAAAAATGAATGAGAAAAAATACAGAGACAGAGGACGGGAGAACAAAAAAATGATTTCGTGTTGTTCATTTTAGTTCATTAATTGACCCTTTTTTTAATACACCCAATTTAGGGTCGAACCAATATTGCGCGTCGATTCGAAATAAATTATTTTTAATTATGGGAATTTTCCCTCATCTTCTTCTTTTACATACACACACACACATATATAAACAGGTTATTTTATAGGGGGTGTTTAATAATCAAAGATTATTAATTGGATCTAATTTGTTTTAGTTTTCTCGCGTCGTCCATCTGGTACATCTCCCTTTTGATGTTCTTTATATAATATTGTTGTTTTTTTGCAGCAAATTTATATTATTGAAAGAAAAGGATAAAACAAAATCGCATTCCCCTAAATCGGGTTGTTTGTCAATTTCCCGGCTGGTTAGACATATATATCCCACTCTTGTCTTCAAATATATTGCTGTGTCAGCATGTATAGTCATACCATGGCAGTTGATATAAACTACCCTGAATCATCCTTTATATTAACACACGAACATACATACTCCCAATCTGACAAACACACACATACCCAACTTGTGAATGCGTGCGTATATTCGATGACACAAACCAATCTCGTTTAAAGAAAAAAAAGGTGAAATGGACGTGGGCAAACGACAAGTGTCCTTTCAACTTAAATCCCTTTTTTCCTCTAACCTTAAAAGAAAAATCTGGTTAAATGGAAACGATTTACATTTTTTTTCTTGGGTCAAAAAAAAAAACTCAACTAAATTGAATAAAATAGTTTTCTGCGTTTATTGATTATATTATATATTATTGGGTAAAGATTTATATATATATTGTTTTTATTTCATAACGTATAAGGGTTGTATTGAATATGAAAATGGATATACATAATATGTAAAAGACACATGCATTCAATGGAGTCCATTGAACTGGCGAACCTCACGGTAGTTTAAGAAAAATAAAACCAGTTGCCCAAACGAAGCCAATTATTTCATTATGAAACGAAAAACAAGCAGAACAACAATAAAAACAACAACAACTTTAATGATTAAACTAAAAACAAAAAGAAAATACAGAAGAACACAACAACAAAAAAAAAATCCTTTTCGCTAAACAATAAAATGCACAAAAAATAATTTATTCCTTCCTCATCGTCGAACCAGTTCATGTTTTCTTAAGTTCCTCTCGTTGTTTTTATTTTTTTTTTATATTTTTGTTTTTGTTTTCTTCTTTGCGCCCAATCCCTGTCCACCAATTTTTATTATTTTTTCTTGCTTCCTTTTTATCTCGTCTTATTTTTTTCGCGTTGTCGCCATATTTTCCAAAGGCATCTGTCGGCCCTCTCTTGTATACTTTGTATATAGTATATTGCAGAAAGACAAAATTAGCAAATTCTTGAAATCCTGTTTTATATTTCTTTTTGCCTTTTTTAACCGTGCACTTTGGATTTTTTTTTTTTTTTCATTTTTTCTTCTTGTTTTGTTGTTGTTTTCTTTTTCATCTTTTTGTTTTCTACGTCGTCTTCATCTTTAAACTTCTTTAACAACAAAACTTGTTTCGAAAAAAAGTATAAAAAAACCAAAGATATTTCATGGTAAAGTTGGCTGCATTCATGTAGTTTACTCCCATTGAATTTATTTTATTTTATTTTTTCTTTTGATACTTACTTTGTCATTGGTCATTTTTCTAAGACATCCAGAAACAAACAATTCTTTCTATAGAATTTTATATCATTTAATTTAAGTTGAGTTCATAAAGTAATTGTCATCATAAAGTTTTTCAATTTCACTGATTTTCTCTTTACCCCTATTTTCTTCTTATTCTATTTTTACCCCGGAAAACTTAACGTTTATATAAAAATGAAATAAATTTCAAAATTTCTCTGTTCTAATATTGAAGTTTTTCTTTGTATATGACAAAGATCAGACTTTTCATCCATCTTCAATTTTATCCCTCATTTAACAAGACTGGACTTACGGTTGGATGACGCAAGTACGTTTTTGGAAGGATGTATGGGGGTCAACTATTTACCGACTGTTTAACAAATAAGGGTTTGAGTTTTTCTTATAAAAATTTCTTTCATTTGTTTTTCTTGTCTTCTCTGGTATAATTGGTTAGAATGTCATATATTGTGCACGGATATATATGTACATGGGAAACTATATAAAGTATTATATATGTTATGTTATATGTAAAAGAATAAAAAAAAGGAAGAGTCCACATCATAAATATATCAAGCGAAAAATGTATAAGACGGAAAAGTTTTTGATTAAAAGTTTCAGATAGAAAAACAGAAGACAAACAAAAATCAATGATGCACGATTGTTAAATGGGGTTTCTTTCCTTCAAGCTAAATTAAATTAATCTTTATTGATCAATCGATCAATCGCGAGGATCACGCGCGTGCTTCACTTTTGTTTGTTTATAAATTTTATATTTTATGATTATGCTTAAGTTTTTACACAAAGACCAGAAGTTTACTAAACACAGAATATTTAACAGACAAAATTAAGTGCATGATTTTTATAGTGATCAGATAAAAAAAAAGTAAATAAATTAATTAAATCAATATAATCAAGATGCATTTCTTTTAACACGCATATTAAATATCCGTGGGTCGTACTTCAATTTTATTTGTACACTTAATATGGCTAAGAAGTTTGTTTTTCTGCTAGTTAACAAAAGAAAATTTAACCCGCGCATATCATAAACCAAACTAAAAAAAAAAAAGTCACAAATGATCGTTATTTTGATTATAATGGGGCGTACACCCATCAAGGAAAGTTATGAATAAATTAATATATAATAATAATAAAATATAAATAAAGAAAACACTTTAGTTTAGCGCAATGAAAATTAGAAGAACTAAAAAAAAAAAAAAACAAAAACAAAAAATAAAAGTGGGAGCTGATTAATGAAAGAAAGAAACCAAAAAATGAGGGGTAGGGAGTATGAGGTTGAATACTGAGACATTATAATATAGTTTTTCATTCAATGTAACACGAACATTTTATTTTGGATGAATAAAAAAAAACAAATGAAGAAGAAACTCATGCCGCAAGGTGGATGGCAATTGATGGCGGCGGTTATTTTATTATTTTTTTTGTTCTTGATGTTTTTTTTTTATTCGAAAGCGAAAAAAAAAGAGAGAGAGAGAAAGGGATATTCGACATTATACACATTTTATATGTAAATATATTTTGATCATGAAATTATAATCAAATCAGAGACGAGAGGAACAGACGGACACGTGAATTTTATAATATGTTATTTAAATTACTGTCATAAATCATAATTTTGATTTATTTAACTAATCGTGCGTATATACGTATGATATTACGTGTTTTTGTGTGCCAACGTATATATGAGAATGAGGGTGTATGCGTGTGTGTATGTGTTTGTGATGTCACCATATCAAATTTAATATATTCATTTTTTTATTTAAAATTTTTTATATAAATATTCGAGATTATAATTTGTCTGAATAAATTTGTTGGATCCCACAGGGGTCTAAAGAACCATCCAGTATTATTTAGTTAATTGAGTTTCAATATGGTTTCAATACATACATATATACATACATTGTTGATGATGAAGGAAGATGATGATGATTATGATTGCCTTTTCGGCGCAATGTATAAGATCATATAATTGGTTTTAGTTGGAAGTGTCAAGGGAATTAACTTGAATATTATATAATACATCGTGGTTTAATTTAAAGTCAAAAGAGAATAATATATAAGATGAACCAATTGAATTAATTGATTAAATTCATAAACAACAAATTTACATTTTCAAGAACTATATAAAGTTTACAATCAGTAAAATATGAATTATAATAAATCAAATTAATTTTCTTTGAACAATAAACCGAATGTCTCTCTAATTTGAAGTTCTCAAAGATTAATACAATTTTTTTAACAATGTGTAGGAAGTTCAATCAGAATCAAAACAATCCAAAATTGTAATATTTAATTACAAATGGAATTAATTGGAATTTACTTTATCGTTTCAAAAGTTAAAGTGAAAAAATCGTCACTTTCAAAAACGGATTGTGTTATTCTAATAAAAATTATTGAAAGACGAAACAATTAAATTAGATTTGTATATAAATTGAATTAAGTAAGGATCAATTTCCCCTAATAAAATAACAAAAATTTAAATTACTTTTCAGATACATTTTTTTTAAAAACGATTCAATTGAAAATTGAGTCATTTATTCAAGGTTTGACATTCAAAGATTTATACAAATATCTGCATTCAAATTTTCCTTTCTCTATAACTATTTCAAAAAGGGGCCATCTGTCTAACAAAAGACTATCATCATCTGTCGCATGTCGCATCCCATATTCATAAAATATTGTAAAAATTCCAAGAAAACCATTTAATACAATCCACAAGAAAGATCGATTGGTTTGATTGAATATATCCGTTTTGAAATATTTATATGGAAATTCTGTTTTTGTATAAACATTTTTTTGCGATAAGCTAATTTAATTTCTTAATTTTTTTTTTCGTTATCAAATAAACAAAATAAAACAACTAGGAAAAAAAAAGTCCACTCCTCGCAACATGAAACCCCATTAAAACTTCAATCTTTTTATAAATATAAATTTTATGACTTCATTTTGCATACCGCTCGTCTTTTTTATGATTATTGAATTTTGTTTGTGTGTATAGCTGAGTGTTGATGTGTGTGTGCGTGCTTTTTGATTTTATTTTGTTTTTTTTTCCTTCATTTAAGTTTTCGTAAATAAATTCATCATTTTATGAAGAAAAAAAAAAACGAAGAATATTCAGTTTCTTCAACATAATATTTTATAAATTTTAAATTGAGAAAAAAAAAAATGTTACGAGAGACGAAAGATTAATAAAAACAAAAAACTGAAATGAAAAAAAATATATTTTTTTCAGTTACAAATAAAGTCATTAATTAGAATTAGGAAACTAGAAAACGCTTCTTTTATAATAAACTTGTTTATTCCGTGAATTGATCAATCCAAACTCAGGTACCGTTTTTTGTTGTTGTTATTGTTATTGTTATTGTTAACTTAGTATCTTCAATAGAAATCTCACGATTAAAAACAAAAAAAAAAAAAGAAAACAACAGAAAGAACAAGAAAAAAATCACAAAATTCGATCCCTGTCTTTTGGTTCCCATTTTGAAACTTGTTTCACAATTTTTTTTTTTTTTTGTTCTTGTTTTATCAACAACAACAACTTTATAATATGAAGGGAACAGAATTCATCATGGCTTCAAATCGTCATCATTGTCGGTCCAGGAGGTTGTACCCAAATATTTTGTTTTGTGTCTTGATTCGTTAAAATTGGTGAAAAATTTTATAAGAAAAAAAAAATACAATAACAAAAAACATTGAAAAAATATAACTGGACTGGAAGATTTATCAATTCGCGATGATCAATTTATTGCATTGAATTTTTACGAGAGAATTTTTATAGAAATTTGGTCGTGCCTATATAAAAAATTTACTTCGTTATAACGAGGTTCAACATTTAAATTATAAAAAGTAAAAAAAAAAACGAAAGAAAACAGTTTTGTTTAAAGAATAATTTACGATCAATTTTTGGGTTTTGTGTGTAACGCATCTTCTTGTAATTCTTAATCCCACTTGATCTTCTTCTTATATATGTATAAAAATTCATCTATTGCCTTTCCTTCTTCAACGAAATTGTATAGTTTTCTGCACATTGTAAATTTCAATTCAGCACCGGTGGCTCATATGGCGCTTCAATATTTATGATGGCATCCTAATCGAGTGTATATAGAAATTTTTTACTGGAATTTATCGTTTATGGATGAGTTTAATGTGCGCCGCTGTTTTTTTTTTTTCTTCTTCCGTTTCTTTTTTACATTTCTTGTTTGAGTGAAATTTTATTGAGATTTAAATTGAGTTGTAAATTCATTTTATATTATAATAATATTTAAAAAGATTTGTTCTTCACTTTACTTTTTCTGTTTCCTTCATTTTTTATAGTATGGCCAGTCCAATATAATAAATTTATTTACTTTGATGTTTTTGTGTATAACTTTAAATTTTTATTAAAAAAAAAAAATAAGAATTTATCTTTTCTTTTATATCTGTAAAAATTCATGAAGTGTTAAGTATAAGTTCTTTATATTTTATAACCCATACCCAAAAGAAATTTTCAAAACATTTTGTTTAATTTAATAACTTAGGATGTTCTGAGAAAATTATTTCAATTAAATACAGCACGATAATATTGATTGCTAAAATTATTTTGAAATTATTTTTAAAAGCTGAAAGCAATCATTTTTAGTATTTGTGAGATTAAATAGAAAAAAATATATGCTTTAGATAAATTGTTGTTGTAGTAATGTGTACGCTCATTCACTGAGAAAAGTCTTCAAGTTTTCTTGATGCTCACGTAGTTATGTCACAACAAATATCATCATAATTGTTTGTATTTAATTTCCTACAATTAAAATTACTTAAATCACTTGCAGAATCTATTAACTTACTGTACAATTATTACTTACTGATAGTTTTAGTTTTATGCTGCCATTATGCAAAAAAAATATTGAAGTTGTTTTGTTTTGCTGTTTTTGTAAAATCGATAAACATTCAAACTTTTAATAATAAAAACTAAAAGTTAATGTATTTTTTATTATTCTATTTTATAGGTGCCAATGGATTAAGACGACGTGGCAGACAAACATATACAAGGTACCAGACACTTGAACTTGAAAAAGAATTCCATACAAATCATTATTTAACGAGGCGACGACGAATTGAGATGGCACATGCATTATGTTTGACAGAAAGACAAATAAAAATTTGGTTCCAAAATCGTCGAATGAAATTGAAAAAAGAAATTCAAGCAATTAAAGAATTAAATGAACAAGAGAAACAGGCTCAAGCACAAAAAGCAGCAGCAGTTGCCGCTCAAGTCATATCCGATCAAAATTAGGTGAAACAAAAATATTATTTTTATTAAAATTTTATTTGAAAAATTTATTCTTATAATTTTTTTTTTCTTTTCTTATTTTTTTCTTAATTTTTTGAAAGAATTTTGAAAGAATAGAAGGAAATTTACAAAACAAACAAACACAAATAAAAACTGATGTGTAAAATTTGAATTATAATAATCAAAGAGAATTTAATTTAATTTAATTAAAAGATGAAGAATTGATACAGTAAACCAAATTATTCGTCCTGACTGAATTCTTTAATAAATATAATTTTTTTTCCCTTTACCCAAGGGTTTGTGTCTTTGATTTGTCTTAGCTAAACACAACGGGTTGGAAAAATGAAAGAGTTTCTCATTGATCGTTAATTAATTAGGCAGTTGAGGAAATGATCCCAAAAAAACTGATCTCTTTTTGATATTAAAAAAATGTTCAACGTGAATTTTTCTCATGATTAATATATTTAATTAAAGCGGTCAAATCAAAGAGAAACAAAACCGGATAACAAATAAAAGACGTTTTTATGTTTTTTTCTTATTTAATTTTTTCTATTGCAAAAAAAAAACTAAACTTCAATAGAAATGAAAATATTGATTAATAAATTATAAATTATACAATTCTTTAATGCTTTAGTGATGGAATTAAATTGAATTAAATTATTTTTAATCGATATACATTTTTTTTTTTTGTTTTTACATTTTTTTTTTTTTTTTATTTCTGTTTGTGAGAATAAAAAACTATTAAAAATTAAATAAATGTCTGTACAAAATAGGGTACCAAATAAATACATAAAACAAGAAAAGAAAAAAATACGTAATTAAAATAAAAATAAAGTAAAATAATTAATTATGGGTGACAAAACTACTTTAACCGGTTAAGTGACCACACACGTATCTCTTTCTCATTTTCTCATCTTCCCCTCTCTGATCACTTATACACCTTTGATTATTTCATTAATTTTTCTTTTGATTTTAATAGTACATTTTTCTGTTGTTTCTGTTTTTTCTTACATAATTAAAATTACATTAATTTTTTTTATGTCACAATTAAATTTTGTGCAAAAAAAAAAAAAACACAAAGGACAGAAATGGCGCAATTGCGCCAACGTAAAAATAAACTTTCTTTCAAACGGTAAAAGAAAACGAATAATAAAAAAGATTTTTAATAATAATGAAAAGGAAGAAGAGGACAAAAGGAAAAAATAAAATAAATTAATTAAAAATTAAATAATTAAAAATTAAAATTATACAAATAAAGAAATAATTGAAGAAAGAAAAAAATGGAAGAAATGGATTAAGAAGAGAATATATTTATTTAGAATATACAAAAAAAAAAAATGAACAAAATGTAAACATAAATACGTAAATATACAATTGCTATACGGCATCTTTATTATAAATTAAATTAAATTGGCAACAAAATAATTGATTTAGATAAAAAATGATTAATAAAAATAAACAAATAAACAATTGATGATAATAATGATGACGATTAAGATGATGATGATGATGATGATGGAATTATATTTCTACAAATATAAAAAAAAAAGGAAAATACAAAAAAAATAAATGTCACGTGATAAATTATTTGATTTATATAAATACGCATAATTAATATTTATTATTAAAAGTGAAAAAATAAAAAACAAATTGTTTCACCCTTAATTAATTAATAAGAAAAAAATGTGTAAAAAATGTCTACAAAAAAAAAATGTCTCCAAAAAACAAAAATTCATTGGAGAGAAATGAAAAAAGAAAGAAAAAAAAGGAAGAAGAAAAAGAAATCAAAAATATTCATCCCCTAAATTAAATTAGTATTTTATTTGGTTTTTATTAAAAAACATTTTATTTTTTTTCTGTTTGTTAATTTTGTTTTAAATTATATTTAAATTTTGTTCTAAATGAAAATGAAGAAGAAAAGTGAGAAAAGAATAAAAAGAAAAAACGTTAAAATATATAGAAATTAATTTTGTTTTTCATTTTGTTATTTTTTTAACTCTTGTAAATTAATTTAACTGAATTTTATTTTATTTTGTAATTGTCGATTATTCTCTATTATTTCACATGTTTTTTTTTTTTTTGTATTATAATAATTTTTAAGTTAAAAGGAATTCGTTTTTTTTTTTATATATATATACAAAATATACAAAATATTATGATTATTATTATAAATTAATTAATTAATTAATTAATAGTTAAAGAATTAAATAAAAAAAAAAAGTTATTTTAAAAATGAAGAAAATAAAAATTTTAAAACTTAAAATTAAAAATGGAGATTGAAGAAGATAAAGGAAAAAGAAATGAAAGAAAAACAATATACGTACGTACATATACATTATTAAATAATAATTAATTATACATACAAACATACAAACATACATAAATACATAAATACATAATTATGATATTATATAGAATTCAGCGTCCCAGTGATTTTTGTGTTGAAATTATATAAAAATATTAATTAATTTAATTCATAAAAATTATTTTTTAAGTTTTTATTTTTTTTTTTTTTTTAATTTTAATTTAATTTAATTTAATTTAAAAAAAAAATATAAACAAAAATAGGATGAAGAAGAAGAAGAAGAAGAAGAAGAAGAAGAAAATAGGTAGATAGAATATTGATATTTATATTTTTTGTTTTGTTTTGTTTTTTTTTCTTTTATTCAATAATCCAGCGCGCCATTCAATCCAAAACTTATTTTTTGGAGACTTTTTTTCTCTACATTGTTCCTTTTTTTTTTCTTTTTTTTTTTTGTGTGATTTTTAATTTTTTTTTGTTCCTTTTGTTACTTTTTATTTATAAATGATTTTTTTTTCTCAAAGATTTTACGTCAAAGCCATTCAGTTGGATTATCCGATTGATTTATGTACATTATTTTTGTTAATTAAATTTTTCGGTATTTAATTATCTTATTTCTATCTCTTTGAATTCTCTTTTATTCTTGTTTTATTTCAAATAAACAATTTAAAGTAAATTTTAAACAAATTTTAAAAACAAATTTTAATTATAAAAAAAAAAATTATTAATTATCTTTAGCTAGATAGGAATCGATAGATTATGGGACAATTTCATTTATGTTCCATTTATCCGTTCTTTTTAATTTTTGATTTTGTTATTTTTTTATTTAAGTTAAGTAGCATTTATCTTATTGTAGAAAGAAAATCAATCATGATATACGTAAAAAACAAACAAAACAAACAAAATAAAACAAAAGAAGAAGAAGAAGAAGAAGAAGAAGAAGAAGAAGGAAAGAAACAAAACAAAATAAATTATACATACACAAAAAAAAAAAACCTAAAGTAAAGTAAAAATTAAAACAAACAAAAATAAAAAAAATACCTAATGGAAACGAAGATACGTAATTTTTAAACATTTTAAGAGAAATTCTATAAAAGGTAATAAATTGTACTTAAATAAAAGAAAAAAAAAATTAAAAGAAGTGTTTTTTTTTTACTGTTGTTGTTGTGTCTTTAATAAATTTTAAAATTAAACGAAGATGAAATAAAATAGAGAGATGGGGAAAAAACAGACAAACCAAACAAACATACACAATATTTTTTATGTTTTTTTTTTAATGAAAAACAAAAGTAAGAATAAAAATAGAAATAAATAAAAAAAAAAAGAAACGTACTAAAATGAGACAAGACAGAGAGAGAGAGAGAGAGAGCGAGACGATTGGAATTAGTGAAGAGAATGAAAAAAAAAGGATTTTTATGAATTACAAATTCACTTGATAAATACATAAGACTCCTGCGCGGTAAAGTTAAAAGGATGTAAAATAAAACCAAGACGAAGCTAAGCCACTTAAAGTTTTTTGTTCATCGTTTTTTTTTTGTTTTTTGTTTTTTTTTTGTTTTTTGTTTCTAATTAATTATTAATTTTATATTTAAGTGAATGTGCAATCCCAAATGTTACTTAATTTTATTCTTAAACCTTTTTCCTTTTATTCGTTTTATTCTTTGTTTCTTTAGACAAAGATTAAAAATAATAAGAAACGAAAAACAAAAAAACTTTAACAGCGTAAGTCAATTCTTTCATCAAATTGTTTTTTAAGTTTAAAAGCCAAAGAGATTAATAAACATCTATACGAGTTGTGTTAATTATTTAAAAGTTTTGTCTTCTGCAAATGATGAGTGCAATTAAAGTTTTTGGTTTTGAAAACTAAAACAGAAATTCAAACTCCAAAGTCGAAGAAGTCGCCATGAACACAATTCTACTTTGTTTTTTTAATTAAAAACATTTTTCTCTATTTCTCTCTTCTTTCCACTCTCTCTCTCTCTCTCTCTCTCTTTTGCTCTCAGCACAATTCAATTTTGTCATAAAAAAAAATAAATCAAAGTCCATAAATTAAAAAATGAATTTATTGTTTGTTTTTTTTTTTTTTTCACTGATAAATTAAGGAAATTATTTGCGCCATTTTTTTAAAAAACGGAAACGCAAAAACAAACATCCTTAAAGAAGATTTTTTTTTTTTATTTTTTAAAAGAAAAAATAAAAAAAAAATGGGAAAACTCGCAACTAATAAAAAATAAAATAAAACATGAATAAACTTTGTAAATTTGTATAAAAAGAAGAAGAAGAAGAAGAAAAAAAACTGAAAGAAAGAAAATTTAAGAAAAACAGAAAAAAAAGAAGAATAAATTAAAAAAAGAAAAAAAATAATTTAATATAAAAAATTATAAAAATTAATAATTTAAAAAATTAATTAAAAAATTAAAAAAATAAAAAAAATAATAAAATGCAAAATAAAAAAAAAAAAGTTGAGATAGAAAAAAAAAATTCCTTAAGAAAAACAAAAAAGTAAAAAAAAAAAGAAATTGAATTAATTTAAATTAAAGAAAAATAAAAAAAAATAAAATGAATATTTAATGAAGAAAAGTAAATTTAAATAAGATAAAAAAAATAAAAAAGGAAAAACCTCAAATATATTGTGTATTTTGTGTGAAAATATATTTATTTATTAAATAATTTAAAATTTTTAAAGAAAAACAAAAAAGAAAAAATAAAAAAAAGCAGAAAATAAGAAAATTTGAGAAACAAGAAAAACTTTTAAAATAAAAAAAATTAAAAATAAGAAATTAAAAATAAAAATATTAAAAATTATGACGATAAAATTAAGGGGGGGGGACGAATGATAATTAATTTTATCCTTGAATACAATTGTATACTAAAAACAAACAAACAAACAAACAAACAAAAAACAAACAAAAAACAAAACATAAAAAATTAATTCAAAATGGAAACAAGTGAAATTATTTCGATTTTTTATTAAAACAAAAACAAAAAATGAATAAATAATTTTAAATTAATTAAAATTAAAAAATAAAAATTAAAAGTAAATTAAAGAAAAACTTTAAAATAAAAAGTAAAAAATGAATAATAATAATAATAATGATAATGAAATAAAGTAATAATTATTATGATGAATATACACTTCAGGGGGTAGAAATTCTACAAAAAAATTAAATAAAAATTTAAAGCTTAAAAAATTTTGGATTTTCTTCAAAATAAATATCGATTATCCGTGTTAGCTAAATGAATTTTGTTGTTGTATTTTGTACACAAATATTTTAGTTAACATTTTTCTTTCAAAATGAGCTAAAATTTTGAAAAGTTCTTCCCTTAGAAAATTAAGCATCACAAGTGAAATTAACTTTACGCATTTGATCAACAATAAATTATGAGAATACAATTAATTTTTAGTCCTTTTGAAAAATTTAAAGGAACATTTTATTGTAATAATTAAACACGGATAATCGACGTTTTATTTTAACAAGAAATGAAAAACATTTCAACTTCAAACAAAAAGAAAACACACAAAAAAAAAAAACAAAAAAAATGAGAAAAGCGGAAATAAAATTTAAACGACAACAACAACAAAAATAATAAAAAAAAAAAAAAACAAAAGATAAAAAAAAGATAAAATAACGTAAATTAAATTAAATTAAATTAAATTAAATTAAATTATAGTATTTATTTAAAAATTAATTAAAATTAAAGAAAACAAAAAAAAAAAAATAATGAAGGAAGGAAGATGAAAAATAATTTTTAGTCGTAAAGAAAAAATAAATAAAAATAAAAAATAAAAAACTGAACGTAAAAAAAAAACAAAAAAAAAATACAAGAATTTTAAGTAAAAAAAAAAAAAAGAAAAAAAGAAAACTCAAAATACCTTCAGTAAATGTATACGTAACTCTAGGGTTTAAGTCCAAAGGAGATTGAGGAGCAAAAACAAAAAAAAAATATTATTATAAAAAAAAAAGTATAATAAAAATAATATAAAAATAAATAAAAAGAAAATAAAACAAAAAGAAAAAAAAAAAGAAATAAAAAATAAAAAAAAAAAAAAATGAGGAAAAATATAAAAAAAAAAGAAAACCACCAATGATTTTTTTATTTCTGTTTTTTTTTTTAATCTCAAGACTTTTTATTCATATTGTGATTAATTAATTAATTTTTAATTAGGTTTAATTAATTACAAAAAAAAAAAAACAAAAACTCTAACAAACTAACAGAACATGATGAACATTAATGGCGATGAAAAATATGATGATGATGAACAACCCTGAGTGTCAACAATTAGTCGTAATGACAAATAGAAATGAAGAGGAGTATTTTTCTTTATGTTTAAACTTAAATTAAAACTTTGTTCTTATTTAATTGAATTTACAAATAAAATATTGAAATACAAAAATATTTTCAATGTAAATTTTAATTACCTGTGGAAAATTTCGGTATCGCGAAATAATAAGAGATTCGTGTGGATTGAAGACAATTTTTGAATTACATATTTTTTTGTGATATGTCCAGCTACACGCTCGTCATTATTTACGTTTCTATCTGTCGTTTTTTATTTGATTTGTGTAAATAATTTAGTTAACGATATTCAGACAGATCTTTTGGAAATTAAAAATCAACAAACATCTGTAGAAAAATGCTAAAATAAAAACACACAATAATAATGATGACATTTTATTTGGTTTTATATGATGACTCACGACAAATCTCCTATAATACGAAATTTCATTTTAAATCTTATTTTTGATTTTGTAATAAATATAATTTTGTTTTACTTTCTTGATATATTTTGTACTGCTTACCCTCATTTCTCTCCTCTTTCACTACTATGGATTAAATAAAGAAAAAATTAATAGACCTCTATATGGACGATATATAAATTTCGTATTGATATTCTATCAATTATTCATGCACTTTATTTCAATCAAAACATTCATTCATTTATTTGTACTAAATTTACATTTAATTAAAGACGCAAATAAAGGTAATAAAGATATTTAAATATTGCAACGTAAATTATAAACAGGAAGTTCTGATGTCACACAATAAATTTAGCTATATTTTGAAGAAATAAATCATTGAAAAATAAGTCCTTGAAATCAGTATTGTTAAATGTATAATAAGCTTATTATGGTAATTAAAGTAGGTAAGTAGATGAACTATCAATAATTAATACCTTCATTATAAAATTTAAATGGAAATTTAAGATTTAAGATCATTTTGCTGTTTCCTAATAAAAATTAAATAATCCAATTAGAAAGGAGATTAAACATCATTATCAAAGACATAAACCAAAAACAACAAAACTATTGATGGCATAAACCAATAAAAAAAATGCGTAATAAAAGTTCGCAAACATTTTGAAAGGTGGCAGTACGCAATAAAGCGTATTTATTATTTATTTGTTTTAAAAACATGATATTTCTGAGAGAGACATATATAGAGAGAGAGAAAAAGAGAAAAAATCACTGCAAAACTACTCTCAATAGTAATGTAAAATACACAGAAAACAACTATTGTATTACTTTCTGGAATAACTCCTTCCTTATTACCCACTCTTTAATTAGAATCCTGTTATGTTATTTGTTTACACATGCATAATAATATTGTAGAATTTATTGAAATTGGACTGAGTGCCAAATGAATTTTGAGAGCTGAATTATCTAGTCTGTAAAGATTGTGGGCCGAATTTTTGGGTGAAATTTCTCATCGACATAAATGGTATTAGAATTCCAGATATAAATGTTTGTGTGGATTTGTTTAACTTCAATTATTGAATACAATTTAATAATTAATCTAATTCTCCTATTTTAGGCTTTTGTCCAATTTGTTTTAATTAATTTCTGTGATTTTGAAATTAAATTCAAGATTTAAAAATATTATAAGAAAAGGATTCTTTAAAAACAAATTAATTAATTAAATTATACTGGTAAGACAAAAATTAATTAAATATACCAGCTAGCTCCATCTAATTTTTTAATTAAAACTAAGATTTATGGCCATCTATTGCGTAATAGTCACATTAAAATTATTAGTCGTTAAAATTGGTGTATTTATCTAGTAACCTGTTGATATTCAGGCGTTTAAGTTGTATTTTGTTTTGTTTTCCTCTGATATTTTTATAGTACGATAAAGACAATAAAAATGATCCAAACTTTATGCAATTTCTTTGTTTTTGTTGTTTTACAACACTTAATTAACTGCGAGTATACTCAAATAATTCAATTAAATTATAGGAATTTTTAAATTTTAAATTAAATTGTTGGCAATCAACAAATATTAAATTAAAGGAAATGCAGGGCAAATATTAAATGTCCTGCCTAATTGTACCAAGTTTATGTCCCATTACAGAATTACAAAATATTATGTAAATAAAATAAAAAAAAATAAAATAATTGATAATTTAATTTTTAATTTAATTAATTTAAATAAAAAACTATCGTGAATCAGATACGTTTGTCAAAACAAAATACTCTAATTATTATTTAAAAATTAACAAACAAAACTTTGGCTTCTTAAAAACAAATAAAAATATTTTTATTTTTTTAAAAATTCAGAAATGAAGAAACATTTAGTTGAATTTAATTTCAAATCCTTCAAAAGTTGACAATTTACATTTTTCCCTGTATTCTTTTACTGTCCTCTTCAGTTGATGGAATTTATTATTTGTTTTTCTATTTCATATGTTTTGTATTCTCTTATTTTTATTTTTCCTGTTTACAAAAACAAATAATAAATGTGTATATGTGAATTACAATTGTATTGTGTTTTGTTTATATACATTTGTAAGATGAGGGGTGTGAAATCTCATTGGACCAAAGAAGGTGGCAATCAAAAAAAAAGAAATTGGTGAATTGGTGTTTTATTACAGCGGTGAATTTAGAAATTTTTTATATGCTATTCAATTCAATGTCCGAGAATAGGATTTTTTCAGAATTGAACTTTTATTAAACAGAAATAATTTTTTTTTAACCAGATTAAATCTTGTTAATGATTTATTTTATGTATAGGAAATTATCAATTCCTTTTACTTTGGTATCTTGATGGTTCAATATTTACATGGTGGTTTCCGCTTTGGTACTAAACTGATTGACTAATTATTCAATTTTAATGATAAACTAAGGAAATTCATACAAAAATAGGAAACAAAAAACAAAGTAACAACTGATACCGCTGTAAACAAAATAACAAAACGCAATTTTTAACAAGAAAAAAACAAAAAAAATGAGCAGCAGATCCTTAGACTGGAACTATTTGTTTAGTTTTTTTTTTCTTCTTCTTCTTCTTCTATTTTTTCTTCAAAGAATATTATTTCAAATAAGAAAATTTATTTTCACCGTCTAAACAACCGAATGTCATGGTAATAGTTTTATAGCTATCTTGGGTAAAATAAATAGAAGAAAATATACAAACATCTATCTATATACAACACACATACATACATACAACACATACATATATACATACATAAATACATACATACATACATATATGTATATATAGAATGAGAGATAGACAGACAGACAGAAGGACAGACATATATAAGCCATATATACAAAGATAGAAAATAAGAAAATAAGAAAAAGAAAAAGAAGAGCTATTGCGAAAAATCTAAGATAAATTGGAAAAAATAATATAAATCGAATACTTAGTGACAGAAGAAAATTAGTATCGTGGAAATTAAATTGATATATTAGGACGACGAGAAAATGAACAAGAATAAAAAAAAAGTATCATAGAAAAGAAGAAAAATAAGAAAAGTTCGAAATTTTTATCTTTGTTGTTGTGGTTCTTGTTGTTTTTGTAGTTGTTGTTGTTGTTGTTATAAATACATAAAATAAAATAAAATTTATTTATAAAGGAGACATCTGAGAGATAAATAAAAATAAATAAAGAAAAAGAAGAAAAAAAAAACAAACACAAAAACAAAAAAACAAAAACTAAAACTAAAATAAAAGGAAAATGAAAAAGTAATGAGGGAAAAAGATTTAACTTCATTTTTGTTTACAACTTTAATTTTTTTTTTCCAAACAATTTTCTATATTATGATTGTCCTTTTTCGATTAATTTATAATTTATATTGTTTCTCTCCCCTTACAGTTTGTTTTTTCTTCTTCTAAACAATTGATTTTTAATTAAAGTTTCTTTTCTTACTTTTGTTTTTCATCTTTATAATTTAAAACGTGCTTTCTAAAATTTCCACACATTTTCGCATAAAGACAGTTAGAGGATCTTTTACTTAAAACTTATAAACTTTAGTTTACATCATTTTACGTTATATTATTCTATCAACCGCAGTTAATAATTACTTATCATCGTCATCATTAAATTTTATCCAACTTTTTTTGGGTCATTTTTTTTTTTTTCGATTTTGATATATGTTTGAATGCAGACCATTAAATAGTCTTGCAGCCAAAATTTCATGACAATCGGTTAATATTTACTATTTTTAATTAATTTTTTACTAAAATTAAAAAAAAAATTATGTACTTTGCGACATGAAAATGACCCACTTGGGGGTATCTTAAAAATATGAAACACATCTATAAAACTTGACAGTTCAATTGTCTTGAAAAGGTTTACTTTAGATTTGGCAAGTAAAATTTATTTTGCTGTAGCGAGCGGTCGCGGAATACCTCTGTTGTATGGAAAAAAGTGAAAACTTTCACTTTCAAACGCCTTAATGACACACTTGCAGATGTCCGAGGGGCAAAAAATTTTAGCCAGGTATGGGCCCCTAGAAGGAGGGGGGCTAGAGTCCGGCCGGTTGTTAATTCCACATTTATATACAATACATTAATTTAATGTTGAAATCTTATTCTTTCTTTTTTTTTTTGTTTTGATGTTTCATCTTCCCCTAATTTCATAACTCATTTAACAGTAGAATTATGTTATGGACTATTAAGAAAGATTACAGTTTAAAATTGAAGAAAACGTATTAATAAAAAAAAAATTGTAATTTATTAAAAATGAATCAAAATACCCACATGCACACATACACAGACACACATGTGTGCATATGCACAATGATACATTAATAATCAGGAGAGGAACAACAATAGAATCAAAAAACGTATATACATATTTTTTTTTTTAATTAAACAATTAATTACAATTAGACAGTTGAACGAATAATTTGTCCAACAAAAAAAAAAAAACAGTTCAAACCAATAACAGAACATAAAAATAAAACAGATCATCCGTGTCAACTCTAAATAACACAAAAATTTTGTATTTTATTTGATTAAAGCGAAATATATACGACGACAATATAGAAAATGGTTTTTCCTGAAATGAAAATTAAAAATAAATTAAAGTTTCGTTCCTTTTGTATATTATTGGTGCGGGGCGATGACACGCACAGCTCCCTTAAGAATTAAAAAAACAAAACAACAACAACAACCAAAAATAAATGCGTGGGCGTCATTCTTCAATTTAAAAATATTTCGTTTTCACAATATTAATGAAGACATGCAATACCCGGATAGAAATGGACCCTCAGAAATAATGAAAACATGGAAGTAAAAAAATACTAAATAAATAAATAAAACAACAAACAAACAAACAAACAAACATATGTTGAGAAATTGTCACTTCCAAACTATTTAAGTGAAACGTATACAAAAAAGAAAACCTACATTACGTCTTCCTTCTACGAAGATATAGAAGCACGTGGCGTATTATTGCCTGTATGCCTTTCTTTTTTTGTCAGTTTTTAAGTTTTTTATGAAATCGCGATTTGCAATTGTTTAAAAGAAAGGACCATTTTTTTGCTTTTACTATTTTATGAATATTTGTTTTGTTTGAATGGGAAAAAGGCAAACAGTTTTACATGATTGTATTTGTGAATTGTAAATCATAATTCTATACAAATGAATTTGTTAATAAATAAATGAAGTAAATTCCTGTATACAGTGAGTGGATCCTTTTTAAACAAACAACAGCAATAACAACAATAACAACGAAATAAAAGTAAAACTTGAAAATAAAGAATATCTTAAAATATCTTAAAATCTGTTTGGTTATAGATGGGTTGTAAAATTTATATCAGTCGCATGCTGTTTTTTAATGCAAAAAAAAGAAACATAACAACAACAAAAATAAGAATTGAAGAAACAAATATTTTGACCTCAATATTTTCTTGTCTTTGAGAAAAAAAAAAGATGATAAATTTATTTTAATTTTTTACTTTTACAAGAAAGTACTGAACTCCATTAAGATAAAGAATTTTGTTAATGACTGTATAAATATTAGTCATTATTGAATGAATTTGTAAATAAAGTATTCAATTAATTTATATAAAAACTCAACAAGCAAACAAATTTCATAAAAATTTTAACAACCTTCTAAGAGTGGGGACCAATTAAGATTATAAAAAGTTCAAAGTTTCGTGAAACTTAAACTTCAGTGGCGCAAATAAAATATGGACATTCATATTTGTAACTTTGGCGCCTCCACTGGAAAGATTAATGCAATTTTAATTTAAACAAAATAAAGGGACACAAAAGTAATTTAATGAGTTTAAATTAATTATAAAATATGAATTTGATTTGTTTAAAGTTTTACAAAAAAAAATAAGAATTCTTCAGCCGTACAAGTGTACATAAAATTCTAAATTGGTGTACTAAATGCTACTCATAATCAAAACATGTGCCTATCTCAGTTTTTTAAGACCGCACATAATTTTATGCAGATAAATTCAAAGAACAACGACCTTCATATTTTCATCTCCAAAAATATAAAAATAACACTGGAAAATGAATAAAAAAAAATGCCACTTATATCGTAGACACACTTTAATCATCCAAGACACATTTTCAATCTTATTTTTGTGTTGACAGCCAAAAAAAAAAAACAATAACAAAATTAATTTAATTTTCCATAACAAAATAAACATAATTTTTATATGAATTTTATGTTGATGGATTTTTTCGTATTTTTTTTTCGGGGTTGGCGAATATTAGGTGGATATTTTT
Organism: Pedicia rivosa; assembly: GCA_963082725.1. NCBI lineage: Eukaryota > Metazoa > Arthropoda > Insecta > Diptera > Pediciidae > Pedicia > Pedicia rivosa. The sequence goes on along the minus strand of OY720153.1, from coordinate 3,551,546 downwards.
CTTCTTTCTCCCTACAAACCTCCACACGGAAAAAAAAAAAAACGAAAAATGTTTATTTTTTATTTTATTTTATTATTTATTTATTTATTTTATATTTTGTTGTTTTTTTTTTCGTGCCACAAAATGCGTATTTGATTTATTTAAATATGAATAATATATTTATTCGCGTTTATGTACACATTTTACACAGCCGCAACTTTAAATTTATGAGTTCACTCTCTCACTCTGGTGCTGTGTGTGTGTGTTTGTGTTTTAGTACTCGTATATCCGTGCGACATATGTATGTTCCTTGTGTGTGTGTGTATGTATGTAATATTTTGTTGTTTATTCACTGAACTGAATGCATCATGAGGAGATTTTTTCTTTTATTTTTTTACGCTTTTTGTGTCCATGTTGGTGTAAGGGTGTGTGTAGAAGTGTATTATAGTTTATCAGGTAAACAGTGGCGAAATCTTTATTTTTATTATTTAATTAGAATTAATTAATTATACTTATGGCAGATTTAACAAAACCATTTAATGACTATGAAAATATTTTTTGTTCTTTCTTCATGTCTAATTTAGAGTCACTTAAAATAATTTAGCTATGAATTCACTAAAGATGATAATTTGAATAATAAAAGTGTTAAAAGTCAATCCTAATTCGATTAATATAAACTAAGAAATACTTTGGCACAGTGATTCGATTCCATGTAAATTGTTTCTCTGACAAATCAATAAATTAATAAAGAAAAAATCTGAATCTATATGGATTTATATTCAAAGGATGACATCTGGCATTGATCATAATGAACTGGATTTTAATTTATTTTAAGTTGTTATGAAAAAAAAAACTGTAGGATTATCAACACAATTTTTTAATTTGTTCCTCATAAATTTAATTCTGACATTAAAACCAATAAAGAATATTAATCATTGTATGCCATTTTGTTGTCTATGATTAGTTTACAAAATGAAAGAATTCTAATTCTACAAATAATAAATAGAAACAAAGACAATTACTTTTTGTTGCAATAAAAATGTAATTGATGTTTTGTAATTTATATTTCACTAATAATTTTGTTAAAACAATTAATGCTTACTTTTTCTTGTTACAATATTATTGTGTTTATGTAAAATAAATATATTCATATACGTACCATCCCTAGATGATTTATTTACTCCTTTTTTTTTGTCAAAAGAAAACATTTTTCATGTGACACGTTCTTTTGTTGTTGTTGTATAAAATTATTCTAGGCGACTGACTGATGAAATAGATAGACAAACGTAAAATTTAACTCCACCACTGTACTTATATATTATATTCTATATAGAGAAAAATTTCAGAATAAAATAAATTGATGTTCAATGTGTTACTACAATCCTGGTACAAAACAACATTTCACCCAAACTAAAATGTCATGTTCAAATGCCCCATGATGTATTGGTTTGAAATTTCTTTATCTGTTTTTACAGAGCAAATAAAATTTATTTCATATCATTTTTTGTTGTTGTTGTATTTATTTTGATTCTGTTGTTATTGTTGTTGTTGCAACTGTAAGCGTCGCTAGTTGGTATACGTATATCCTTTTTACTAAAGAACTGCCCGCACAAAAATCTGTCGTCTCAAATGATCACAATCAATCCAGTTCCTTTTAACAAATTTCACAAAAAAAAAAAAAAATGAAAAAATAGAATTTCTCGTCCTGATTTTTGGTGTCAAAATATGTGGAGGAAAAAGATAAAAAAACAAACTTATGAACTATATATGGATGGCGTCAGTTAGACGCGAAATGCCAAACAGGAAACGCGCGCGAAAAAAAATTCAAATAGAAAATTCAAATAGACTAAAACCCCTTTTTCTTCTCATTTTTTTTTTATTTTTCTGTTTTTTTTTTTTTTACTTCTTTTATGTTTTGTTTGTCTTTTATAAAAAGGACATCTTATGGATGCTATTAAAGAGGAAACAACTTTATTAGTGACTGACAATTTGACCATAAATTTTTGCCTTTCTTTTGTTTTCATTTCGTTTCTTTTCATTTTGAATTTCTTGATTTGTTTTATTTCAGATCAACAACAATAGCAGAAGCTTCAACATTAACAGAACCAAACTCTAAGAAATCTTTAGGATTTTATCCAATTTATTTTGTCTATTTTTACTTTTTGCGTTTGTCATAAAAGAAGAAATAATTTGTAGTTTTCTATTTGAGTAAAGGCGAAAAAAATTATTATTATTATTATTATTATTACCCGATGTTTTATAAGAACACTTGTAAGAGTAGATTTATAAAATAAATATGCATCTAAATACATACATTTAAGATATACATTCAAGACTGTGGAGGCCGGGTAGAATAGATTTATGTGCCAAGTCCAGACATTATGTCTACTCAATTCTATATAAAAAGAAAGTAATACACTGTTGAGGTTTTTGTATTAAAAAAAATATAAAGATCACTTCACTATCAAACTGTATTGTCCTTCAGTACAACATTCAAAAATTTGTGCTTGATCTGTGATCCAAAAATCCAAATATTGTTTCGATCCAAAAATCCAAATATTGTTTCTTATGGAATAAAATAAGAGATGAGAAAGTTATATTATTTCTTGCAATGACTTAGTATGTATATAAATCTCTGTATATATTTTATTTTCCAGTGTAAAAATATGCAACTTTTGAATAAACAAAATATTTAGAATCATGAACTTATTTTATATGTTGTTTAAGTTTGTAGTTCTGCAAGGGTGAGATTTCCACAGCCCATAACTGTGAGAGATGCAGAAACTAATATATAAACGCGATATAAAGAAACAAATTCATCAGAAGAGGACAAAAAAAAGCAAAAAACTAGAAAAAAGACAAATTGTAAAAAATAACAAACAAGTGAAAAAACAACAAAAGTTTGAAAAAGTTTTAAGGTTTGAATCCTGGATATATAACTTCACATATAATTTAAAGTTGCATTCCTTCTTTTATTCATTTTTATAAAACAACAACAAATCTTTAGTTTGGGGGTTCCTCTTTACAAATCTATTTATTTTATATGATGGCGACTCTGTCAGCTACAAATCTTATTCTTTTCTTTTCAATATACAGAAGTTTTTTGTATTTTTCGCAAATAAAAATATTGAGAAAATAGAAAAAGGCAAAAAGTATCAAAGAAACATACAGAGTAATATATCAGATGAAGAAGATGAAGGAATGGGCAGCGGGGGTTGTTTGAAAAAGATAACATGAAGAAATAGAAATATTTATATAAATGAAGTGAAGAGGGGATGATGATATGTGATGTTTCTCTGTGTATAAAAACATGCATTCAATTTCTATTGATCGTAAATATAATGTGTATGTGCATTCGATATTCCAAAGAAAAACGAATAAAAAGTCAACATTCAAAGTAAAGTAAAGTAAAGTACCAGAAAGAGAAAAAGTATATCATGGAAGTTATAATGAAACTATGAAATGAACTAAATAATAAAGAAGAAGAAAATTATTTTTCGGTTTTGTTCCGTATAAAGCGTGTGGTATAAAATTTTTTATTTACATTTAACAATAATTAATAAACTACTTAAAATAAAACCACATTTTTTGGTTGGTGATTTTCTTGTTTTATCCTCATAGTAAAATTTTTTATTGAAATTGGAAGTAAGGAACAATTAGAGTAATAGTTGATAGACTTAAATAAATCAAATTTTTTTCCAAATTAATATCACAAATATCCAAAGAGATTAAGTAAAAGAAAATGAATGAATGAAGCTCATCAACAAACAATTCATCCCAAGACACAAACCATAGGAAAAAATATACAAAACCATAAATATACAGAAAAATCATACAAAATCTGCGCAGTATAAAAAGATCTCAATGAAAATTTCTTATTTCTCGATATCACAATAATTTATCATTGGTTGGATACACAATATTTTTCTTCATCTTTATTTACATTTTTCTAATACTTCCGTTGCATAAATTGTGTCGAGAAATTGTAGTCATCGTCGTCGTCGTCCTCTTTCTTTCTTCTTCATCTTCCTCTTTTTTTTTTTTTCTTCTTCATTATGTTTGCTATTGCAAGCACCATCCTCTGGATGATGTTATATTATTTTGGACGCCGTTTCTAATTTACGATCAGAGTTATCAAAACTTGAAAATGTTGTTGTTATATTTTTACTATTTTTGTTTTTATTTTTCTTGTTTTGTTTTTTTTTTCATTTCATTTTTCTTCTTTTTTTTCTTATTCCAGCCAACGAAAACAACAACAGAGAGAGAAAAAAAAGGAATAAAAAAATGAGAGATGAAGAAGAAAATATTAGAATTGTTATTCAGTTTTTCCTCTTACGTTTTCTTTTTATTTTTTTCTCTCGCTTTTTTTTTTTTTTATTGACGGAATTTTATGTTTTGTTTTTGTTTTTGTTATTTTTTTTTTTTGTTCTTTTTCTTCTTGTTCTTTATGGAAGTTGAATTTATATTTTGATGAGTGATTTATGATTATATGAAGATCTATCGTTTTCTATAAGTCTGTTTTTATTTATCTTAATTTATTAGTTTTTATATAAATTAACTTAAAGAATGGAATTGAATTTCTGATATTTTCAGTATTTTCAAAAAAAAATAAGACAAAATTCAAGATACTTTATTTTAGGATTTTTTTTCTTCTTTTGTGAATAAGAAAAAGTCGCAAATAAAGAAATCAAAATACAAAAATTTATCCATTATTTTGGATTTGGATAAAACAATATTCTTATAGTTTTCTGTCTATTTTTATTCTCAATAAATTTTATTCTATAATTTCGTATACTCTTTCCAGATACTCGTATTGCTTTTAAATGAAATTTTCTGTGCGGTTTTATATTTTATTTTTTTTTCAAATTGAAAATGAATAATAAATTTGTGTTTCTTTTTTTTTTGTGGCTTTATCTTCTAAAAATTGTTGTTGAGAATTTAAGAAATTATTTACTTTAGAAATAAATCGGATAAAATCACAAAAAGGAAAAAAATAACAGGTCACCTGATTTAAAAGTCATTAACAATAATTAAAATTTGTATGCTGTGTCTCATTTAGTCTCACAGAAAATTCAATCGATTTATTTCACTTTTGGTTTGGCTCTGACTTACTTTTAGTTGAACAACGCTTTAATTTACCAATCAAAAAGAATCTAAATAATTGAAATATTTATCGAGACAATATTATCTGTAGTTCGATGAAAGAGCAAAATCATTCACTATCATTCGAACTAACTTTTTTTTAATTCAACATGTTTGATCCACAAATAGAAAAAAAAAATAAAAATAATTAAGGAGCTAATCTTATTAACCTTGAAATAAATCAAATGAAATGGTGCTAATATTATACGATTGCATTTAATCAGCAATATTTTTTATTTCTTTCTGAAACTTTTTCTCTTATTCACATCCCTCTTTTTCCAACCCCCAATATTCTTATCCCAATTCACCTTAATCACTACAATTGAATTAACTACAACCCAAAAAAAAATAAGAAAGAAAAAAAAATAGGAAAGAAAGAAAGAAATGAAAAAAATGTGTAATAAGAGAAGCAAAAAAAAAAGTCTTCTTTCATATCCCAAATATCCTCAATTTCAAATGGTCAGAACACATCAGGAGAAAGAAGTTAAAGAAACGAATGAACAAAACAAAAATCGACCATGGTCATGAACAAAGGGAATTCTTACATAAAAAGAAAACTAACAAAAAGAGAACGATATAAGAAGGTACATTTTAATAGAAGAGAGAAGATGAAAAACTTCTCTTTCATCATCCCTTCATCCGCAAAGAAGTAAAGGAAAAAAAAACCCTTATACTTATCTTCACTATAACACGCTGATGCGTGCTTTGATGTAAGTATGTGTTTGCACATGTGTGTGCGTGTGCGTGTTATATTGTATGGTTACTGCGTTGAGTACGGCAACTCTTCTTCTTATTCTACTTATTCTTTTTACCATCATAGAAAGATATTTATAAAGATGAAGATGAAGAAGAATATATAAGAATGGAAAAATTGATGGCGAATAACAACAACAATAACAACACAACTGAAAAAAAGGCTATATAAGGGATGAAAATTAGGGACGGACATATGGGCACAATATTGTATACATATATATATATATATATGAGTGTATATGTTTCTTTATACATACAGTATACAGGGGTGAATTATTTTTGCTTGTAAATTTGTATGTATTGTGCAATATAAGATGGACTACGCGCGTACATAAGCATGAACATCAGTAGAAAATAGTGTGACGGTATTGTGGTATGAGCGTTAGCAATACAGAATTGTATGGAACTTTGGGGGTGGACATGGACAAACATCGTTGAATTATATGTTTGAAAGGGAATTGATAAAGGATTTTCTTAAGATATGGATAAATAATCGCAAAATATTTTCCTCTAAATTAAATTTATTGCTGTTTTAGAAACTATTTTGCGGTTTTTGTATAAATATTATATAAACGTCATCGATATGGTTGGGCTGATGGGGTGGATAAAAAGAGGGGAAATATATGAGAATAAGATAAACCAATAAAATAGTTCTCATCATAAAGCAATTTTTTTTTAACCTTTTTATAGACTTTTTTTTTTATTATCAAAACCGCAAGGTCATCTTTTCAAATATTTTTGAGCCCATTCATACAATTTTATTTCTGCCACTTCGTTTCATAAATGTACGCAATTTAATTTTAAACCTTCTAAAGGTATTTTCCTTCAAATTATATAAGATCTATTTGCTTTGTTAAATGGATCAATCAAATCTTAATAACAATCGACTATCACCAATTAACTAAACGTGGTAGAACCGTTCTTCATTAACGCAGTGTAATTAGCGTCACTTGTCATTCCACTTACAGTTAAGTATTATATTCGGTAAAAGACAAAATTATCAAAGATCATTTAGTTAAATATTTCTGTTAAAAATGAAAGTGATAAAAATTCGCTACACAAAATTATTAAGAAAATGCATAATTTTTTTCTTTATTTATTCCAACAATAACAACAACAAAAAAAAAACACATTTGAAATATTTTATGAAATTTATTAAGAAAAACGAATAAATTTTTAAAGATAAAAAAAAAAGGAACATAATATTTATTATTATGTAAGTAAGAATTTATTGTAAATTATTTGAAATATTTCATTAAACAAGGTGAAAGATTAAATCAAAAACTGTTTATTTTTTTATAGACTTCCCAGTGAAATATTTTCCTTTTTTTTTTCTTTCTAGAAAAAAAAAATCACATACATACATACATACACTCCCAAATACACACACACACACACACACACACACACACACACAAATAGAAAACACAGAGTAAAATAAGTTATTAGAAAATGTGATATTTTTGACAATTACATTCATCAGTTTGATGAATTGAAATTGCGATTTTATATTTATTTTTTGTCAGAATTTTATTATAAATTTTCTATTCCGTTTTTCTCTAGAATATTTCCCAAAAATAAAAAACTAAGTCACAACCCGAATTTTGTTTTTTTTTTTTTTTTAATAAAATCACAAATCACGCGCAGTTACTCACAATCTCAATCACAAAATATAAATTTGTTCAGTAGATTTTCCTCCTTCAAGTTAATGGATTTTTTGTATAAAATAAGAAAAAAAAATAAATTAAGTTGTTTGTTGTTGTATAAAAGTTCTTGTTTTTTTTTTACCTCTTGTTGTTGTTGTTTGTATATTTTCTAAAATAAGTATGTATGTGCGCGATCATAATTCAAATTGCATGTTTTTACCTCATTAGATCTATGAACTAATTCAATTTTCGCACCTCACCAATTTTTTCTTGTTGTTGTTGTTGTTGTTATTTTTTTTTTTTTTTGGATTGTTTTCTGTTGTTCAACCCGAAAATTGAATTTCATTTTGACATACAAACATTGAACAATGTATTGCACGTATATACAGTTGTGCATGTATTTGAATGAAAAGAAAATGGTGTACGGGTTTGAGGGATGAAAAAAAGAAACCCTCAAATACACAGCAGCACATACACACACACACATTCATATAGAGCATGCACACGTATATATACACACAGCACACACATATATGTATACACGTTTTTTTTTTTTTTTGTTCATAGAAGGTATAATAATTCAAAGACAGGGGTTGGATTTTCAGCACAAGTTACTTTCCTAAATAATTTAGAGTTTTCATATACGAGAATAATTTTTTTTTTGTTTTGCCCGGTAATACAACATATGTGTATATACATATATGTGTGTGGTAGAATAATGCGGAAAATATTTATGTTTGTGTGTGTAAGCCGAAATATTTAGGCCAAACTTTTGATCTAATTGTTGTTGTTATTGAATGTTTGGGTCATCTTTAAATTTAAATTTATACCAAGGAAAAAAATTAAACCCTAATTTCACTCTGTAATATCAGGTTCTAAAATGATACATATATACAAAGAAAACCTTTATGAACTGACCATTTCAGTGTGTATACCTTACCCTCTATATGACAATAATTGTGGTCACATAATAAAAGCGTTTAATTTATACGAAATTTAAATTTAAACAAAATCAATAAATCACAAATAAAAGATTATCTAAACTCATAAAAATAATTGTTTCCACAAATACCTGCCATCATAGAAACCTGTCCAATAGTCAACATGACCATGAATAAATTGTCATAGTATTAATGACAATATTTTGATTGAAAAATTAAACTAAATTTATTTAGCGAATATAATTGTTGAAACATTATTTTAGGTACATGGGAAAACATGCAAAATAAAAATATTATCTAAGAAAAAAATGCATTGAAACATTAGAAATTTTTACTATTGAAGAACTGAACTATTTTATTCACTCAATTAAGCCGTTAACAACATTTGAGGAAAATATGCTTAATTGAGAGAAAAAAATGATCTCCGGTCAATTATAATGGAAGAGCATAAAAAATGAAGAACGGCCCTTATAATAATTTAAAGAATAATTTAAAGTCTTAACCTCTTACATCAATGAAGAAATTTATAAATCATGTTATCAAACTAATGTAATAATGATAACGTATACTGGTTTAAAAATTTATTCTTCTCGTCTACTTGAATTAATTCACAAATGAAAAATAGAATAGAATAGAATCACGTTAGTCTAATTCTTAATATATTTAATTTTGCTTCTAAATTCGCAACTGACTCAAAAGTAAATCAAAAAAAAAAAAAAAAAATAGAAACTCTGCACGATTATTCATAAAGTCAAAGCTAATTGTCATTATCCTTTCAGCATATAAATTGTTGATACTTTGCTTAATTTTTTTTAATTTAAAATTCAACAATAAACTAAACACCAGTAATATTTTATAATTATTTTTTTGTTTTTCCTTTTCATTTCCCCAAAAGAGATTCCTCATCAAATTTTTCACCAAACACATTTAAATTGCGAATAAAATAAATAACGTCCGGTTAAATATTACCTATATCGTATATATATGATATGTGTGTGTGTGTGTACATACATTTCGCGCCTTAAATAGAAAAAAAATTTCCTATACATAAAAATAAAAGCATAAAAACAAAAATATAAATATTTTCTCGCATTCCCGACATCAATCCTTAAAAAAAAAAAAATTCACATCAACATCCATCGTTTGTTGTTTTTTTTTCTTCCTTTTTTTTCTGTTTTGTTATATAATTAACCCTGATTTAATTTCCGTCATCATCTACTGAGGATGGTCTGTTCGCGTGATCACCTTTTATTAAAGAATGAGTTATATAATGTGTATATATTTTTTTTTTTTTGTAGTTGGAGAGAGGAATTCAGTTATATAAATATGTATGTATGCATGTACATATATCCATATGTGTTCAGTGTTTAATGGTGAAAAATAATATAAGAGGGAAAAAATTACCCCAGATCAAAAATGAGGAGTCTGAGATTGGTATATTGGAGAATGGTGAGAGTGTTTTTTTTTTGTTTTTTTTTCTGGCAAGGGTATATTTTATAAACTAAATCAAACCTTATATTTTTTGCGTGATATTTGACCATTGTATTATATAGGATCAAATATCAATAAAAATTCATTCATTTAGATCTCAACTAAATTAATAAAATGTTCTCCATACATCAACATAGACAGAAAAAAAAACAAGAGAAGGACAATAAGAAAATTGAATAATTTTAAAAGTGAAATTATATCATGAAATGTTCATATTTGAAGAGAATTGTATAAATATAATTACAAGAATTAACGTAATTTATCTTCATTTTAAAACGATATAAAATGATATAAAAAAAATGAGATGAAAGAACTGGATTTTTTTTACTTTAAGGAAAAAAATGTGGGCACTTTTTATGTATACGTAATGTGTGTGTGTGTGTGTGTGTGTGTATGTATATGACACATCAAAGTGTATTAAACCTCTAAAGTCTAAAACAACTGGTCATCCAAATTGATCTAAACATATAATAAATTTACCTAATTTATCAAATTGTCAAAAACTTAAAATATTTTTTTCTTCTTCTTTTTCTTCTTTTTTTTTTTTTCTTGTATATATGTAAAGGCATTATAAATTACAATGCGTCATATACCTACTTATGTATAATATAATATCATTCTTCACTTTCAAAATATTATTATAATTTGAATGGAAAGATTAATTATAATAAGGGAAAACACACGACTACGACTATATGGGAGTTTAAATATGGTCAACACACAATACAAATAAATGATTTTATTTTGTATATTGGAATTCAAAATGGCGTTTTGAATAAATTTATAATTATTTTGTATTCGCAGAATATCTTTTTTTTTTTGATTTCAAAAATTTTAATTTTAAATCAAAATCATCTTTGTAGTTATAGTTGAAAGGAAATGAAGTTTCATAGAGTCATAATGTCCAAGTAGGTAGAAGTTTTTGTTTTTGTTGTTTTTATTTCCATATAAATTTCTAGTTAAATAACCTCATGTATCAAATTGTTTGTTATATTAAGACAACACACATTCAATAATTTGCACATTTAATATACTTTTTTTTCTTTTCTTTTCTATATTTCATTTTTTGGGATGGACAAGAAAAATAAAAAACATTTCATATAGATTTATTTATACCAAAAAAAATAAAAAATAAATAAAAAGAAGTTCAATAGTCGTCTTCTTGTCTTGTCTTATGTGAACTTTGAAAAAGGAGGTCTCGCGCATCACACGTCCAAAATACAAATAAAAATATTATTTTTATATATACGACGACCATATATCGAAAATATAAAAATAAAGAAAAACATACAAAAAAAAAATACAATATATATTTGTCATGTTGGACAACATAAAAATAAAAATGAAAAAAAAAAAAAAATAAGAAAGAAAGAATGAAAGAAAGAAGAAAAAAAAAATGGAAGAAAAACTGAAATAAATTTTTCTTTTCATATATAAATGTGTATATTCTGTCTTGTCGGCTACAATTCTTCTTCTTATTCTTGTTCTATATACTTTTTACACTAACCTCCACCATCCCCTTTACGCTATATATATATTTATATATATATATATATACCCCTCTCACTTCACTCCCCTTCTACCGACACCCCGTTCCCTAGGAGAGAGGAGAAAAAAAAAGAAATAAGGAGATGTAAGAAGAAGAAAACGAAGTGGAAAGATTTATGTTCAAATTAAATTTCTGACAGAAGATATTGCTTTATCTTTTGTTCCTTCTTCTTCTTCTACTTCTTCTACTTCTTCTGCTTTTTCTTTTTTCGTGTTTTTTTTTGTTTTTTTTTACTTCCCTCGACTTATTTTTTTTCTTGTTCCTTTCTTATCACACATGTGCACATTTTGCGTTTCTTTTTGGGCCCCCGAAAAAAAAATTTCTTCTCTCTCTCACTTTTAATATATATTTGTCTCTTTTTCTTTCTGTTTTTATTGTGTTTCTCTTTCACTCTCTATGATGGGTTATAACAACGGTGGTGGTGATGGTGAATATGAAAAATGAATGTACGTGAAAGTACATAAAAAGGATCTGAATTATTATATCCCCTAAAAAGGACGATTCAAATAAGTGGTATATCCGGCTAAAGGAGTTTAGATAGAAAATTGTGTGTTGTTACTATATACTGGGTGGAATGGTTTGATGGTGGTAAAAATGAAGGTATATAATGTATAAATATATTTATAATATAATACAACCACAAGATGTTGGTGTTTTGTTTTGTAATTAAAATTTCGACCAAACATAACCAACCGCGCGTTAAACACAAAAAAAAAAAAATTATAAAATAAATATAAACACGAACGGTTTTCTGTTTGTTTTTCATTTTTATTTATTTGTTTTCTGCAAATATAAAGAATAAGATGACGTCTTTTTGTCTTTTTATATATATGTATACAGAGGAAAGAAGAAAAAAAACACCCCGTGCACACTTCTCTTTGCCACTCGTTCGACTAAAAGAAAAACCAATTTTCCACAGCTCACTAAATTTTCCAAACGAATAAACTATTCAGAAAGTTTTTTTTTGTGTATATTTTGTTGTTGTTGTTGTTGGCATCTTTAACGTTATTTATGATGTTAGGTTGGCATCTCCTGCTTATCTTATCTAAACCTTGGCATCACTGCAAAAATATTCGATTTGTCACTTTAGACTTTTTTTTTCTTCTTCTTTTTTGCTTTTTATTCTATACTTATTTTCCTCCTTCAAATAGAAATAGATCTTCGATTGAATTGATAGTAAAATGAAAAAAAAAGAAAGAATTTGGACACAATCTGGTTTGAATCTTATATATTGTATAGGGCTTTAGATGCTGCCAAAAAATTCTGAAATAGTCGCATCATAGGGATTCTATTTACGAACTTTCATTTTATATAAATTATTGATTCATTAATTGATTCAATTATTTGAAGTAATAAAGAATGTACGGTTAATTGAGTTTATTCAATGATTCAACATTTTATCTCAAACTTTAAAGCGTTTATCATTAAATAGTTGTGCAGATGGACAAAATTTTCTTTAAATTTATGTTTAAAATGAGAGTAAAAACAAATTTTGTTTACATAACTCATATTCAAATCAAAATAGATATACAATTAACCCTCTACTACGTTAACCCTTTGACTAATTCAAATCCCATATACAATGTTAAATTCGTATAATTGCCCAGAAACGCGTTAACCTATTCAAAAATATTTTTGCTGTGTTGAGGTATTGAGAGTAAAATACCATAAATTTTCACATAATAAAGTGTACGTAGTGAATTATTAGTTTAAACAGTGGCGTACAAAATATTCATAACTGTTTCGATTCAAGTTTCTCTAAAAAAAATAATTATTATTAAATTGGTGCAAGCTAAATTTTAGGAACATTTTTTTGTAATATTCGTCTGAGCAGAATCTTCAAATTTTCCAAAACTAATTCTTTAAATTTTGCTGTTTGTCTAATCAAACAATTGTTCCCATTCTGTAATTCTATACCAATGTTATTTGAGTTAAGTTAAGTTCAACAATCCATAATAATTTAGATTTATTAATTATCAATACGTTAAATTTTGTTTTATTCTATTTTTTTTTTGAAGCTTAAATTTATTTCGACTTCACTGTGTTTAAACGCGAGTATATAGGTATAAAGTTATATATAACCTACCTACCTACATCTATATATAAAATATATGGAAGAGAGTTAGCCATATTCTATTTATGGTTTATATATTAAAATATAGACGAACATAAATTAGTGAATTTTGCTAAATTAAACTCAAACAACATTTTATTTTGGGAGGTTATTTTTTTTTTATTGTTGTTATTTTTTACTAATTCTTTTTATTGTTGTTGTTGTTGTTGCTGTTTTTGTTACTGTTGCTTGTTTTGTACTCGCGAATATATAGAGAGAAAAAATAAATACAACTACTGTTCAGTTGTTATGTTTCTACTTTTCTTTTTTTGTTAGTTGTATTTTATTAATTATCTGGAAAATATAATATTTAATTAAATAATTTATATTATTTATAATGAATGTTCATTTGTCAGAAAATATATTTATTTATTTTATAAAATAAATTGGATGAACTTAATAGATAGTTTATAGTTTTAGAATAATTTAAAATTCGGTTGATATTTATTTATCCATAATTCTTCTTTTACTGTTGAAAAAATGATAAAATACAGAACTTAAAGTAAACATAAAATTTACAAAAAGTAGTTTTTACTTTTCCAATTGAATTAATGTAGAATAAAATATTAAAAAACCAATTTTTATTCATCTTGTAATTTTTCTTTCAAATAAAAATATAATTAAAAAGTGGCGAAATCGAAAACAATAAACTTCTTAATCCAAATTCTTCTTACATTTTATGTGATATAATTATAGGAAATTCATAGGTCAGATACAACTACAAAGTAATAACGGATTTTCTCTAAAATATATATTTTATATAATTGAAGTGGATTGTACACTATTTATAACTTATACATATTTTACACTGCTTAAGACAATTTTCCTTTCCTCAACACACACACACACATAAACATACGCAAATCTTAAGATAAAATATATATACAGGCGTATATGTATATTGTAAATTTGATACGAATCATAATTGTAAAATTAATTATTTAATATCAAATTTAAAAATAAAAGAATTAAATGAACCCTAAAAACGTATATAAAATTTAGTCGAGACACAAACCTCATTCAACCCTTTTTGTAGTAATAATTTATTCAATTCTCAATTAAAAACATTTTTATTTTAAATTGACTTCAATCATTTTTTCAGAGAATATTTTAGTATATTTATTTTTTTATCTGTTTTTCATTTTTGGTAGGTAGGTACTCAGCCGTTCATCTATTTATTTATGATTTTATTATATGAATTTATTTGTGTACACAAATTCTATCGCGCGCGCGAGTTCATTTTATATTTTTATTTTATTTTTTTCGTATCTACAAAAAACTTTACTGTGACTGTGTTAGAACGACAATAATTCACCCTGAAAAAATAAAAAAAAATAAAACCCGTGCCATACCATCGAACAGCAATGCTATCCGGCCCAAATTAATTTCATTTTTTTTTTTTTGTATACCATAATCGACTTTATATAACTTATGATGACAATTTTAAACGTGTAAATAAATCCCATAAGTTTCTATCAGTAAAATCAAATATATCGTGATTGATTATGATGTCTTAATTTATAAAGAATTATGTGTGTTTTTCTAACGAAATTATTGAAATATGATTTCTTTTGAAATAAAGATTTGTCTCCGTCTTTTAATCAATTTGGTCATGGTAATCCAGCACGCGGTTCACTGCCAAAATTTATGCAGTGTTACCAGATCATAACTCAAAAAATACAAACGAACGAACGAACGAACAAACAGAAAAAAAAAACAGCAACAAACACAACAACAAAATTTAACATCGCGCCATGTAGAAAGGAATGGAGTGGTTCGTGGGTGTATAAGGTCGAGGGCGGGTTGATGTAATGGAGCATATATACATACATTCATGCATGTAAAAAGGAACTCTTGTTGTTTGTATTTGTATATAATAATAATTTGAAATCAACGACCAACAAGGATCTTTAAGGGTTTCAAAATACATCAACAAAATAAATACAATAAAACAATCAAAAAATAAACATTCTTCATTTAAATATTGGGGAATGCATTTTTTTTACTTGTGTGTGTCGAGGTTTTTGAGTATATGCAAAATTGACACAATAACCTTCGAGTATCTAATTTGATGGTCATTTATTAGTCGCGCGTTAAAACACTTTTTTTCTTTCACTCTCTCGGTGCAAATTTGGACACCATTATTATACTGATTGTTGTTTGTTTTTTTTTTTTTTTGGTTGGATTAAGCAAAAAAAAAAAAGAAAAATGTATTCTTTCTGTAGGAGGAAAAATTAATCGTCTATTGTTTCTATTTAACATTAACTATTCCTATCTAGTTAATATTTTATATAATCGCACGGATATTACACCACCCCATTCCCATACCATATTATTTTTTTTCAAAAAATCTTTGATTTAAATATATTTAACGCGTATTCATTTGTATGTCATTGTGCTGTGCAAACTCTTAATTATAACAAAAAAGTTACATGTACAAATGATTTGACGGAAATTGACTTTTTTTTTAAGAATATTTATTTTTTATTTCATCGAATTCGTAGAATTTAACGTGATGTTTTGAGGCGAAAGACGAGACAAGATTTTGAAGAAGGCGAATAAGGTGGTCTCCATATTTGTTTACATATCATAAAAATTCTTATGCATTTTATATTTTTTTTGCGAACGGAAACATTTTTTGCATGACAATATTTTAATCTAAAATAAGTGATAATTTGGTCTAATTTGATTAGACTTTTGAATGTCAAAGTACAAATATAGAAACGATGAAAATACATGTTTTGTTTTTTAAATTTGTTTTATATTTTGCCACTCGCATTAAGTTTTTTTTTTTCAATTTCTTCGGATATAATTTTTCTTTTGTAATATTTTGTTTTTAATTTTAGTGAAATTTGTTTCCAATATTTACGAATATATTTTTTTAAACAAATGTTTGAATTTCCAGCTTTGTGAAGAAATAAAATATTAATATAGATTTCCTTACTAGAAATTTTACCTGAAGTAATTTGGTGGTGGAACATTTTTTTCAACTCTTTTGATTTAAAACTAATTTTTGTTTTAATCATTTTAGCAATAATTATACAAACAAAAGTACATTTTACAGAATTTCTTGTAACTTGTGTCACACCATAAATTCCAATCAAAACAACATTTAAAAAATCAAATCAAATTGTAGCAGTGAAATTCTTCAAAAAAGTTCAACAAAAAAAAAAGTTTATGTGTAAATTTTGATAAAATTTTAAACCACCCCAAATAATAATAATTTTTGATCGTGATGTGACAATAATTGTTATTTTAAAATAAAAATTTAATATGCCAATAATTGGCCAGAGAGTTCATCGAATTCAGATTCAACTGAATTAAATAAATTTTTTGGGATAATAAATGATATGGATACAATTGTGTAAAAAATTTACACACACAAAACCAAAATTATTTATTAAAGATTCATCATCGAATATGATGAGAAAATCAATGGAAGAGGAAAAAAATAAAGGGTAAAGAAAACGCATACAATTGTTGTTGTTTATCTTTTCTTTTACATATTTTCTTTTTGTTGTTATTGAGATGCATATAAGATCATTCCCCAAAACAACTCAATTCAAATAATAATAATAATAATTTATATTGGTTTGATTTCATTTTTACACCGGTTAATAAATCATAACCCCTTTTAATACCGTGATCAAATAATATACATAAATATACACATCAGAACGCAAACAGAACACAAACGGAAAAATATTTTTTAAAAAAAAGAAAAAAAAAATACAACAACATCAGATATCAATATTTTTCACGTTTCATTTCTCTCTTTCTCTCGGTAGGATTTTTATTTTTACAAAAAAAAGAAAAAAGAAATAAGCATAAGTCAAAGTTAAAGTCGATTTATATAAGATTGTAAATAAACTGAAGCAATGAATGAATGAATGAAATGGAGTTTATATATTTTTGCGAATGGAAATTAAGATAGAAATAAGAAAGGAAAAGCGAATGTTGTATGAAACAGAATAAGATTCCATTTATTAATTAAAGGAAAATTTTATATGATTAAAGATCTCTCGTAAAAATCAATAATCATTAAAATAGTAAACAATTTATCTTTAATTTATTATGTTCATATTTTCAGTTTGTTGAGTTGTTTGGTTTTTTAAATTTAACACCAACCATATTTTGGCACTACCAAATGAACAGAATATTCTAAATTGCACGTAAAACTTATTTATCGACATAAAAAAAAATTTATATACAAATTTTTTTTGCATACAAATGCAAACAGAAATAATTATTCAAAAAATTCATCAAATAAAAATCAGTTGATATAAAATTATTTTTATTAAAATTCTGTGAAGAAAATGTAGTTGGAAAGAAATCATTTATTTAAAAAAAAAAACTCTTTTTTTTTGTGAAGTCTTCAATAATGAATGTGTTTGAAGGTGACATTCCATTTAAGAGTTTAAGACAATAAAAATACCAAATATTTATATTTCTTGAATTATTTTATCTTACTGTAATCAACACAAAATATTTGTATAAAATATTTATGTTTACTTAGCCAAATTCGCGTAACTTTTCTTTTCTGAACAATAAAAATTTTGTTGACTAGACAAATTT
This sequence comes from Pedicia rivosa, assembly GCA_963082725.1. Classification (NCBI taxonomy): domain Eukaryota; kingdom Metazoa; phylum Arthropoda; class Insecta; order Diptera; family Pediciidae; genus Pedicia; species Pedicia rivosa. The sequence continues at coordinate 3,533,354 of OY720153.1, read as the reverse complement.
ATATAGACCCATATGCATACAAACATACACAAACATACACACACACACACATACACAGAATCTCAATAAAATTACATATGCACAACAGAAAAAAAAAATTTATCTATATTTATTCGCGCCGTCGGAGGAATGGGTTTCACTATTTTTATTTATTTTTTTTTATTCTTTGAAAGGAAAATGGAAAAACAACAACAGAAGAAAAAGAAAAAGAAGAAGAAGAAGGAAAAATTTTCCAAATGATAAATTGTCTCAAATGTGTTTTTCCTTTTTTAGTTTATATATATATATATATTTTTGTAGTTTCTTTTAAGGGATGTCAGCTCTTTTTTTTTTCCTCGTTTTCTCCTATGACTCACTCTACTTTTCGGAGATTATATAAATAAATCTAGATCCAACCAATTTGTTTCAATTTTAACTTTAAATCCTTTACGAAAATCCCAGGTTCACATTACCTCGCCTGTCTCCTGTCTCTATGTGTGTGTGCTGTGTATGGGGATGAATTTGACTTCTTTTATAGCGAATGCGTTTGCCCTCCTTTATTTTGTTTCGATTTAAAAAAAAAAACACACAGAAAAAAAAGGTTCTAGGGAGACGACAAATCGAATTTGACTAAAGTATAATGATGGCAGCTTTTGAATACGAAAAGAAAAGAAAAGAAAAAAAAACAAACAAAATACACAACCTGGATTGACGTTGATCGCGCAGAGTGAGACTATTACGATCCCCTTATAATTTATCCCTTTCTGTGAGACAATTCCAAGGGAGATGTTTTGAAATTTTATTGCGATTTAAACTTTTCTTTCCCTTTTTTGTTTTATTTTATTTCGTTTAATAAATGGAAATTATTTTTTAAGAACACAAAAAAAAAAAAAACGGCCTTGAATTGTGCAAGGTGGAATTTTTGTTGGGTTCTCTTTTTTTTAGTTCCTCCACATCAGCTCCAGGTATTTTTTTTTTCGGTTTGCGGATGTCGCACTGCTAAAGTATATCTCCATAGGTGTCCATGCATATAAAGTTATTCCTAACAGAATCCCGACTAAATATTTTCTTATTCTTAATATTTTTATTCTTTCGATATTTTTCATAATTTTTTTTTGTCCTTTTTTCTTCTCTCTGTAGTTTTGTATTTAAAAAGTTGACAAGAACATGAATTATTGCAATAATTTTAATTTTATTTTTGTTGTATTTAATTGTTTTGAGTCGAGGTAGGTAACAAGGTAAACCATATAATTGTTAATACAACAAACCAAAAAAGAAAAAAAAATAGAAGTAAAATCAAACAGCTACAGAACGCATAAAAACATTAAAATATTTTGAAGGTTAAAACATTAAAAAAATGAAAGAAGAAAAAATGAAAAGAAAAGATTCACTTTTGAGAAAAAATGAAAAATATATGTGAGTGTGTATGTATGTATGTGTGTGTGTTGTTGTGTAAAAGATTGTTTGGCAATATTTATTAATATTTATGACCCTTAATGTTCATATACATTTTACAGTTACGTAATATCCTTGTACCAAAAAAAAAAAATAAAACAACTAAAAATATTAGGGAAGATGTCCTTGAGTACCGTTAATTTAAAAGGAAACGAAACAGAATAAGAAGAAGGAAAAAAGTGAACGTTCTTTTTACGCATATAAATTTAGTTTCGGTCAACCGTGTTTTGTGAGGGTCTATTTTGTGTGTTGTATGTTTTTGTTTTTTAGTGTGTGCGTATTTGTGTGTTTGTGAGAATTTTTTTTCAAGGATTCACCTGTTTTATTTTCGGCAATATTTTTTCAACCTATGTTTAGGCATAAATAGGTAAATTTTTTAAGTGGATTAGTTCTTTTCTTATTTCTTAAAAGAAATTTAAAATATAGGAAATAGGAGGATTTTCTTTTTATTTCACTTAGAAATTAAATCCGAAACGACCGCGTTTTTCTTCAGATTTTTTTTTTCTTTCTCGGTTTTTTTTTTTTTTGTTATTTTTTTCGTTTTATTTTTATAAAAAACTCCTGCGACCAGGCAGTGTGTTTTTTTTTTTGTTTGGTTCTTTTTAATTTATTGCGTCGGATAACAGAACTCGTATTTCAAAACTATAAGAACAAATTTGTAAAAGGTAAGAATCTAAAGTATATAACCACCGCACCAGTCACAATGATGAATGTTTTTTTATGGAAGAAAAAAAAAACGGGGATAAAAAAGAAAAGAAGAGAATTGGAAAAAATATCTTGAGAGGGCGGAGCGGGGTACAAAAAAAAAAGTGTATATCTCTAGTTACTTAAGAACAAGAAAACCGTCCATTTTGTTTTCCTGATTTGTGCATTATGGTCTTTGATTTTACAGAAAAAATTGTTTGATCGATGATCAATTAACCGTGTTCCCATTAAAATCAATAAAGGAAATATTCATTTTCTCATGCTCATCTGCTTCTGGTGTTCGGTTCTACTAAATGTTGTTAAGTTAGCCACAGAAAAGAAAAACAATTAAAAAGAAACAGCGGACGTTTACAACTCACCACATGACTGCACTTAATTTTATATAGAATGGACGCAAAGGGTGGTAAATATAAAATAACTTTACTTTATTTCTTATAAAAAATATGACACTTATCTCCTAATATGTCTTTCATTTTCCTTATTCATCCACACACAAGTTCCCATATAAATATCAGTTTTCTTGTCGTTTTTTTTTTCATTACCCATAGCCTCTCACTCCATATCACTTGCACTCTTGTTCTCTTTCCTCCCAAAGGAATGTTTCAAAATAAATCATTCATCATCGTTATTTAATTAACGAAAAGAAAGGAAGAACAAAAAGAACAAAAAAAAAAATAAGAGAAATTGTCTAAAGAATAGAAACAGAAGTGAAAAAAAAATTACAAGAAGGAAAGATAGAAGAATTTTTTTTTTTTCTTTTCTGTTGGTAATTTTTATTGGATTAAATGAAGCAAATGAAAATTACTTTTCTTGTTTAGGATTAACAGCAAATTTTTTTTTTCATGTTTCTTTCCATGTACCTCTTCTATACTGTTTCATTTTCCCCCAATTTTTCGTGCGTGTGAAACATAAAAGGGAGAATGGAAAATTTACATTCTTAATATTTCGCATATTACAAGAAAAACCATAAGATGGTTGGCTGCTGTGGCCGAAAGTGGTATTAATCTTCTTTGTGTTAATTTTTTTGGTTATTTTTTTCTTCCAAAATTGGACAGGGCTGTCCAATTTAAGGAATTGTTTTATTCCCAAGTTGTGACATTCACCACATGGTCAAATCTTCTAGGAAAGAAAAAACATATTGAGAGGGTTTGGAAAATGGTTTTATCTTTAAATTTCCAAATTTTTGGAAAAAAGAAAGATAAAAAAAAATGGCAAAAACAAAAAAAAAAATTGGACATCGTTATCGTGCCGCCATATCCGCGCGCGAAGAAAAGTGAAAGGAAAATTTATTATTTTTTATTATGGAAATTATGACATTTGCATAAAAAAAATTCATTTATATTTTATGTGTTTGTTTGAGGAAGAAGAAGAGGAAGAAGAATAAGCGGGTTTGTATTTTTTTATTTTAATGGCGTTGAAAATTTATCGTCCCAACACTCACTACTAGAGTGTGCCAGATTCCCAGTGATAGCTTTTGTTTCTTTTTTTTTTGTCCCTTTTTTCTGCGTTTTATAAATTTTTAGTCACTATCTTTTTTTTTCTCTATGAACGAAAATTGTTAATAAATCAAAAAATGTATATCAGTGTATCAGTTTGCACACAAAAAAAAAATGTAAACCAACAAACGCGTAAATATGTCACTTTCTCGCATAAAATAAAAACCTTTCGCTACGCCAATGTCAATTCACAAACAAACATAAGATGACATAAAAAAACATAAGAGAAAGAGAAAGAATGAATAAGACGGGATTTTCTTTAATAATAATTTTCCGTTAATAAGTGGCGTATTTGTAAAGTCACGTTCAATTTACACCCGCATTCATTTACTACCACCACTCATACACCTTCTTGTCTTCAAAAAGTGTTAAATGTGTTATATGGATTTTATACAAAAGAAAACCATTAAAAAAAATTTTTATACGTTTTTGTTTTTGTTGTTTTTATGTTTTATGTGAGAATATAACAGAGGGGACAACAGAAAATTGCATCAGGCCACCCAATCTCAATTATCTTGCGCACAGTTTTTTTTTATATATATATTTATTTGAATACGATTATAATCGTTATGTCTCATCTTTGAAATTTACTTGGAAAGAAACATGATCAGGTGTATGTGTATTTACGCGCACGCAAAAAATTTCACAATAAACAAGAGTTTCACTTTTAATTTTATATTTTGTTTTGTAATTTTTATTCGTATTTTACAATTTCTTTGAATGTTTTGTTTTTATTTCTCTTTGTTTTTTTTGTTGGTGAAATCCAAAATAAAAAAAACAGAAACAAAAACCAAAGGATTTGATTAAAGAATTTCTACGCGCGCGAGATTGATTTTTTTTTGTTCTTGTGCGTGCCTTTGTGATTTGTATCTGAAAAGAATTATAGGAATGAAGGAATTTTCTGATAGGATACTTTAACATTTTCTTTGAAATCAATAAACACTAACTGTGCTTGACCAAAGATAACAACAATAAAATATTTGCTATACGTTAAAAATTGTATAAAAGATTCTAATCAAAAATTCTCAATAATTCAAACAACATTTTGACCAAAAAATATTGTCAACAAATGGAGTAAAAATATTTGTTAATAATGAAAATAAGTTACAAGATATAGAAAATTTATTTTTGTTTTATTTGTCTAAAACCAAAAAAAAATTCCTCCCAAAAATATAAACGTGAAATAGACCAATAGAAGTCACAAAATGAACATCCTCAATTTCAATATATACCAGACCAAAAAGAAAAAAAAAATAACAAAAAAAAATCATGTCTCTATTCTCCCCCACTTATTTTTAAATGCTATGATTAAAAAGAAAAATACATTGCCACCCATTTTTCTCTCAAACCCCAAAACACATCATCCCTTACTGAATATGTATCTGTTTTTCCAATAACTTTTAATATTTCACAATTTATCCATATTGATGATGCTGGACGATATAACTCTCCTGAACAATTCTTTCACCCTAAACCCCATTCTCACTCTATCACACTAAACCCACCGTCCAATTTCCCTTAAAAAAATAAAGAAGAAAGATTTCGAAGAAAAACTTTGAAGAGATTGGTTCTGTTTGGTAGTATAGGGAGGATTGTTTAGGAGGAATGGGGTGGTTACTGGTTTGCGTATTTGATAGAATGAGTTAGAAAGGGTGGTGTGGGTGATTTAGCAATAAAAGAAGTAAGAGAAGTTTGTGTTGTATCAGATCTCGAATAAATACGAAATAAAAATGTTACGCCACGTCGAACATAAGATATATTTTTATAAATATAAATAGGAATAGTCAAGTCAGGGTTATATAAGGTGGCGGCGGAAGACCGGGGGTAAGCGGTAACGGTGTATATATATAGCGGATGTGATAGGATTCTTTGTTTGACACATAAGAAAATATAAAGAAGAATAAGAAGAAGATGAAGAAAAATTGGAACTGGGAAGAAAAAAAAACAAGGAAAACAAATGGCTGTCAAAGGAATAGTTAATTTTTTTTTTTGCGTCTTTCCATGTTTTGTTTTACACTCCTCTTGTTTTTTTTTTCAAATTCCATTTTATAATAAACATTTTTCGTTTGTAAAAGCATCAGAGTGTCGCGGTTAGCGCGCGCGATTATATAATTTAAACTTGATATACTTGAAAAATGTCTTAATTAAAGTTGAAAAGATGCCTCCAAGCGGTCAAAAAACATCGAAAAAGAATATTAAGTGTTTTATAACAAACACCGTATATATGACTTTATTTCATCGGGTTTCTATATTATTTATTGATTGATTCAGGGTTTGGAAAACATTATTTATTGATTATATTATTCAATTTAATTAATTACGTTCATTCTATAAAATTAAAAGTTAAAGATTATCATCTATCTTAATTCATTCATATTGGATGAAATTAAAAAGTGAGAATTTAGTCTTTAAATATTTTCTGATGCAGAACTAATGAAAAAATTTAAATGCACGCATTTTTTATAAATTAAATATTTCTAGAATTACAAGGAAGTATTCGTATAAACCAAAATTTAACCTAAAACAGTATAATTAATGACTCTACTTATTACGAACATATTCAAATGGGTTAACAAAATTTTGGATTCATTTTATTTTTGTCGACCTTTAAAAAATGCACATAAAGCATCTGTCAGGTTGACATCCATAGTTAACCATTCAAAGTCAGTTCCATTTAAATTCAATTTAAAAATATTTAAACATTTTTCTTTCACATAAAATATTAAACGTTTGGACAAACCCTGCATCTAAAACTATCATCTAATACATAAAATTAGTAATAATTTTGAATCAAAAACTTAAAAAAAAAAAAAAAATAATACAAGAAAAAAGAAAATATTAATCAAAAACAATTTGACACTTAATTTATAACATACACACGCACAAGCACACATCCACACACATGCACATATACGGATTTATATAGAAAATCTCTAAAGTCTAAAGAAACACACGCACATAATTTATAAATTCTTTTTCTTCTTCTTCTTCTTCTTCTCAACATATGAATATTAATATAATTTTAATTTAAATTAATTTAAAAAAAAAAAAAAAAGTACAACAACAACGAAAACAACAAAATGACACGAAGTTATTATAAAAAAAATACATTTAGAAACAACAGAAAACGGAAAAAAAAAAATAAATAAATGTCCGACCGTGAAAATACAAAAACAACAGCAACAAACAAAAAAGAAGAAAACAAAAAAAAAATTGAGAAAAAATTTCTAACCAAAAAAAAAAAAAATAAAATGTTTAAAAAAAAAAAAAAAATACCAGAAAACTAGAAATATCTTAAATGGAAATCTTCTTCTTCTATTTTTTTTTTCTTTCAGTTGTTGTTTCTATTTTTTTCTTCTTAATTTTTATTTTTATTGTTGTTGTTGTTGTTTGTTTTTGTTTTCATTTAACATATTTTAAGAATACGGTGAGAAAGAGAAGGTAGTATGTATGTATGTATGTATATATGTATGTATGTATGTATGTACACATTATAAAGGTAATATATAGGACCCATTTATAACGCACGATGAATAATTTCTTTCTCAGAAAATGACTGATATATGGGGTCACGTGTATATTTTATATGGGAGTGGATTTTTTGTTTTTCTTATTCTTATTTTTTTTTTTTTTGTACTAAAAAATCTACACCAAAAAACAAAAGCAAACGAAAAAAATAAACAAGAAATGAATTTTTTTGTTTTACACTTTTAATTAAAATAGGCGACAAAATAATGTATAGAGAGAAAGAAAACCCAGAAATAATAAAGCATAAAAAAAAAATGTAATAAATTAAAGAAACATCGTTATATGTTTTGTGTCAGTTTTTCTTCAGTTTCATCTTCTTATTTTCTTATTTTCTTCATCAACATATTTTTCTACCCAAAAAAAGTGCGAAGATTTTTCGTGTTTCTTTTATTTTATCTGCACGTTTGTATTTATAATTTAGAATTTTAATTAGAAATTAATCTCTAATAATATTTTTCTTACAAGTTTAAATGAAAATAAGAATCTAACAGTGTATAAAAACAGAAAACAAAAAAAAAACAAAAAAAATTGTCCATTTGTCACATTGAAAGACAGACAAAAACAGAAGAACACAAGAGGAGACCAAAAAAGAAAAAATGGTAAAGGAAAACAATATGGAGATCTCGTAACTCATATATAATAATATATAAGACGAACCCGGTCAAAGGTGTGATAGTGATTCTTTTGGGATGTTTATATGGACCTTCTATTTTTCTTCTTTCTTTTTACCTTAACATCTGATTCATCTCTTGCTATATCTAAGTTAAAAATCTTTCAGAAAAAAAGAAGAATAAAATAATATAAAATAATATATAAGAAGAAGAAGAAGAGGAGGAGGAGGACGATGGCGACGAGAGAGGAAGAATGAAGGAAAAAAGAAAAAAATACTTCATGTAAACAACGCTCGTATGGCTCGGCTATAAATCTTAAAAGCTAAAATGTTATTCAGAAAATCTCTGATTTATATTATTCAAAATAAGAAGAAAAAAAAAATACACATAATACAGACACACACACACACACTTATCATAAACACACACACAAACACACACACACACATTAATTTTCTTATACTTTTTTTGAGGTTATGTAAATTTCATTTTATGTGATTTATTATTTTTAATGAAGTTTTTTTTTTCTTTACATTTTTTTTTTCCTTCTTAAATGATTTAAAATTAATTTAACTTTAATATTGTAGAAGGGAAAGAGAGGGAATAATAAATTTAATATTATAAAAAATATAATTCAGAGAGGTGAAAAAAAAACGAATTGATTTTGCCCAATTTTAATGTGTTTAAAATTTATTCGCATAGAAAAACAAAAACAAAAACAACAACACCAACAAAAACCGTGCGATCATCATGTCATTTTTTCCGTTTATTTTTTTCCTCTAAAAGTTTTAAGAAAAAATTCATAAATTTCATAGAATTTTTCAAAGATCGAAATGACGTAACTTATGATACTCATAATTTATAAGGAAATTGATAGATGACGGGAGGTAAGTAAAATAGTAAAATTGTATAAAACAAAAGTTTTTATCTGATTTATTGTTCACCATTTCTATATAACCCTCCTAATATATTCCCGTATAAAAAAAAAGTCCTTGATTCAAAATTCCATATTTTATTGAAACACTTTTGTTATAATGGTAAATTGCAAGAATGTGTTCAACCTCTTTCACAACAAATGAAGTTTATAAAATTGACATACCTCTCATAGAACAGATCAAAACTTATAACTACGTATTCAAATATAATTTTGTGTTCTGAGAACTTCAATTATTTACTTGCCCTTAGATTATTTAAAAGATCATTCAGTTCCGTATACCAAAACAATTTCTTGAGTTCCCTTTATCGATCCTTTCAAATTACTAAAAAAAACATACTTGACTCTACAAATTTTCCCACAAGAAATACTTTCGTTATTCAAATTAGTGAAACTCCTGTAGTGCAGTTCATTAGAATAGCAAGATTTTAATTTTCAATGAAAAGATTAAACTTAAAAGTTTAATGAGGGCAATACTCATTGGTGTTAGACATTCTTTCTTATTGCATCAAATTAAGGGTTCAATTGTTACACGAGATTTATTAGATTTAACGCATCGTTATTATATCGGGTAATTGCACCAATATTAGCAGGTAAATTGAAGTCAGATGATAATGTCAGATGATAATGTAAAAAATGAATTTTCTATTACATTTAATGATTTTATAAAATAAAATAAAAAGAAGAGGGAAAAAATTTAAAACTTTTCCATTTATTTTAGAAATGAATTATGCTTCTGTCATTTCCCCCCCACACATCTGAAACACTACACAAAAAACTCAAAAATATATAACTCACAAATTGTCACAACCATTTTCTGGCGAAACTGACAAAATTCGTTTCGTTATTTGTTTTCTTTTTGCTTCTGAAATTTTTCTTCCACACTCTCGTACTCTCAAGTGGTCCCAAAGGGGTGTTACGCTTAATGATTATAATTTTTTGTTGTTGCTATTATTGTTGTTGTCTTGCCTCTTCCACTTCTTCTTATTATTATTTTTTTTTTTTATATAAACGCAATTGTATCAACATTAGCTATATATATATATACACGATCATCCCCTATTTGTCCGCGCCATCGTCGTTTATCCATAAGCTAAATTTAATAATGAAATTCACGCAATGGAAAAAATTTAAAAAGGGAAATTCCTTCTTTCTTTTCTTTTCGTTTTTTTTTTTTTGAATTATTTTAATTTATCTTCAAAAGGACAAGAGATACACACACACACACACACACATACAAACACATATACATATTTATATAGGAAAAATATACAATCACAATCATATAAGATAAGACCGTGAAAGAAAAATATATTCGAGTAGAGACAAAATAAAAAAAATAAAAAGAAGAAAAAAAAAATTCGCACGAAAAATATCAAAAAAAAAAGAAAAAAGAAAATGAAAAAATAAAAAAGAAAGGAAAACACAAGAACAAACTTTTTGGAGAGTGGAGTTTTTTTTTTTGTTAAGGAGGGCTACAAAAAGAAATAAGGGAATGATATGCGGGAGTGAGAGTTTTTTTTCTGTGTAAAAGGGAATGAGGTAAATGGGGGGACTATACAGCATGAGGGATTATAGTGTGATTTATAAAGGATCTAGAAGAAATATGGCGAGAGTGTGTCGGCAATTTTTATTGGGCATTTTAAAGAGCAAGTAAGACGTTTCTTTAGACTCGCGAAGATATATTTATTATTTTATTATTTATGATATTCATCATCCGTCGTTCGTGTATATATATGTATAGAAACATATGTATGTGTGTGTAAATAAATATATATGTAAGTGTGTGTGTGTGGGTATGTGTATATGTCCAAAATCAGATTATATATTTATAAGGGTCCAATTCAGTTTCTTCAGTTTATGTTGTATAATAATAATCCATAAACAATGATTTTTCAAATCAGTTTTAAGAAAATATTTCCATTTAAGAAATAATCTTTCTTTTTATCATTAAAATATGTTAAGCGAATATCATATAAAATTATTATTGATGGTGTTTTCAAATTGAAACAATTATCAAACTTAGTCCTTTTTTTGATTTTACTTTCCATAACAGATCACAAAGTAAAATCCTATAAAATTTTATTCAGCAGCCATGATCTCATATTTTTTTTTTAGAATTTGTATTAAAGTTTTTATGAATTTTATCTAAATTTCTTGATACTTTGCATATAATGAAGGAATTAGATCATTCTTATATTGTTATCAATCAGCTATAGTCGAAATTGATTAGTTAATTAATTTAAATTAATTTAACAAAAAAGCATTAGACAAATTTAATCAATTTTTTTTTAAATTTCTATTCAAATTAAAACCATTTTTTTTTTTATTCATAAAAATTAATTAAATTATAAGTTGGTAGAATTTGTGTAATTGAGAGGATGGGTTAATATATTTGTTTGACTACTCTATACGTCACAATTAACTAAATTGGATATTCAAATTCATAAAGAGCTGATAAATGAGATGAACTGTTACACATTATTGTGATCTATATTTGTAATTATTAAAGATCAAAATCATAATTTAATTGTTTTTTTAAATTTCTACAAGTATAGTGAAGATGTTTTTATTTGTTCAAGATTTGCGTAAATGGTCGCAATTTAGTTATATTTTAGCAAAATGTGTTTTCAAAAGAATCAAAGGTCTTCCAATAATATCAGAATGTATTTATGAATTCACATAAGACTCTCTAAATCAACATTAACTAAAACTTCAATGAATGTGATTCCATATCTTGATTCAATATCTTCTACTAATAATCATTATATATAGAAATGTTTTTAAGTTTACACGCGTTCTCGATAAAAATTCCCATATACTGCGGGTGGTTTCTATATTTGAAATTTAATTAATTCGCACGCCTCAGAGTCCAAATTTGGGCACACAAAAAAAAAATATAATACAACAACATATAAAAACAAGAAATAAGACACAGATAAAAAAAATGTCTTTTAAATAATTCAAGACACACAACAAACACTAACCATGTACATGTCACCTCTGACTGTCAAACTCATATAATTACACAAAATGTACGATTGATGAATTTATAAAATTACGCGACCGAAAAAAAAAGAAAAAAAAAATCTAAGAAACAAAAATAAATAAAAAAAAACAAAAAAAAAAAGTGCACACAAAAATATAATGAAGGAAAAAGCGGATAAGAAAAAAAAATACTGAAGACAATGATTTTTAATAATGGTAATAATATTCCAGTGGTGTACTTAGATTGAGAAATTAGAAGGAGCTATGAAAACTAAACATATTTTGTTTGCCTTTTTTTTGTTGTTGTTTTAAAACAACAAAAAAAAAAGGGAATTTTGTACCGTGAAAGTGAAAGTCGTGCCTCAAGGGATTTTCCATGTTGTTTCTATATAATGAAAAAAATTGAACCAAGGGAAATTTATGTTTACACGCGAAAGGGATTTTATAACAACATATATTTACGTATCTATAATTTTACTTTATATATAAAAGGAGAATGAATTATAGTATGAAGTTGTATATGTTAAATATAATGCATGTCCTTGTTGTTACAGAAGAGAAATATTCCTCTTTCATTTACCTATGATATGAAGGAAAGTAGATAAAATAGAAAGTTAAATATGTTTATTCATCCTATATAATCAAGGGAATTTTATTATAAAGATTTTAGAATCTAGATTAATGTAGGAATGAACTATTATCTTTTTTTTTCTATTTATAAATTTAATGGGAAATTATAAAAATATTGGGTTAAGCAGAAATTATGATTTTTCTTTCATCAGATTATTTATTTTAAAAAAGATTTATTTGAAATTATAAATACATATTCACCCTCATCAGTTAATGGGGTTAAGTTTATTAGTGGTTTAAAATAAGTGGGCTGCATGTTGAATTGCCTCAGTACATTTTATATATGGACAGATGATCTACAAATTTAAACGATATTTGTCTCACATTTTATCTTCTCTTTGTTTAAAATAATTACCAGCAAGGCAAGAAGCTTGCTCGATTTTTAACACATAAAACAATCGCAATTTACCATTCAACAATTCCACATTTTTGATAAAATGAAACAAAATTTCAAGTTTAATTTTAATTTGTGCGATAAATTTCGTTCTTATTCAATGTTTAAAAACTTCATCCGTTAATTATAGAAAAAAAATCTATTCCAGTTAAAATCGATTTCAGATCAATTGAGTCATTCATTAATTTTTCGGCCCTGTAAACACCTTATCAACACCCAATATTTTATATCTACATGCATAAGCATACAAATAAAAATATTATGATGATCAATGACCATTAGAATGCCATACACAATAAAATCCATCAATCAATAAATATTTGCGTTCGATCTTTTTTTTTTTTTTTATAAATATAAAGTTATTTAGTATTCGATTAGGATCGGTGCGAAGTTATCCATCAAATTCTATATTTATTTATTTTTTTTTTCTGTACACAATTGACAATTGACTTGATGTTAGAAATATAAATTATTATTATTATTAAAATATGTTATGTTTCTTTTTTTTTTTTTTTCAATTTTATACAAAAATGAAGAAAAAAAAAGAGAACAAAGAATAGAAGGAAAGACACAAACCAATTATTCTATAAATAATAAAATGTATAAAGAGAAGAAATGACTCAATTATATAAATTATGATTAATAGATAAAATAAAAATTCAACAAGTTTCCAACATTATCCACATTGCAATTAATTCATTTCTTGCACTTGCACTTGCACTTATTAAATTTCTATATATAAAAATTCAAACACGATGTTTTTTTTTTTTTTTTGAAATTCTAATAAATCAAAGTAGAAAATAAACTAAACCAAAAAAAAAATGAAAACCGACAAAATGAACAAAAAAATAAATTGTAGAGAAAAACTTTTCTTCTTTTCTGTTTCTTTTTTTCTTTCATTTTTCATAGAAAATCCTAATTTTAAAAGCTTACACACAAACACACACACACACACACAACGGTATACAAATACACATACATACATACATACACATATAAAAGAAACAAAATCCACAAATATAAATTAAAATTAATAAAACAACTTTTGTTATATTATAGTCTCATATATCTATGGATATTATACTTTACTTTATACTTATACTTTATAGATATATAGATAGAGGATGAAGATGAAATATAAGAAGAAGAATAAGAACAACGAAGATGAAGAAGTAGAACAATATAAGAAAGATGAAGAATTCAATCAGGGATGGAATAGATATTTGATATTTTGATAATAAAACATAAGCACCCGGATATGAATTATATAAAAGAAGAAAAATAAGAATGAATAGAATTTATATTATTCGTGGCGGACTAAACTATTGTTGAATTTATTTGTAGTGGCGAGTTGTTTTGTTCTTTAGCAAAAATAAATCAATTTAATAAGTTTAGCAAAAATACAAAATTATTATTAAACTGATTGGTTTTAACAACTTAAATCACACTAAAATAATGAACTTTGAACACCTTAAACTTTAAATACTGTAAAATTCATTCGATTCATTTTGAAAGTCACAAATTATTTAATCTGAAATGATTGTATTTTTGGATCACATAAGATTAACTTGATAAAAAATAAAGTATAAGTGTTACCTTTAATCTGTTACTATACATTGACACCATTATGCATTATTATTGGATCTTTTTGTATAAAAAAAAACAATTTGTAAATAAAAATTAAATAGCCTTTAAAAAGATTTATTTAGATGCAAGTAGATAAATTGTTAATGTGAAGCATCTCTGTTCATCAGCATAATTACACGAGTAAAATTCTTAAACTCTTAAAATTTATATAAAAATGAATGTCTTGATTTAAAAAAAAAAAAAAAAAAAGGATAAAATGTCCATCCCTGGTGTACACAAAATATAAACGAAGGATAACTAATAGGATAAAAAGAGTAAAAGAAAATAGTGAGAGAGAGAGAGAAAAAAAAAATCTATATATAGTATAGTATTTAGTTTCATTAAAAACACAGTGTAAAACTTGGATGGAGAGAACTAACAAGTAGCAAATATCTTAAAAGCTGTTTGAACAAAAGTTCAGGCATTCGTCTTTCACTAATTAACCGCCGCATAAAATAAACTCTGTTTTGAAATTTACATAGGTTTTACACCAGGAGCATGTATATATGTATATCTATATAGAATTTTATAGAATGGGTTGAAAATGTTGATTGTTTGGTATGAGGTAGTAAGGGAGATTATGGGGTGTTAGAGTATGCCTTTTACCGAAGCTACACCCGAAGCAATATAATATATATTCCAGAGATGGGTTTTTGAAATGTGAGATTTTTTTTTTGTACATATTTAGAAAGATGCTGTTTATGTGTATATATTTGTGTGTGTGTGTCTTTGTTTGTTTGTGTGTATATTTTATATAAAGATAGAGTTAAGAAGTTTGATTGGATACATAAGATATAACAAACAATGTCAAAAGTGAGGAGGGTTTTTTTTTTTATTCTATATGTTGTTGTTGTTGTTCTTTTATTTTTTGCTCTTCTATCTTTCTTTTCTATACGATCTCCCCTGCAATATAAATGAAAAATTGCCATTTTTCTTTCTTTCTTTTTTCTTTTACTCTGCGTTAAGAACGTCCACGATTATATATATATATATATATATATATATATATATATATATATATATATATATATATATATATATATATATATATATATAATATAGACCTGGCTGACTGGACCCATACACAGAAAATACCCCAAACCCTATAAACACCCTGGTTGAAGTATTTGAAAATCTAATATGTCCGCAAGTTTCTTCAAATAAATCACAATTTTCACATAAAATACGACCAATTTTATATATACCCCCAGCCCTTAATACTCTTTTTTTTCTTTTTACAAAGAAATATATAATATGATAAAAAAAAAAGGATATTCTTTGAAAGAAAAAAAAAAAAAAAACGACGCAGATACCTTCTATCTATGCCATACATTTTTATCTACTGACAAAGGTTCATTTCTTTATAGCTTAACAAAACTAAAAAAAAAAAGAAAAAAAAATTCCGCGCAACACAAAATAACGAATAGACATTCGTCATTTTCTATATGATTAAGAAAAAAAAAATGTATACGAAATTTATTGGTGTTTCTTTTGTTTTTTTTTTGTGTTTTTTTTTTTTTAGGAATCAATGATCGATGATAAAATTTATAAAATATGTTTGAATATTTTTAAGAGAAGAAATAAAAAGAAAAAAAAAAAAGGCCTACCCAATAATAGTTTGTGTTTTTTTTTTCTTAAATAAAGACATCTAAGCTATAAAAGAATCGAACCGGTTACGGATTAATTATTTGATTAAAATGTTAATAAATCAATGTCTGTATTTTTTTTATAGAAACTAATAAAATTATTTTGTATATTTTTCATTGAAAAGTTAAGTTTCCAATCAGTGTACGGTATAAGAAGAAAATACACAAAAAATTATATAATCACAAAAAATTAACAGAGAAAAAATAATAATAATAATAATTTCAAAATAATAAATCCCTCGTTTTGTTCCTCCCGTTCTGTTTTGGTTATAAATTTTTCCCCCTTTCAATTCCTCTACTTCTTCTTCTTCATCATCTTTTTCTTTTTCTTCTTCTTCTTCATTTTATTTCTTCTTCTTCATCTATATAAAGTCACTTTCAAAAGCAATAAAGAAAATTTTCTCCTCACTAAAAACTTGTGATTTGATTTATGGCGCTAATATGAAAATGCGGACATTATGCAATTTATGTTTTTGGATGGAAATTTATTGTTGGATACTTTTTTTGACAGATTTTGTGATAGCAACGCGCGTTTAGATAAATTTTTTTTTCTTCTTCGTCTTCACTTTGCTTTTATCATTTTCTGTTTGGCTTTTTTTTTTTTGTTTGCTTCTTTTGCTTCTCAATATTTCTTATAGAGTTCTGTTTTTTTTTTTTTTGTTTTTGTTACTTTTTTCTTATTATTTTTTTTGTATTTTGTTTTTTGTTTTGCTTTTATTTTTTGCACAAAAGATTACAAAACTTTTTTCTTTTTTTGTAAATATAATGATGAATCTTTTCTATTCTTCTCATCCTCATCCTCATCCTCATTCTTTTAAGGTTGTTCTCCTTTTTATTTTTTTTTTATATTTTTACACGATAGTTGGGTGTCGTTGTTTGTGTGTGTGTGTGTGTTATTTTGTATTTTTGGATATGTTTTTTTTTTCTGTATGAATGTTTTTTTGCTTCCTATCCTATGCCAATAAACAACAAAATAAGAAAATAAAGAATAAGAAGAAAATAAAGAAGAAGAAGAAGAAGAAGAGAGAAAAAAAACTACAAAACCAAAAAAGAAAAAAAAAATATATATATATAATGCCATTAATATTATTATTTCCAATACGACACCTTCCATCTATCATCGCTGATCCCCAGTAAATGGTTTATTGCTCTACAAAACTTGATATAGAGAAACGATTTTGGAATTCTAAAAATATTATATATTATATGAGTTAATGGTGAAGGGAATTGAAGGGAAAGAATTGAGGGAGGTGTGTTAAAGGTGGATGAAAAGATGGAGTGGTAGAGTAGAGTATATATGAGTGAGGGAGTTAAATGACGACAATGATCAGTTAAAATATGCGGGATGAGAAATTTGTATATTTTGTTGTTTTTTTTTTTTTTATAAGGAAAACGAATAATTCTTTTTTTTTTGTAAGTAAAAATAATTCTACTAAAGTTCTTCAAACATTTTATATAATTGCAAATAGAAAGAAAATAAATCTTAATAGTAGAAAATTTTTACAACAGAAAAAAAAATTCTAACCAAACTCTTTGAAATATTTGAAGAAAAAAAAATTAAAATTAAAATTAAAATATTGTGAAATTTATAATCTTTGTGTTTGATTCATTTTTTCCTTTAAAAATAAACAATATTTTTTTTAATTAAATTATAAATTATAAATTATAATTTGTTATGTGTGCGTATAAAAATTTATCTTTCTCTATAAAGAAAAGCAAAGACATCAAAAGAAATCATTCTTTACTTTTTATATTGAGGAAGTTTCCTCGGGATGGACATGCTGCGAGTTTCCGCCTCCCGCGACTTACTGACGATATATATATATATCTATTCACACAAACACACACACACACACTTATATATATATATATATATATATATATTCGTTCGTTTACACACACAATGACGCAATCACTTTCAAATGTATTGATTTGTTTTTTTATTTTATTTTCTTTCTTTCTTCTTTCTTTAACTTTTATTTAACCAATAAATTTTCCTCTTCAAAAAATGAAAAGAAAAACAAGAAATTTATATATAAAAGAAATACATGAAAATTATTGCAAGTCGAGGAAAAAAAATAATTTTTTTTTGAAGTCAGCGCGGACAAAAAAAAAAAAAGAAGACACGCGTCATTTGTATGATAATCTGTTTCAGATGCGATGGTAAGTTTTCTTTTTCTTCTTTTTTTTTTTTTTGTGAAAATTTATATGAAAAATTCTGTTAGACTTGACAACAATATGTCGCCATCCGCTATGTGCGAGCGGTGAAGACGGTAAAGAAAATGTATGTATATAAAAATGAAAATGAAACAGAACGGAACAAATATGGCGCTGAGAGTGAAATTTTTTTCTATTTTTTTTGAGAACAAAATTTAAAATTATTCGGTTGCTTTTTTTTTTTTGTGCGGGAAAAAGAAAAGAAAATCTACATAATAAAATAATATATAAATATATAGAACTAAGCTTTTACTATATTCATATATGATGACATCATCAAAATGTACACCACTCATTTTCATTTTCTTGCTTTTTTTTTTTTTTAGTTGGCAAATGAATGGCATTTTGTGAATAATATTTGCTCCCGGTATTTATCTTTCCACCCTTCCATTCTTTCTTTAAAATACCTAACCAAACATCAGAAGAGAAACTTATAGAAAAGGTCATATGGAATTTCCGAATGGAATTATATTAAATTATATTAAATAAGGAATGGAAAAACCTTTAGGAATGACCTCAATTAAAATTGTTTCAAAAGCAAGAGAGAAGAAAAAAAAGGAATTAAATTCAAACAGAACAAAAAAAAAATATGTAAAATGGAAGAAAAAAGAAAAACAAAAAAAAAAACGTTGAGATAAATATAAACGAAAAGTTTCGAGGTAAAACTGATAAACGAAATAAAAAAAAAAAACAAGTCTCGCCTATATAATTTTTTTCATGTTCTACGGTGGGTGAGAGGGTTTATAGAATGTATTCAGGTTAGTTTAAAATAATGTTTTGGCAATTATATATATTTATATTTTTTTGGTGGAAGAGAAGTCATAAAAATTTACCGATAAGATGGTTCCAAAAATATATAAAAAACAAAACCAAAACAAAAAAAAAAAATAGAAACAACTGGGCAAGCATTATCCGTGCATGGTTTAGTTAATTCATTCTTTTGTTTTTAAAGGTGTCCAAACGATGTGCTAAATAAAGGACATCGTTTTATTTTTATTTTCTTCATTAAGTTCATCATAACAATATAACATTTTATATATGCGCTGAACAACAAAATACATATGCATGAGCATAATTTGTATTCAGACGACAGAGATGTATTAAGTCGGGTGAAATAAATCTTTTTAATTGTCCAATTAACAATCACATCTTAATATTAGATTTAACAATCATTTTAACCGATAAATGAAAAACACACAAAAAAAATACTGTCTCTGCTGTAGGAATTTGAAATATTAAAAATTGGGGCTACTATGCTACTCTGCAATTTTAAGTAATGAGATAACGAATGAATTGTTGAATGAATATAAAATTGATTGTTATATTATAGTAAAGGGGGTCTAACAATAATGAATGGAGATGAATATCATCATTTATAGTTCTGTAATTAATAATTCTACGAACATATTTGCAGAAATATGAAAGGAATTAACAACAATTGATTGAGTTTTGAGATTCTAAAAGCAAATTTATCAATTACGATACAATTGGAAAATTACGTTTTTTTATGAAATGATTTTAAAAATGTTCATAAATAGATATATATTTGGTTGATACGCCTCTGTATTTGTACACATGTGGATATATGTACGTACACATAAAGAAACATATAAAACATATCCATATGCATGTAAAGAAGCATTTGAGTATGCTATCAAAAACCAATAAAGATCTAATGATGAGAAATTGCTGAATTATTGCTCAGTGAAGTGAGAAGGAAGTGAAGTATAAAGACACAAAACAAATATTCTATATTCACTTTTATACAAAACACACACACACACATAAATATATATATATATATATATATATAAATAAATGCACACAACTATAGTAAAATTTAACGTCATATAGAATTGTGACAGGATTTAAGATAGAAGGTCAAAATGTGTGTATTGTTTGTTTTATTTTTTTTTTATGTATAAGATTTTTAGTTTTACTTTTAATATTGTTAAAAAAGTAAGGTGGTGGGGTTTTGAAGAAGAAACATCTAAAAAGTGTCAGATCAAAAAGAAGCTTTTTTTTTATGTGTTTAGGTAAATATATTTGTTTTGTGTCAAAGCTCAAAGTCATCAATTTCGATCAAGAGGAAAAAAAACGTAAAAAAAGAAAAAAAAAATCTAAAGGAAAATATATTGTGTGAGAATGAAGAAGAGAAGAAGAGAAATAGAAGAAAAAAAACAGAAAAAAAGAGGAAGATGGTGCGAGATTCATCATCGGGCATACAGTAAAGTAAGTTATAAATTATGCCCACGCGAAAACACTAAATTTAATTTTCATTTACCGTGTAAAACATACACACACAACACTAACACATTTCAAGATCAACATGGCACACAAACGCACACTTTCATACATATACACACATTCATATTATCTATAATAGTGTGTACAAACTCATTAATATCCTTCCGCATTGTAAACGCCCATAAACAAGTCAATATTTCAAGAGCAAAATATTTTTTTTTTCTTACTCTAGCAAATAAGAACTAAACAACGTTAAACAGAGATAGATTTATTTCTAAAGGCGGAGACTTATTACTATTGCCATTTTAGTTACACTTGATAATTTAGATGGTGTGTGCGACTGAATAGGTGATAGGGCAATAAAGCATTGGCTACAGCAATAAAGCATTTTGGATGAAACGTTACAATGCATTCAATGTCTTATTGGTTAGAAAAGGATAGTGCAATATAATAAAGTATTTATGTGAAAGAGAAAATGTGAATTGATTAATGTCGGTCGGTTGTACCAAAATGAAGCAAAAAAAAAAAAAAGAAAAAGAAGTAAAGAATAAAAAAAATGGGTTCGTAAAGAAATGGGGAAAACTAGGGAAAGTTTAGGAAAATGATAAAATATAAATAAGGAAAATGATAAGAAATTTACTATATAGAAAAATCATCTTGATTTTACTTCGTATTAATGACGTAATTTTTATTCAACATAATGAGTTTTATATCTACCAGCAAAGTCCCATGATGACGTTAAGGAAATTGGAAGCAAAAAAAGGAAACCAGTTGAACGGGGGTGGAAAAAATGTCATTGACCTTTCATTATTTAAAATTTTTTTTTAGTTTTAAAAAAATTACAAAATTCATAAATTATAAATATGTAGATATGTATTTTTTTTTTGCTCTTCTTCCTTGATCCATCATTGACAAAAACCAACACACCAAAGACACACACCCTATACAATAAAAAAAAAGAAGAAAAAAGAAAAGATAGAAAGAAAAAAAAATATTCACACAAAAATTCTGTTTTATTTTACTTTTTTATTTTTGTAACTAAAGTTTGAATGAGTTAGACTGAGACAACACGAATAATCACATCACATTTCATCGCCTAAGAAGGAACCTCGTAAAGTTGTCTCTGTTAGATTTACGATTTATTTAGGTGAACTGATGTTGTCCCATTTTGTTTAATAGAATTTACAATTGTGTTGTCTCCTTTCTATACTAGCCACGAGCTTTACTGGTAATAAAGCATTAAATTCTGTAACATTCGTATTTTTACGCTGAAAAGAATACGGTCCGAGAGTCCGTTAAAAAAAAATATATATTTGGTTTTTAAGGAAAATCCTGCCTATTTAAAAAATATAAATAATTCTAATTTCTGTTTTTCCAGAACAAAATTTATTTTTAATTATCAATTAAATTAAGAAGAAGAAAATTTTGGTTTTTTGAAAAAAATAAATAAGATGAAGTGAAAATTTTTCCAAAATTTTGAGCTTTTTTTTTGGTTGGACGTTTGTTGTTGTTAGTCGTTTTGTCGTAAAGACAAGAAAAAAAAGTGTCGATTTTGGTTATTTATTTCTTATTATTTATATTATTACATTTTTCCGTCGCTGAATGAACAGTTCTTAATTATTATTGTTGCAGTTTTATTGTTATTGTTAGTGTAATTTTTTTTAAGAAAGAAAGAGAGAATAATACCAAAGAAAGAGAGACAAGAAAAACTGTATTCAAATTCAAACGAGAATATGAAAATTGAGTCTTTTAGTTTATAAATTCACCGACGGCAACGATTGTGGAACGTCCCGACATCCAAAATTTTTCCAGCTTTTACAAATTTATATGAATTAAAAGGTGAGTGAATCAATACATTTCTGATTTTGTCTTAATATTATGTGTGTGTGTCATGTGTGTGTGCCTCAAACTTAACATAGTTTAATGATCATCTAATATATGAATGTAAACATGTTTCATATTTTTTCTAGTAAAATCACATTCAAAATATTATACACAACGTTCATCCGCTAAATTATTATGTATAAATAATCTTGTCTTTAAATTAATAAAATCTAGCTCAAATATTGACGAAATATTAAATACAGCCGCAGGGTTAATTTTTGTGTTTTAAGATTTTGTATGCTAATTATTAAAAATGAAATCTTAATTCCAATTTAATATGTGCAATTATTAATTAGTATAAATAAATGCTAATTAATCAGCCATTTTTGAAACTGTTGTTTTTATTCACAATCCAAGAAGAACTCAACCACAAATATATACTTAAATACTTTTATCATTGAATACAGGAAAACTTAAAACAATAAAATTTCATTAATTATTTGAAAACAAAAATTTCATAATAAAACTCCATTACTGAATATCCTATATAAAATGATTTAAACTCCCTTCTAAAATAATTCGAACATAGTATATGTAATTATATTTACGAATTATAGAATTAAACCTAACAAGAATTTGGCATTCTTTATCTGATAATAAAATTCTAAAATATGAATAATGTTTAGTCCTTGAAGGCATGCAACTCAAAGATAATATTCCATTTATGAAAAAAATATCCTGTTTCGCCGTGCACATATTAAAATTAACCCCCCATCAATAATGATGTCAATTATATAAATAATTGTAATCAAATTAAGAGATTAATTAATTGTTGACTTTTCATGTATCCTTAATAATAATTAAAATAAAGATCACCCGTCGTGAAATACAATTTAAAGTCATCCGTATTTTTTTGTTATTGTTCTTACTGCGTATCTTTGTTGTCATTATAACAATTATTCTACTACTTAACTACTGTACATAGTACATAGTTTAGTATAGTAAACTTCCTATATCTTTTTAATGTGACTCGCAAACCTTGTTTCCAAAACTGTGTCTTTTTTTTTATATAGGCAATCCATTCCTATCCAAATACATACACACACATACACGGACATTAGCTAAACGATGTATAAGGGTGAATATTATTGACACTTTCGTTTGCTTGTACATTTTATATTGTTATTGTTTGTTATAATGGAAGCTTTTATTAGCGGAAATCACAGTAAATGCACTTGACTTCTCCTTTGTGTCTCAGTCAGCGTAATAAAAAGAAAACTGTAAGATAGAATAGGAGAAAAAATGGGACAGAAGAAAAAAAAACATCGGAATTAAGAAGAATGAGAAAGAGAAAGAAAGAGATAAAGACAAAACAAATGGGTTACTGACGAGACGGGTCATAAAAATGACATAAAAAATTTTTGATGGCAAGAAAAAGGATTCCTTCGTCCTTGAGACAGTAAAAGTACTTAAATTTGATGTGCAGAGGTCGTAACCGGTGTTTTACTTTCATTTTTATTATCTTTTAAATATAAGCCCTGTTGGGTGGTGATAATGGTAACGGGAGTAAGAGAACTTTTACAATTATAAACTTCTTCTTCTTCTTCATCATTTTCATTTTCTTTACTTTTTGTTTTTCTCTTAAAATGGTTATCTACAGAAATAATCTTAGTTGCTTTTATGGAGCATAAATGACGTCATTATCAACCACTCAATAATACGCGTTGTCTTATATATTTATGGTTACCTATACACAATTTGTTTTTTGTCATATATAATTCCCATATAACTCACAAACAATGGACAATAATAATAATAATAATAATACCAAAACAAAAAACAAAAAAAAAAAGAACAAACAACGCATAAACGAACATCATATAAAAAGAAAAAAAATCGCGAAACAAATTTAATCCGTATAGAATACAAAACACCCATCTTTTTCCAATCAATCACAATCCATGTACATACAAAATACAACATATAGGCACATACGTAGAGTAAAAAAATATCCAGTAAAAAACAGTGGCGCCCCCCCCTTTTTTCCTTTAAAAAAGAACAGAAAAAAAGGAAAGGAAAAAAAAGAAGAAAATACGTGTTGCATTTTTCATTCATTTATTTTATGCGCTTTATTGCCCTTTTCACATGCACTTGCATTGTATAAGTTTATATATTTTTAATGTTGTGTCGCGTGACGGTCAGTAATTCGATGGATTTTTATCCATCTACTCCTTATTCCTTTTATTTCTTTTCTTGTTTTGTTCTTCATCGAAATTCACTTCTTTATTATTCCAAATTGGTAACATGAAAATTGCACACATAAATAAAATACACAAAATACAAAGTGAGAAAGAGACACAATATAGACACATTATAAGTTTTCTTTTCGTTTTGGTTTTGGTTTTTTTTTTTTCTTAAATTTTTATTGGGGTAATTTATGGAAATCATTTTATTTATTGTACGTCTTTGTTTTATTCTAAAAAAGAAAATATCAAAGAAAATAAGACAGATCTCTTTTTAGGTGTCAGTTATATGGTTTAGAGCGTGGGATTTTTTTTGTTTTTTTATAAAATATTTTTACTCCTTTTTATCCAGGACATTATTTTCTTCTCTTCTACGTATTTTATTCTGGACACAAATTTGACAATATTAATTTGTAAAAAAAAGGAATTTTTATAAACAGAAAACAAAAAGATTAAACATGGGAAAAAAAATAACACGACAAACACGACAATTACAACACGTTGGACGACAACGATGCAACGAAAAATGATAATAATAAAAAAAAAAATGTTGTTCATAAAATATAAAAGAGACGACGGAAAAATATTTTTACTCTCTGACTAAATTACAACAACAACAACAACAACAACAACAATATATAAATAAATAAATAAATAAACAGAGAGAAAGAATTTTTTTTGTTTTTGTTAATTATGCGATTTGTGTAAAAGTCGCGCTTTTATTATTATTTTAATAATATTGTGTGTGCACCGATTACCTAACTACAAAAAAAAAAAAAAAACAAGACAACAAGAGAGTAAATTATTTTATATTATTACCTTCTACACTTATACTTTCACGTAAATATTCATGTATGCACACAGACACATACATACATATACATGCATATGAATATAAATAATAAAATGCAATGTGCAAATTTTCAATGAATTGTATTATACATTAAAATGTGCAAGTTTTATTGTTTTATAATTGATGATGGCTGATTTTAAAACTTGATAAAAGAAAAAAATGTTCATAATAATAATAATAATAATAATAATAATAATAATAATATTATAAGTACAGAGTACTAAATGTTTGTGTTTTCTCCTAAATGAATTAATCCTTCTAGTTGTTTATGTTTTTTGATTAAAAAACCAAAAAAAAACAAAAATGTACACAAATCTAAACGCGAGTACAACAACTTATTCACACCAGTAATAACAACGATAAACAACAAATATTAAACAGAAAGGTATTTAGTGACTTTTAATAAGAATATGTGAAAAATATTTAAAAAAAAGACGAAAATCTTTAGACGAAAATCTTTTGACAAAATTACCGTTTCTGTTATAACATATTTTCTTTATAAGTTTATTTGATTAAAAGAACAATTTAAAATTGCTGTGACAGTCAAACAATCTATAAATATTTTTTTTTATAAATTTAACTATACACAGACGACTGTCATAATTTCTTTCCTTTCCTTTAAGTTTTGTTTAATTTAGTCGAGACAGATTTGTTTTCCTTTAACATAAAAAAAAAATAAAAATATTTAAATATTTTTACTTCTTTCTCTTTTTAGAAATTCTTTTTGATCAAATATAAAATGAAGAGAAAAAAAAAAACTTGATTCTTTGGAATATTCTTGCATAACAGAAGTGAAGAAATAAAAAAAAAAACATACTAATCCCTACAGAGAATTTGTAAAAAATATAATTCTATAAATAAATACAATAAAGACATTAATTATTTAAATTATCGTCTTTATGCAAATTAAAAAATGTTTCTTCTCATAATAAAAAAAAAAAAAAAACGATGAAAATTTAAATTAATAAAAATGCATCTGCTTTTGTATTTTTATAGAACTTTGAAAGAAACGAATTAAATGAATGAAGTCAAATATAATACAATAATGAAATTTAAATGGAAACGTATCCTAAATTTCTCACCATTTAATCCGTTTATAGATTTTTTTTTTTCTTCAATATTCGGGAATTATTTATTTAAATTAAATGAAAAATTATTATTTAATTAAATGAAAAGATTATTTAGATTTTAAAAGTTAACAAAATTTGTTATTTTTTTAATGTAAAAACTTCTAAATTCAATCTATCTAATTATTTGGTAAAGACAAAATTTTCGAGAATTTCAATTGGTTTACAAAAGGATTAAAATATGAAATTATTGCAATTATTATTGTATGAATTTATTAAATTCTATTTAATTCGGTAAATAGAAAAACCGTACATGTCCTGATGTGTAGACAATTCATTTAATTGAATTGTAAGATTTCTCATACGGTCAGTATAGTCCAAGATTTTCACTGGGACTGTTTATCTTTGTATGATTCCAAAAGCTTTAATATTAAAATAAAATCAAATTAAACAAAAAAGAAAACTATTGAGAGAACACACTAAATTATTTAAGTAAATGTAAATTGATTATCGATAAAGAATTAGTTGTTTTGAAAGTGATAATTATATGAAAAGATCCTCATCTTTTTTCTGCAGATTTGTTAAATTTTTATTAAAAACAAAAATATGTTTTCCCATTAAAATATGAAAGTGAATAAGAATGCAAAAATTATATAACTAACTTAATTAGAATTGCATCTCCTCTGATGCCTCTCAAATGGCAACATGTCTAAGTAACATGAAAAATCTTACATGTAAAATTAAGTTAAATGACATCGAAATAACATAAACGCGTTAAGTGTTAAAATTGAACATAGAAGAACAATTCCGACGGCATTATTAAAAATTATTAAAAGAATTTTTGGGAGTTGATCAACTTCATAGAAAAAAAGTGAATATTTTTAATATAATTTCATAATTTAGTATCACAGTTAATTAGTTTTAAATGAGATGTATTAAAGTGGAATATGCACCTATACATCCTGACCACTAATTCCTTGAGTTGTCTTTTTTTTTTTGGAACGAATACCATAAATTGTCACAGAGTAATTAAAATTGTAAATTTTATAAATAATCAATGAAAAGTTTTTAATCAAAATATACCTTTAAGTTCTTTATATTTATATTAAATCCGCCACTGTTAATATTTTATAAAGAGAAGTTTAGTTAATAGTTTGAGACTGCATTAGAGGAATAATAAAACAAATATGCATTAGTCACTCTGTTAATGGCCTGGGAATTATGTTAATGAATTTTACGTTTTGCACTAAGCATATCTATATATTTATTTATTTAATATACCTTTAGTATTAGTTAGTTAGTATGTAAATAGTTAGTATATAGATATCTGTATAGAAATAATAGTGCACAGTAGGTATGCCCGTCTTTGATTAATTGAATATTTATATATGTTTACCTCTAATATACATCGTTAATTAATTACTATTGTATTTAAATTGTATATATCTATAAGTTATCCACAAATATAAAACGGAGTCAAGCACAAGCCACAAAACTATTTAATTTAAATTACCAAAAGACTACAAACAATACAAAATTTTAACACAAAAAAAATTTAAAATTCGAATAAGAAGTCATCGAAAAAAATCATTTAATTTCTCAATGTTTTCCTATATTCTTCCTCATTATTGTAAAAATTCCAAATAAGATCCTTATTATCTTATGTGTACACAAAAAACAGAAGTTAAAAATATTTATATAGAACAACAATAATAATAACAACAACAAAAAGAAGAATAAGAACAAGAACAAGAAGACGAACAACAAAAATCGCAAAATCTTTACTCGATTATTATTATTATTATGATTATTATTATTATGATTATAGTCAAAGTCAAGTCATACCAGAAACTCTCGTGCATTATTATTATTACGATGGTTATTGCCCACCTGTTTTTAGTACAATCCAAATAATATCGTTAAAACCGACGCGGCGACATACATATAGACACAAAATAGCAAAATTTATACTGGAAAATTTTTCTTTCATGTAAATGTATTTACTTCCTTGTATGCATACCTATTTGTGTGTGTGTGTGTGTATGTTTCTGTAACATTATTATAATCAGGGGTGATGAACTTTTTGAAATAAGATTATTTTGATATAAATTTATTATTGATTATTAATTTATTGATTAGTATAAAAATAGGGAACCAATTTAATGAAATAAATTATGCTCAATAATAAATCAGGAATAAGGATGCACTTTGAATTATATTCCTATGTCTAAAAAAAAAATCAATTAAAGAAATAAAATTAAATAAGATTAAAAAATTTCCTCACAGGAATTTAAAGAAAAATTTAATTTCTTTATAATTTGTCCCATCCCTGTATTTGTGTATCGTTTTCTATAATGTTGTGCAACCCAATTTTCGTTACTCAAATTTCATTCAAATACGCATAAAATAATAATGAACGATAATGGAAATGACCATGTCTCTCTGATGGTGTTTATTTTATAATATATAAATTTCTGTAGTATGTTTGTATATACGTATATATGTGTGAGTTTCTGTATCACCTCTTTCTCTTCAATAATTTTATACTCTTGTATATTTGTTTGTAGATTGTATGTAACTTTTGTACATACAAAATGAGCATTCAATTAGGCATGGAAACTAGACATTGTACAACAACAATTGCACATTAAACATCTACAATAACCCACCTCACATTATCCACCCATCTTATTCTACTGTGTATTAAAATGTGTAACTGAACTAGTAAACTGATCGACCCGAACCGAATGACTACTAAAACATCTCAAAACAACAAAATATTACGTAATCAAATATTATAAAATTTGCTTATATTTTCTTCTTCTTTATTATTTAATGGTGGCAACGTAAGGCCTTGAAACAAATATTTTCTTATTGACATTAGGACACAACGAACAACGTTCGCTTTGTGTTTATGTTGTTTTCTATACTATTTCTTCTTCTTCTTCTTATTCGTTTTCTTTTATTTTTTTTATATATATTTTTGAATATTATAATAAGTAGTGGATCGCGTGGGTTTAAGAACTATTTTTCACATTCTTTTTTTTTTTTGTTCTTTTCCTTTTCTTTTTTTATTTTACGGTTTTTCATTATTTTTTTGTTGTTATTTGTTAATTTTTGCGAACAAACAAAAAATTCCTTAATAATTAATTAGTTTTTCTGACAATAAAGACGTTTTGATAAAAAGATTTCAGAAGAAGAAAGAAAATAATCATAAACAGAATGTTTGTCTTTCTTTTTCTTTGTGTTTTTGATTTTATTTGATTTGACAAAAGTCAGGTCAAAATCGTGTATAACTTTTTAGCGTTATAGTTTTTTACCTAAAGTTTATAAATTTTGTGTTGAATCGATATACGGACGGAATATAAAATTTTAGTGCTTTTTATTATTTTAGTAATTTGTCTTTGTCCCAAAAAATTTCACTTCATATCGATCAAACTTCAATTCATCAAATTGATTATGCTCGATTAAATTTCCCCGGTATTTTATTCTGTATTTCTGTTTTTTTTTCTCCTGTTTTTTTTTTTTTGTTTCTATGAAAAATTGTTTCATATAAATATTCAGTTATGCCGCATCCATTTAATAATAATCCACTCAAAAATAAAAAAAAAATACTGAAAAGTAAATCATTTTCGTGTTCACCTACATTCCCGCCCGTTATACATTTTTGTATCAATCTCCGCTTATCCACCATATGCTGCTAGACATATTGTGTGTGTGTGTATATTAGATCGTGTGCTTGTGTATTTCTGTGTACAAATTGTGTACCTGCTCCATTATTCATTACGCGAAAAAGCAGAAAAGAAAAAAAAAGAAAATTTCAATTCAAAATCATAAACGATATCTATCGTACTCGATTAACCGTGCATCGTTTTCGATCATAAATTCTCGTCCAATTTACATTGTTTGTTTTTTATTTTTTTGCTTTTATAGCGTTACCTAATTCTGACAAATAATCTGTCATAAATGTCATAAAAAATCGATTATTATGATGGACAAAAAAAAAATATATTCAGGAAACTGAATAAAAAATATAAATCATAAAGGAGGAAGAGGTCAATCGCATCATGTTTAGCCGGACATTCACTAAACAAAAAAAAAAACAAAATAAACAAAAAAAAGTGTCGAAAATTTTCTATTGAATTTTCTAAAAAAATTTATAATTTACAATTTATTATTCATGTCATGATTGATTAGACATAATTCAATTGATATTCAAGTGTCGACACAATGATCGCAATATGAAGATTAGGATTTGAATAGAAATGAGCAATATAATAGAAAACCGCGCCGTAATATAAAAAAAAAAAGAAATGAAATGAAATGAAACGAAGTATAAAAGAAAAAGAAGACTAATTGCAACGTTCAGTTGAGTCAGCTGTTTTGTATTGTGTTTTTTTTTTTTGTAAAAAGGAGTTAAATTATTGACGTGATCAATTGCATTTTATTGTTCTCTATGGAATTTTTCCATTTCTAAATTTCTAAATTTCTAAAAATCGTTAAATATTTTGTTTGTTTTTTTTCTGTCTTTTATTTTCCCTTTTTCTTTCCCTACAAAAATGTTAATGATTCACATAATTTTCAAAGATTTTTAGAACTTCTGTCAAATGTGGGAAGGTATTATTGATGTAAGATTTTTCAATTGCTATTTTTAAACGATTTGAACTGGCATAACCATTTGAATTTTTAATAAGAACAAAACGATCGTATTACAGATTTTGTTTAATGTTTGCCAATCGATTTCGCCTTCCTTAAGAGTGCAATGGGAAAAATTACAAAAGTTAGGACAAAAAATAAAAAAAACGAGAAGGTGAATATTTTTAGGAATGCAATACCCTTCTCTTTGAAAAAGTTCCATTGAAAATGACAGTGCAATTAGGGTTGCTAATCTGAACATTATGAACGGAACAATTTTAATTGAACTTATAATGTAGTTACCAAAGATTTCATATTCTCCCTACACTCAGAATGGGATTCGAACTCATATTTTAAGTTATACACAACTGATTGTTTTTCCTATACTCTGCTTTTGTATGGTAATTCATGTACCCATAAAGTACTGACCTCGTCATTATGTTTTTCTAAAATTTAAAAAACAAAAACATCAAATCAAAACAAAAAACGCGTTTAAATTTAAATTGAAAAAATAAAAATAAAAGGGAAAAGGAGGAATAAAAAATACATCAGAAATAAATAAAAATGATATGGAAATAGAGTCATTTAAAAGGAACAGGAAAACGAAGCATACCTATATCTATAAGAAGAGAAGATAAAAAAAGAAGAAGAAGAAGATGAAGAAGGAAAGAAAGACGAAGACGAAAAAGAATATAATATAAAAATATAAAATCAACCTAAACTAAAGGCACGTGACTTTGCCTTTGAAAATCGACAAACTCTCAACCTCGACTGGTACCAAAAATATTTTTTTTTTTCGAATTTACGATTTGTTTTGATGTCTTTACGATTATGGCCCCGTTTACACAACATCAAATTTGCCATAAAATAACGGGGTTTCTTGTTACTGTATATATGGATATGCTTTGATATAAAATACACACACACACACGAATTCACATCAATAAACATCAGAGTTAAAGGAGTGTGAGTGAGATAGAGTGAAAGAGTAAAAGATGTAGAATGAGTTGAGTATATGATTGTGTAGAGAGTGTAGATTTTTTGGGTTGAAATCTTGAATGTAGTTAAGTTTATGATATTGCACTTTAATTGTTTAACAAAATATAAATATATATATATATATATTCATATACATAATATAAATTCAGTGAAATATATTTATTATTTGTTTGTTTGTTGTTATTGTTCTTTTTTATCGTCACATTTATGTTGGTGTTGGTCATGTTATTATTGTATTGTATAATATCAGCTGAGTTTAATGGCATTTTCTATATATAAAGTTTAGTTTTTTTTTAAAGGGAATTTAAAATTGATAAATTTGATTTAATTTAGGTTCTATTTAGTTTTTGTTTTGAACTTTTCTTGAATAGAAAATAGTAATGTAAACATTTATTTCAGTCATTGTAATGACGTCAGAATAATGATAGCATTATTTTTTGTTGCATTTATAATCGATAAACCCAATAATAAATAAATGAATGGAGAAAATTATACGGATACAATTTGTAGATAATTTATTTTTTTGAATTTAAAGTTGATTAACCTGAGTAGTAATTTCTATAAATTTCGGTCATTTTTACCTTTGCGGAGTATGATGAAATTTTCATGACAATAAACGATGTCCATCTTAGAATTTCATAAGATAAAATCTTCTTATTTTCTTAATTTTATAACTGTAAGATTTTGTCGTCCTGAAAATGTCACTATAAAAAAATCAAAATATAAAAATAAATTGTACTTAGAATGATTTATTTGTGACTATAATGAAAGTATAAAATACTTGAACCTAATATTAATTAAAAAAGACAAAAATATAGCAACAACAAAATAAATACTCTCATGAGCGATGGTATTTTTTTTTTTTTTTGTCTCTTTAAAATTAAATGAATTTCATTCAAGGTTTTCTTTAAAAATAAATATATTTTTTTTTTGGTTAATTCCCATCACCTTCAATAACTTTTTTTTTTTTTGGTTCTTGATAACAAAACTTCACGGTCTTGTTATTTGAACGTTTTCATTCTTGTTCAAAAGTTGAAAAAAAAAAAAAAAAACAGAAAAAAAAAAAATGCCGAAAAAACCAACAACAACAACAACAACAACAACAGAGAGTAAGAAGACAGAAACACAAGAAACAAAATTAAATATTCTATCCATATTGCGCGTATTACAATTGTCTGATAAAAATCTACACACAATAAAATTTATTGGTTTTTTTTTTTTATTATGGAGAGACCCGTCAAATTTTGTAATTTTTTTTTTTTCGTTTTTCGTTTTTTATTTTCAATTTATTATTTTTTTTGTTGTATGTTTTTTTTTTTTTGAGGTTTGTCAAGGTTTCCGTCGCCGTTATAATAATCGTCCAAAAGACGATTTTTCTCGCCTAACAATATTTTTTTTAGTTTTAGTTTTTTTCTTCTTCTTTTTCTCTTCTGGTATGATTTATGATTATATGACAAGACGGACAATTTACATAGTACACAGTCATCGTAACTCATAAAAAAAAAAACAAAAAAAAACATAGAAAAAATAAAATACATAATTTTCAAATTTTAAAAAACTTTATGAGCGACCTCGTGTTGACCCAAATTGTTTCGTGTTTGTTTTTTTTTTTTTTTTTTACTTATTTTTTCATAAATAAAAAAATTCCAACAATTGACCGTGTTTGTTTTGTTGTACCTAACCATTTTTTCTTTTCTTTTCTTTCAAAAAAACAAAAATATAAAAACAAAAAAAAAACCATAAAAAACTCAATCTAATTTGCATGAAATTTCAAAAAGAAAAAATAAATAAATGGAAGTAAAAAAAAAAAAAAAAAAAAACAAACAAAAAACGGAAATTCTATGTACGCGCGGGGTATCTAAATTGGAGGTCTCATAAAAAAACATAACAATTGTTTATTTTTAGAAGACCGACAATAAAACTTCTGTTTCAATTGTTTCGAATGCACAGAATAAAAAACAATTTCATAAAATAGCCAAAAAAAAAAACAAAAAGATCAATTGCAACAATTACAGACGCCTCTATTAATGACTACGAACGTATAGAAGTGAAATAAAAATTAAATAAAAACTCCGTTCAAAATGTTTTTGTTTTTTTTTTTTCATTTGTGATAAAAAAAAAACCAGAACATAACGAAAGAAGTTATGAAAAAAAAACCCCGCGAAGTTGAGGAATTCTGGTACAGAATTTTTAATATTTGTATAAACGAAATGCATTAAAACATGAGGTCCCAAGGAAAAACACGTAAAAGTGACATTTGATCTTTACAAAATGAATTATTGTCAGAAACGAACAGATCTATTGAATTTTCAGATTTTTAGTTGTTTCTTTAGAATTGTTAGAAATCTATTTTTGGTCACAAGCACGGTAGAGATTAATAAAATTAATCCACTAATTTTTAAGAAAAATAACAAATAAATCTTTGAGATCTGTATTTTTGTGTTGTACCCGTTGACAAGCCAAATAAGTAGTTGAAATTTTTCTTATATTTTTGTATCAACTGAAAAATACGGGAATTCATTTATTTATAACTTATAGGAATTAATATACAATTGATTTTGTTATTCTTCTTTGAATTTTGTGTGTTTGTGTCACATTCAGAATCCATCTTCAGTGGAATTCGATTAACGAACAGAAAAAAATAAAAACAAAATGAACAAATAAAGAAGAAAAAAAAATGATTCAAAATGAAGAGACATCCAAATGGGGATATTGAAAGACAAGCAAATATGGGTTGGTGGGTAAATCGAACTAATTGCTGCCATGTCAGTCGATTCTCGTAAGCGAAGAAAAAAAAAAAACAACCAAGGCATAAAAAATAAAAAATAAGTAAAATGAAAAAACAGAAGAATTAAAATAAAAAAAAATTGTTGAGTTGGATTAAGTTGTCGTACATCAGGAATATGCTAATTAAATTGAATTGGAGAGGTTGTTTTTTTTTTCTTATATGCTGCCGTTTTTTTTTTATAAATAAAAAAATATAAATAAATTAAAAACGAGAATAATCCTCATTTGTGATTGTGGACAAGAACAACACGGTATTCATTTTGGGTTTGTGTCTGAGACCAACAGGAAAAAAAAAATACAGAAACTAAAAATACATATAAATAAAATTGAAACAGCCAAACGAGAACAACAGACGGATTTATAAGAAAAGAATTTAGCAAATTCCTAAAAATCACGAATAGAAAAAAACAAAAATAAATAAAAAAACAAAACAGAACAAAAACAAAAACAGAAAACAACAACAAAAAGAACAAGACAACGAAGAGGAAACAATTTTGAGACAACGCACATTGTGATATTGTTTTTTTTTTTTTTTTTGGTGAAACGTTAAAAAATGTTGCCAATTTATACGAAAGCACTATGAATCAATTTTCAAAAATAAAATTCCTTTACAGGCACGATTATAAGAAAACATAAAATATTTTCAAATTGAAGGACAAACAATTTTTTTGAAGGTTGCCAAATAAACCATAATATAAGAAAAAAAACATACACATAAATATATAGAATAATTGAAACAATTATGAATGACGAAACATATTAATCACTTAAGTAATTGAGTCACTTAATAAATGTTTTACGGATAATAAATGTGCATCTGATATTCATAAATCACAAACTAAACAAGATAAACTGATTATAACAAAATGAATGAATAAAGAAACATGTTCGTCTCACATTTTATATTATTATGTTTGTCTGTTTTGTCGTTTTTGTTTTCCGTTTAAAAACGTTTATTCAAGATTCAGTTGTTTTTTTTAAGTGTCATTTTGAGATTTAACTTAAGTCTAAAGAAATTTTATTTTAATTTTTATGCGTTTGATAAAATAAGAAGACAAAAAAAAAGAGTATATTTCTCTAGTTTCATTCATCTTCCATCTCAACCCCTTTACAATTTTACATCTGCGCTATATTAAAGGAGTGAAGAGTAATGGAGAAAAAATGGAGGCGGCAGTACAAGGACAGACCGACCGACCATATCGATGGTTTTTCATAAAATTTATACCCAAAAAATTTTCACATAAATCATCAAGTAATTTGTGTTTTGTGAAAATGAAGAAACTTTATTAATGGGGGAGGATTGTGAAGTGCGAGAGGGGAATTTATATATGAAAAAGATGGTGTCGCTGGTTATGAGTGTTTTTGAAAGATAAGATTTAGGTCAAAAACTCAAAATGTTAAAGTTTTTTTTTTTTTTGTTATTTTGATAACAATTGGCTCGATCATCCGCTTATATTTTTTTTCACTTTCGTCCATTCTTTCCTTACCGTAATTATAAGTTTTCTCGTTTGTAAATCAGTGATGATGCATTTAATTCAGATTTTAATTTATCCAAAATTTGAGTATTTAAATGGCGTTATGGTTTATCAAAACAACAATATCAGCATAATTTAATGTTGATTTTGTCATAGCTTGCTGTTAATTGTTGCTTTGATTTAAAATATTGATGACGTTCATGAGTGCTTTAAGATTAACAAGTTTGTAGTTTTGGTATGAAATTTAATATTTCGTTTTAAATAATAAATATTCCTTTTACATAAATAAACATGAAATAATCTAATGTTACAGAATACTGATATTCGCACGCACATTCTTAAATTATTCCAAAACTTTACCTAAAAAATCTTACAAATCTTTCTAAATTCATATAAATTTTTGTCCATCCATGATAAATATTTTTGTTGTTGTATCTAATACAACAAAATAAGGCGCCGTTGAGACGTTTTAAAAAACAAAAACAACAACAAAAAAAAAAAACAATCCAAAGAGACGATACACAATCATCGACAATTCTCTATATTCTATATGGAATTTTATTTATCTTTCGTTTTTCTTTTTCTTCTCTCGTTTTTCGATATTTTTCCTCAGCCCACTAACACCCCATATAATAAAAATAAAATCCGCAAGATGCAATGAGATTAATGTTAATTCCACTTTTTTTTTTATTTTTCTCTCAATTGATTCGATGCAATTGTAAATTTTCCTTTAATATAAAATATATATTTTTCAATTTCAATTTTAAATAAATAAATTTTATTGAATAACTTTATTCAATCGAGACGCTTTTTTTTCTCCCAAGAAAAATTTATTAGTTTTTATTGTGTGTTTTGTGTTCTGTGCAGATCTTATTACACACCAAATATATTTATAATGTAAATTTAAGTTTTCTAAATTATTGAATGAATATTTTGTGTTTATTCATATTTTAGTTTATTCAAGAAAATCCGTTATTTAGCGGGGTCTACAGAAAGCCAATTAAAATTTAAAATTAAATGTCTTAGTTAAGAAAAAACATTCATAGAGGAGAGAGAAAGGGGACCATGAAAAAAGAGCAATTAAAATTTAGTTTAATTTTATTTCAATGTTTATAGAATTCTTCTTATATGTTCAAAAGAATTATGTGACATCTTATCAAAGATTATATAGCTTGTGAATTTTTTAGAAATCTCCAAAGTACAAAAAATATAAATAATAAATCAAAAAAAACTTTATTATTGTGAAAATTATTAATTAAAAAAGAATCACATGCATGTTGTATTAACAAAATAAAATCATATATTAACACGCTAACTACGCATAACTATTATAAAATGACAAGACATTCATAATTTATATTCACAATCGAAAACAATAAAACCATACAATAATTTTCCTGTATAACCACTTGTAATGTCCTTGTATCCCACGAAGCGAGTACATAATTCCTTTAATGCACACCCAGAGGCAAAAAAAAAAAAAAAAGAACCAAAAAAAAAAACGAAAGTTCATAAACTAAAAATCACGGAACCCTCTTTCGTGTAATATGATGATGATGATGATGGCAAAATGGGTATGAGGTAAAGTAGTTTAGTTTCCTTGCGCTCTCCTGCACAAATACAAGAGTATAAAAATAAAAATGAAATTTTGTATCCTACAAAATTGTTCTTTCATTCACACACACACGGACAGAAAAAGGCACGGTTAACTGATGAAGTAAAAGGAAAACGCATTAAAGTTGAATGCGAATAACGAAGATAGAGAAAGAGAGTTAGAGAGAGCGATAATATAATATACCAAAAGAGAGAACTTTATAGGAGATAGGGCAATCACTTAAAAAGCAATACCATAACTAAAATTTTCACTCCACTCTTTTTTCTGTTTTCTGTTTTCTTTTTTTTTTTTGGGTTTCAAGTAGTCCCCTCATCCAACCATTTTTCCTTCGTTTCTTTCTGATGTTGTTGTTTTTTTTATCTTGAATTGTCGAACTAAGCAAAGAAGTAAAACAGAGAAGGATATAAAAGGGAAGAGGAAAAAAAAACTCACTGAAAATGAAGAAATTTACACGCCATAACGATACAAAGGCATTCAAAGGTGTGGACTGTTATATAGAGTTAGAGTTGACAGGGTTGTTGTAAGAATTTAAATTTCTTTTTTAAAGTTTTACAAAATTTAAAAATATATTTATATTTGTATTTTACACACTTCATTATTCATTGGGAATTATCATTCGGAATTCTCATTTGAATTATTGCCTTAATTAAATCAGTACTTTTTTTTTCTTTTTCTATCGGAAATATTTCACATCTGAAAACTTTGTAACTTTTTTAAATTTAGTAAAGTAAAAATAAAATTTTCTGAATAAATCATTTGATTTTACATTCAATTATTTATACATTTATGCATTAATTTCCCACTATCAATTTATCAGTTTTTGCTTTCACTTGAAATTATAGAAATGAATGCAACAGATTTGAAGAATAAAATTCTTTAATAAAATTTTATACAATTTAATGAAATTGATTTTATCAACTTTTTGTCTCAACTTAATAATTATTCGTTTCTTCCATTTAATCTTTAAATAAAATTTTGTATATTAAGCATTATGTGTATGTTTAAGAATATAAATAAGAAGCAGAGTCATACACCATTCCTCAAATTTAATTCAAATTTCGAATTGTTATTGGGGTTTTTCTACTTTGTGATAAAGCACACTTTTATTATTGGACATGCAGTAAAGATTGTGTTCTGTACAAATTTTGACGAAAACCTATATTAGTTCAACAAAAAAATTAGACATCGTTATTTAATTGTTCTGCATTAAAATTAAAAATTGAAAATTTTGCATTACAGAATTGTATTTAATTAGATTTACACAAAACTTTAAACAAAGTTTACGCTATTCGTTTTGCTGGTATTTATACAAAAAGTATAATGAAAGCTTTAAAAGATGAAGTTCACTTTTAATATCTTGACATTGTTTCTTTCGTATATATATGTCGTATACATCGTATAGAATCTTAATAGCTATACAAATTTATTTTCTTTTCGAACAAAAACAAAAAAAAAGAACGAAAGAAAGAAAGAGAAAAGTGGTAATATGTTTTGGTCAAGAATTATTATTATTATGTACAAGAACATAGTATATATTATTCTTTCGTAATCTAACTAATAGAATATAATAAAGTCTAACGAAAATGAACAAAAATGATGTTGTAATGAGGCAACTTAATTTGTAAGGTAAAATAATTATAATGGGACAAAACAAAAAAAAAAAAAAAAGAAAGAAATAGGAGAAAAAACAAAACACAACAACACAAAAAGGTTCACATAAAATAAGACCTTGAGTTGATTGGACACTTTGAATGTACAGGTATAAAGGTAAAATATTTTTACTTGGAATTACCTCAGTTTTTTTTTCTGTGTTCTTCGTTGAAATTGAAAAAATTAAAAAAAAAAACTAAACTAACCAAAAAATAAAATAAAACGGAAAATAAAGGAATTGTATAACAGCCGGACCACCCTGTGACATACCAAAAAAAAAATAAGAAGAAGAAGAAAAAGAAAAAGAAGAAAATAAAAAAGAAAAACTGTATACGTTGAAACATGAAGCAAACAGTGGCTCTTTAATTTGAGTGCTATAATAAAATGCAGGGTTTCCTCTTTCTCACTCGTTTCGCTATAAACACACTCAAACCTAAACACAAAAAACCGTATCATTTTTACCTTTAAATGTACGATAGATTTTTTTTTTCCTTTATTTCTCTTTCACTCTCTCTCTATTTAACTCTCTTGAATTTTATTTGTCTTATTGTTGTTATTGTTGTTATTTTTCCACTTTCCATAGTAGCCTCAAATTGTGGTTTCTCTTTGTTTATACCATAAATAAGTTTTTTCTTGTATATACAGATTAAACCATAAAGGGATGATCAAGTTAATATTTTCTTTCTTGTTATGAAAAATAATAAAAATATTAACGAGAAAGAAAAACAAAAGCAACTTTAGCGAAGTGACAAACCAGACTATTTGAATTATGATTTTGTGAGTTGATGTTTTTTTTTTTTTTTGGTAGAATCTCTCACTTGACACTTTGGTGATTTTTTTTACGCGTTGCTGTTGTTGTTGTTGTTGTTGGTAAATATTATAAGATAAAAACCAAAACAAAAACAAAAATAATTCCGGATCTTACATAAAAATATAGAAAGAAGAAAAAAAATACCAAAAGAGACGACGCCATTATAGAACATGCTGAGAGATCTTGTATATCTCTCTATTGGTTGGAATTTCAAATTCATAAATCATCTTTTAAATTAGAATGCGTTTTATTTGCTCATTGTGTGTATGTGTGTGTGTATGTGTGAATGTGTGTTTGTCTTTCTTGTATGTTGCTGTTGTTTCAGTTACTATATTATAAATTTATTCGTTTATGTTTTTTTTTCTTGTGTTTTGATAAATAGAAACATGAAACCAAAGAAACTAAAATACAAGAAAAACATATAAATATATTAAAGTTAAGAAAATGCACACATGCACACACACACAGAAGACGATGATGAAGAATAACGTATACAATAACAAATTTATAAAAATAAAACGCCAAAAAAACTTGCGAAAAAAAAAAAAAAACTCTTATAGAAAACCAAGAATTATGCAAATAATCTTCTTATATATATTTTTTTAACTTGAAAACTCGACTTGGGTTCGTGTTAAAGAAGAAAACAGAAAAAAAGTCCAAAATAAAAAAAAAAAGTTAAAACTTAAAAAACAGAAAAGTAAAAAAAAAAAAAAAAACTCAAAATATAATAAAAACGCGCGTTTGATTTATGTTCAATTATTATTATTTTTCGTCTTTTCTTCTTTTTTCTTTCATTGTTGTTGTTGTTGTCTTCGTTCAACATCTTTTTTTTTTTTTTTTTGTTATAACTTTTTATATATTCATCCAACGCGTTTTTTGATGGACTAAGTGAGAGCCAATGTTTGTTTTTCTGGGTAATAAATTTCTTCAAGGGAATATTTCCCATGAAATTCTCATTTCTTTTTTTTTTCTCTCCATTTTGATTGTGTGAATTTAATTTATAAGATGTTAAAGGCTTTTATTTTGAAGAAAATTTTTATATAAGCTTTTATAGATTAACATTTTAACATTGTAACAATACAAACGCTAATAAATTTATAAAAGTACGCACGGGTCACTAATGTACAGAATTTATTTCAAACAAAATAAAATTAAAAGACTTGAATCTATTACATTTTAATCTGGTCAGACAGATGAATAGTCAAACAATATTTAATGTTTTGTCCTTCAATAAATTTAGCGAATGGTAAAATCTGTTGTAATCTTAGAATACAAATATCCGCTGTATGTCCCACTAAAAAGTGTAAACCCAAACTTTGAATGTTAATGGTTGATTGTTTTCTTTTATTTTTATTTTAATTTCAGTGTTCTCATTTTTTTGTTTTAAGTTTCCATTACCAAATCAACATTATGGAACTTTCTGTTTTGTTCTTGTGTTTACCACAATCCCCATATTCTTTTTAAGAAATCATTTTTAAAGCACACAACATTATTAAAACTGTTTACTTTCATTATTATTATTATTATTTTTATAATTTGAATGTTTAGCCAAATAAATCGCCAAAATAAAATATATTCTGTTTTCCCACACACATTATAAAAATATGTTCCCTCTTCGTTCGTATTTTTTTCTTTTAGTCACACTGCGTTGTCGTTTTTTGTTCAGTTTATTAAATGTGTGTCTACATTCCATACGATATACACATTTTATCAGTCAAGTAGAGAGAAGTATAGAAAAAAGAAGAAGAAAGAAATTTTTTTTTTTTTGTGTAGAGAAAAAAAAAGCCGAAGAAATTAAAAAATTAAAATTAAATTAATAAAAAGAAAAAAAACAAAATCGTAGCAAATTAACATTAATTTTGCAAGTAGCAACAAAAAATACAAAATATATTTATTTTTTTGTTTGCGCTGATGTCGACAGAGAATATTTTGTCTATAATAAATCTCGTCTCACTTGTTCTTCTTCTTCTTCTGTTTTTTTATTTTGTTGTTGCTGGTCGTTGTCTCTTATAAATATACTAACAGAATATACAGAAAAAAAAACCAAACAACGGTCAATGTATGATAATGAGAGAAAATTAATTAATCTGAATAAAAACAAAAAAAAAAAAAAATACAAAACAAAAAAAAAACCAACCGTGATTATGTTAAATTATTTTTCCCGCGCGCGCGGTTAATTTAGATAAGTGAAGTTTTTTTTTTCTGTTCTCTCTCTCTATGTTTCTTTTTTTATTCTCTTCTATGTTTGTGTTATTGTATCAAATTTAGTATATTTTATTTTTGTGTGATTCAATTCCACTCCCAATAAAGTCTGACCACTCTTTTATATTATATTTCATATAAATAAACGATAAATTCTAGTGTATAATATGCGACATACAACGGCTGACACAAATTATTTGGCGCCTCCATCAAATATACAAAAAGTTAAATCATAATAAAAACTAAAAACTAAAAAACAAGAAAAAAAAAACTCATCCGCGTGCATCATCATCATCTATCGCGCACCCTTCCATTGTCACTTTCTTTTTTTTTTTATTCATTTAATTTTTTTTTTTTTTTGACACCCTTCCTTATACAACACACACACACACACAGAAACAAAAGGACAACAAGAAAATAATACCTAATATTAATTTAACCATAACTATTTAGTACGTGCTAGAAAATTATAATTTTTTTATGTTTTTAATGATGAGAATAATATCGTGTCTCTTGTCCATCAATTATTAGAACATTAAAAATAAAAAAACACCCTCCAACAAAATACTCCCCAGTAAAAATTTTACCCTGAAGCAAACTATGGAGGTATATTTTTTTTTAATATTAAATTGAAACGAGTGAAATGTAAAAAATGTACTTTAAAGTTTTTCCTCCGCATTCATATTTTTTTTTTTTTTATAAATTTAATTTCGCCTCACGACTCACAACAAAACCAAATGAAAAATAAATAAATGAGAAGAAAAGATTTAATTTGAATTTCTATAAATAAATGCATCTAAATTAATTAGTTGGATCATTTATTACAATTTTAAATTGTTTGATGTACATCACTAGTTTGGCTACCCAATTACAATTATACAAAATACGATATACTTTTCACATTTTAAGATTTACAACATTTTAAGGAAAATTATTTATGAGCGCTTTAGAGTTTAGACAAATAATGGAAAGCAAAATTTAATAAGATAAAAAAAAATGTTGAGAATTTTAAGCAGATGCAATATTGACCTTTTCCTTCCTTATAAATTTTCTGCAATATTTTATTTAAATTGAATTGTTTTAATGAAAGTGCGGTAGAAGTTATAAATTTACTTTTAGAATTTGACAAATAGAAATTTTAAAGGTGCGTAAAGAATTATTATAATGAAATCACAACGATAATGTTTATTTTAAGACACTGGCGTTGAAATAATAATAATTGTTATGTCTGAATTTTAAATATTAAATCTGAACACAGTTTTTTAAAAATCAGTTCAATTTTCGTTTATTCAATGAAATAATTTTTTTGTATTTTGAAGTATATAATTGTCATACTTGTATATCTATTATAATTAATAAATTATTTAAGAAAAATGATTCTAGAATTATAATTTATTTATAATTAAATAGTTGTTACAAAGCAATCAGTTATAGAATAGAAGAATAAATTTATTTATAATTAAATAGTTGTTACAAAGCAATCAGTTATAGAATAGAAGAATAATAAAAAAAAACTGGTCGATGATCCTATGGAAAAAAAAAATTCCTGAAGTTTTTCTTTTGAATTTATAAATTAATGTTTTCTGTATAATTTATGCGAATATAAAAGGCTAATTTTTCAAAATCTTTGTTGTTAAAAAATCATCTCCTTCTTCTTCTTCTTTAATGCTTTATTTTTTTTTTTTTAATCAGAACATTTGTTTTGACGTTTGGCCAAAAGAAAATAATTTAAATTGCATTTTGGTCGGCCATTTTTAAAAATAATG
Organism: Pedicia rivosa; assembly: GCA_963082725.1. NCBI lineage: Eukaryota > Metazoa > Arthropoda > Insecta > Diptera > Pediciidae > Pedicia > Pedicia rivosa. The sequence goes on along the minus strand of OY720153.1, from coordinate 3,488,971 downwards.
GAATGTTTAATTGGTTTGGCTGAAGTCTTATAAAAATAGTCAAGATGTGAACTTTATGGCAAAATTAAATAAAATTGAAACAGAAAAATTTTCAAAAGCAAATCAACGGATCAAAAATATAACTTTTTCTTGGATTCACTCCAAACAATTCTTTACAACTTTTTTTTCTTCATTTTCTATTTCTTTATTGTTTTTTTTTTGTATAAATTCTGTAATACTGTGTGGCCATCCTCTATCATTACAACATCATATCATTATTCTATCCATTTTTCTAGTATAATATTGTGAACATTCTTAAACTCCATTTAGTCACAAAAAATATAAATTTATCTGTGCAATTAAGAGTAAATTATTATATTTATAATCACAAAATCTTATGGATCCATTTTCATCAATCATTTCGCAATCTCAATTATTTTTGAGCTTTTGTTCGTACAGAAATATTTATATTTAGTTCATATATAAAAATTTATGAATTAAAATCCTTCATTTTTCGTTTCAAATAAAATGCAGTTGTAAAAATTGACGAGCAATTGTGAGTAGCGATGGTGCATTTGGGCCTAAGTCTTAATTGAACTAAAAATCAATTTTAATTAATCAAAACAATTATTGTCAATGTTAGATTTATTAATCCATTTATATTATTCAAAATATAATTAATTGGAGATTCGTTGATCCATACTGATCACTTAATTCCATGTCAACATCAATTTTATGTTTGCTTCTATGTAGGATTAGATTCCATCTAATTTTCAAGAATTCATTACGAATTAGAATTAACAAAGTTCATTTGAAAAGGTCAAATTAATGTTATACAATATAATGTCCAGTAAAAATTCAATTTAATGAACGCTTTCCACAAAGTTCTAGGATTTCCCAGGAAAAAAAGGAAAAAAAGCAATTTCTCAAAACTCTGAAGAAGAAAAAAAAAACTGAAAATAAATACAAAAATATGCAAATTTGTTAATTTTAAAAAGAAAATCCTTAGAAGAAAAAAAAAATGAAAAATAAAGGGAGAAACAAAGTGAAAAAGGGCCGTAACACAAGGACGAAGTTTATATAAATTTATAAGAAAGATTCATTTTCTATAATAAATTTGGATTATGTTGAAAACCATAATTCAGTCTCAAAATAAAAAAAGGAAAAATACTGATGTAATGAGAGTAAAAATATAAAGGAGCTTGGAATCTGATGCCTTTAGGATTAATTACGTCATTATAAATATAGAAGAAAGAGAAAAATAAAATTATTTTCAATGTGTAAAAGAGAAAGACAAAGAAAGAAAGATAATGCGAGAACACTAATTAAAAACAAAAAACGGAAAATTTTATAATACAACAAAAAAGAAAATACAAGATAAGATGAAAATATCGTGTAACCTTCTTATTTTGTTTTTATTATTAAATTACATAAATTTAACTAGAGCCCATATAAATATCAACATTTTTCTTCTTTTTATTTATTTTTTTCTTGTTATTGGAGTCGAAAGGTTTTTCATCGTTATATTAGATAATATAAGTTACATGATCATCATCATCTAAGAATTATGTTTCTCTTTATACAAATTTTCGAGGCATATTAAAATTGAAATTTTTAATTCATTTGATTTTGAATTATTTATTTTCACCAATGAATAATTAAACTGTGATCTTTTGAATTCCAATGAGATTTCCGATAGTAGACAGCCATATACTATTATTCCTCTTCTCATGCCAGATAAATTTACTGCAATTAAAATTCTAAATAGAGAATCGAAAGTGTTGAAGTTGTAAAAGTTTTTACCATTTAAAGAATTTAGTTTTTTCTATAAAATTCCCGCGTATTTTTTCCTCGATTTAAACGGAGTCTTCTTACATATAAACTAACGTACAATCTATTATTGATTTATATTTTTCACAATCTCATAGATTTTAAACTGATTAAAACTCTTAAATTTCCACAAGACGATTTAGGAAATTATATACACAATTTTCTCAATTGATTTTTAAATTTATTCATTTCTTTTGCCCATTGTCTTTATCATTCCATTTCGTATATATATATCAACCTAACCATTTCCCACACCCAATTGAATAGTCCAAACTTTAAAACTCTTCTATATAAATACCTTAATCTGCCCGCAAAATGTATAATATTACAAAAGTAAATTCATTGAAAATGTTTTTGGAATGGCGAGAGTGGTTTGTTTTTTGGGAGTTTTTTTTTTGTTTTTTCACTTGGAATGAGAATTTGTATATAGTGTAGGTATTTATATATAGAAATGCAGGGTGTATACCGATATATAGGCAAACGTGCGGAGGTATAAAATGGACCACATTGTTCCGATATATCCAAAATGCTAGATTCAAATCTTATATATATCTAAATCTGGCTTAAACCACGCTCACCCATTATTTATCTTGGATTCATTCTAATCCCAAAAACGAACTCTCTCTTATACATAGGCAAGCAGATACACACACACATAATAAAATGTACACAAACACAAAAATACATTCACCTACCCTATTATGTTGTCTCTTCTCAGTCCTGCAAACCCTCCCTCCCTTAGAATCGCTTATATTCTGTTAGCCAAGATCTAAACCTTGAGTTAAAATTTTTATTTATAGTTTTTTTTTTCAATAATTAAGTATAACAAACGCCAATTGTGTGTTCTCTATTTTTGAAAGAAACAGTAAATCAATCGATTTTAGTTTCGGAAAATGAACGGAATTTATTGAATTGAATTGTCTATTTGAAGTTGCATCCAAAGATTATTATTAATAATATTATCATCGTTTTAAAGCTGGAATAAATGAATTAACTGAGAAATTACCTCAATTGTAAAAATAACAAACAGAAACAGAATCAAAAGTCCATTTATTTTAAAACATACATTTTTTGTTAATAATTTTATTATTTTCGACGCGAAAATAAATGGTCTGACATTATGAACAATGAACAGAAGTGATGACAGCTTCCCTCTTCATCTTTCCCTTCATCTTCAATTTATTTATATACAGATATTAATTGCAAACAATTCATCACTTTCAAAAATGGATAAACAAAATAGTAATCATCTTAAAGTAATACATATTTCATAAAGGACATATTGTCTTATGTCCTCACCTATTTTTGTCTCGTTTACTCTCCTTTGGGACTTAATTCTAGTCCAAAAAAAAAACTCTAAAGATTTACTGTCTCAACATCTCAGCAAGACGGTTAAGATTAATTTCGAATGGAAATTTTTTTGTTCTGTTTATTTATAATATCTGTTTCTTTTGTTTATTTGTGTGTGTGTAAGTTTGTCGTATACATTAGAGTTTGTGTCGTATCCTGTGGATGTCATCATGACTTTATAATAAAAAAGTTATACATAAAACATGTTCTTGATTCAATAAACCTTCCCTGTTTTCATAATTTTTGAATTCTTTCCCTTGATATAAATTTTCTGAAAATTAAAAAAATTATATTATTGATAAAAAATAAATAAATCATTCTTTGCCTTTTGCAATTGTAAAATTAGTGTGGAAATTAATGAAAGTTTCTTACATTTATATTCTGAGAAACACTGACATAACTTTCAGTAAAATCTTCAATGATTGGAAAAGTAGATGATGCTGAGAAAATGAGTTGAACGTTAAATTAAATTCATGAAAAATATTTAAACAAAAACGCCTCCTCCTTATACAAAAAAAAATACGTCTTGCATTGGTGTATGCCCCATAGAGATTTCATTCCAAAAATTCCATATTCTGTTAAAAGAACTTTCTAAACTCAAAACTGGATAATTTTCTTGCATGCAAATGAAACTTTTGGTCTCGCACGTCTAATGATGACAAGTTTCTTGTTGCTTTTATACGTAAACTTATATGTTCAAATAGGTGTATGTTTGTGTGTGTGTGTGTGTTGTATGTGTGTGTGTACATATTTGTTATATAAAACATGAAAAGTCAGTGTGAAAACTCTTAAGTTTATTAGATAGTTTTTGTCTGTGGCTGGTTAAAATGTCTACATATATTATTATGGTATGGTTATTATTGTTGTTGCTGTTGCAAATATTTCTTAGCTTGTCCTCTCTCTCTCTCTCTCTCTCTTTTCGTGTATTTATAAAAATTTAAAATTAAAAGTTTTTCTTTTACCGTGCGCATTTTATTTCACTTAATAATAATTTTTCTTTTTTACAAGAACAAAAAAAAACTAAAATAAAATTAAATTAAAACAATTGCGGACGCGCATATTCTAATAATAGTGTCCTAAGGGAAATTCATAAGGAATTCTTTTATATACATATTTCTACATACCCCATACTTTTTTTTGTTTGCTTTGTTTCCTTATGGTTTCTTATTATTATTATTATTTTTTTAATACCAAAAATGAAAGAGACGATGAAAAAACGCAAATACAAAAAATATTGTTCCTTTAGTCTAAAAGAAAAAAATAAGTACTAAAATATACTAAAATCTTTCATTCATGTCGCCTCTTATAGATCGCTCAACTTGAATAACAAATTTATTTTCCCTCAACGAAAAAAAAAAAAGGAAAAAAACACCAAAAATAAATAAAAAAAAAAAAAAAGAGAAATTCCTCTTTTTTTTCTGCATCCAAAAAGGGAGTTTTTCCATTAACATCATCACGCAACAAAAAAGAAAAAAAAAATGAAAAACAGAAAAAAAGACGAAAATATGAAAATTCCTTTTGTATACATCAAAAAACCACCACCACAACCAACAACAACAACAACAACAAAAAATAATAACAACAACAATAAGAAAAAAAAAACTATTTCTCAATTTACTTGGCTCTGTATAAAAGGGAAAATAATATATAGAATGAAAATGGTTAAGACGAAGACGAAGATGAAGTGGAAGATTTTCTTTTCTCTTTGTTGTTGTTGCTGTTGTTTTTGTTGTTGTTGTTGTTGCGCCTTAGTATTATTATTATTATTATTATTATTATTTCTTAACGTTGGTAAAACGCCATCCTTTTTCATTTCACTGATCTTTGTATCAAAGGATATAAATTTTCCTTTTTTTTTTTTCTTTCTTCTTCTTTTTCTTCTTTTTTTCCTTTTTATCATTATTCCAATTCCTATTCCTATTTCTTATATAGCAAAGTCCTGAAGAGCAATTTATTTCTGTCTTTCGACTTTTTTTTTTTCCCGTTGCCTCATTCTTCTTCTTCTTTTTCTGTTTTTCCTTTTTTTTTTTTGCGTTCTTCATGATAGTATCCATATATATATATATATATTCGTCCTTAAATCATCCCATCAAAAAGGAGGTACACCAACACAAACATATACATATATGAATAGATGTATGTATGTGTAAAAAAAAAGAGATAGAGCGAAAGAAACAAGTAAAATCATGAAAGGAGAGCAGAAAATACAGAACAGAAAAAACAAGAATAAGAAGAAGAAGAAGAAGAAAAAGAAAAGAGGAAATAGATCGATCTTATGGGTATACTATAGGCGGGGTTGAGGGTTTGGTGGAGTTAGTGGGGTTGCTTCTTTTTTCGTGCTTTTTTTCCTCTTTCTTCTTCATCTTATTTGGACCAAAAAAAAAGACAGAAGAGGAATAGGGGATTATTTTTTTGGGTTGTTGTTGTTGGCGTTGTTGTTGTTGTTGTTGTTAGAAGGGGGTTACTTCTAGAATACCATTCTTGCAATTTCGCTGTCGTATCTAAGGTAATAAATCAAGCTGATGCATGGCTTCGGCAAGACGGATTCTGTTTTTCTATGTATATGTTAGTGTGTGTTTGTATGTATGTTTGTGTATATATTTGCCTGTTTTTACCCACAGGGATGGTAGGATGAGATCTGAATTAAGTGGAGGAATGGGTTATTATGGTGGTGTTACTGATGGTGGTATATATGGAGGGGGATTTTTTTTTGGGATGGTTACACAATTCCAACAACCAAAAATACAGAAAAAGTTTTTTTCTTTTTGTTTTTTTTTTTTTTGTTTGGTTTCGAGTTTCGAATGGTATGCGGTGAAGATTTTTCTTTTTTTGGCTGAAAAAGAATAAGAAGAAGACAAAAAGAAAGAAAAAAAAACAAGATCTGAATAAGAATGAAGAAAAATATAAATTGATGCCAACATTATAAAATATTTAAATTTCTACCGCACAAACGCGATTTTTCTTTTTAACAAAAAAAAGAAAAAAAAAAAGAAGACGAAAAAAGAAAATAAAATAAAAATAAAAATAAAAGAAAATTCCAAAGTTTTTTTTCTTTTTTCTTTCTTCTGTTCAGGAAGATTGATGTTCTGACGCATTCTTTCTAACACACAATTATCATCATCATATTTTAATCCAATTTTGGGTCGCTCTCATCGTTCTTTGCATATATAAAATATTCTCCCCTCTTTTACATCTTTTCATATAAATATAATCTAACTAAATCAACCCAGCCACAAAAAAAAAATAATAATAATTTCCAAATTCATCATCTGTCCCCGACAAGAAAATTACGTTATAGAATTAGAAAATATATAAAAAATATTTAATATTTTCCCCTCACCAAGCGCGGCACACCATTTTTTAATTGTAATATTTTCACCTGCTTTTTTTTCGTTTCAACCCCTTCAATTCATAGCATCAACCTTTCATATTCGTTGAAGTTTTTTTTTGTTTTTTTGTTGTTGAGGCTGCTGACACGAGAAATAAAAAACATTTTAAATAAAATAAGAAGATAGAATACAATTTTGTCTAACAATACAAATACATGAACAATTGTGTTACATTATAAATTATGATGGTTTGCTTAATAAATTATAATTTGTAACACTTTTTTAATGTTTTGTTTTGTTATAAACTGTGTTTGTTGCTGTTAGGTTTGAGTCTTTGGTTTTGAATTGTACACCAAAAACAAAAACAAAAATGAAAAAAAAATTAAATAAGGGTATTTTTTGTACATGGACGCGACCAATTTTTTTTTTTCTAATATGATTTTCTGCTCTTTTTTTTTATTTTGTAACAACTAAACAACGGCGACGACCATAATTAAATATGTAAAAAAAAAATACTCAAGTTGAGTACACATATACAAAATGGAAAATGGAAAAAAACAAAAAATTTTTAAAATGTCCGCACATAATGTAGAATGTTGTTAGGAGGGGGTTGTATGAATGAAATACACATATATAAATATAGAGGGAGAAAGGATGAGATAGAATGAGAGAGGCAAGAAAAAAGCGAAACCACTTGAACATATACGTTTTTTTTTTTATTCCAAGTTCAACCATAAAATATACATAATTCATGTCGTCACCAAATTAGAATTACAATTTAAAATTACATCCTCTAATTTTTTTACAACCCTTTTTTTTTTTTTGCTTTTTTAACACTATATCTGTATATATTCGAGAAACAAAAATCTCTCGGAATAGTTGTTGTTGTTGTTGTTTGGAGGCAACCCGATTTTTTTTTTTTTGTGTTCTCGTTGTTATTTTTTTTAATGGCATTTGGATTGGTATTGTCGCGCAAATATAATATTATATCATAATATTTATGGACGGTGACACTAAATTATTAATGAACTCTATATATAATTATTGAATGACCCTATGACCTTGTGTGTGTATGTACGAATGCCAATACAAGCGTGAGGTTGTATGCGGTGTATAAAATTATGCATCGGCTAATATTTTGTTGAATTTAAATTTGAGTGAATTTATTTTAGATTTAACCATTTTTTTAATCATTATTAATTATTGGCTCAAAATCGTTGTTTATGAGTTAAATTTTAACATTATTCAATTGGAATAAAAGTCAATATCTTAATCATTCAAACTTAAATTCAATTGAATTATTTAATTGGATTTATTTTATAAAAACACAAAATTCAATTTTTATTTTATTGATCAACAACAAACACACACATAATGAAAATTATAAACAAAAAAGTTTATTAAATAAAATACATTAGTTCAATAAACTCGTAAGTGTCAACGTAATAGAATAACTCTTGGAGTTCATCATCATAATAATACAAAGTTTAAAAGTTGAATTTTTATTTCACTCAAAAAAAAAAGTGAAAATTATGGAAATTCATTGTATAAATTTTCAAATAATGTCACAGATAACGACCTGAATTTGAGTTCAAAAATTTCAAAACATGATTAAATTGTTCTTTATTCATGATATGCACTGTTTCTAGGAATTCCTTAAGAACTTTTCTGATTCTTTTTATAAAAAACCTTTAATTTGATGTCAATTTTTTAATTATTTAACAACAAATAATTCAAAGAAATTCAATTAATATTAAGAAGGGCTCTGACTATTCAAGCTTTGTATGGCGTTATGTATGCAAAGTTCTAAATATTCAAAAAAAATACCAAAAGTTCTAAGTATGATTTCCACAATTTTTGTGCCAAAAAAATTATCACCAATCAATTAAATTCATTTTATATGAAAATGAAGAGAATATAGTTGGCTGAATAATAGGTTGGCTAGCGTACAATAATTACATGATATCAAACCCCAAAAATCTCATTCAAATTTATACAAAAAAAAAAACAAAAGGCAATAATCACACATGGCGTCGCGTTTTTTTTTTCTATACATATTTTTTACTATTATTTTTTACCCCCCAAGCCCACTTAATTTTTATACATATTCTTTGCTTCTTCTTCTACTTGTTTTTCTTGTGTTTATTTTCAAGTATCAGTTTGTATTATATGACTGCATTAGTGTATGTTTATGGTGTGTGTGTGTGTATGTTGTGTATGTATATGTGTAACGGTGATGGTGCGAAAGGTCTTAAATCTTCTAAGCAATAAAGATGTAAATTGGACCGCATTATTTTTGAAATTTATCGTCAGCTCAAATTAAAACTCTCAACTTTTAGATGAAAATATGAAGTGGTTTGGGTTGGAAGGGGGTTTTGTATTTTTTTCGGGTGTCAGTTTTTTTTCTTTCTTTCTTTTTTTTGGGGTGTTTACTAATATTTATCTATTTTATTCTATTTATATATATGAAGTGTTAGCATATACAATAGGGTCGAATTTAGGCTAGTTATAACATAAGTCACTTGTGTGAAGTCAAATAGAAAAATTTGTTTTTATACTAATAATAAATTTGTTGTTATTTATTTTATTTCATCTCAAATAAGTATTCATATCTCATTTGAATAAAGAATAAGAAAAATATAGTAACAAAAAAAATATATATATACTGATCTTTGAATGATTAAAATTTGAATATGTTTATATTATATTCCTTATGTGTGATTGCATTATGTATCGTATATATTTTGCTCTGATATAAATTTATGTGAGCCGTAGGAGAGAAATGAAACACATGCGATTAGTATCCTTATGCTGTAGCTGTAGAGGATCAGATTACAATTTTGACAATACTCCATAGAAATTATATTATGGAACATTCTTTGACTATATTTTTTCTTTTTTTTGTTTTATCGTAATTCCATTGAGGTTTAAAATTACAAAACCATTGTAAGGGGTAAAAATTTACATTTAATAAAAAAGATTTTTAATTCATTAATATCGCAAAAATAAAAAATGTGTGACTTTGTTTCCACTCAATGAATATGTTCATTAGAAATACTTTAAATTCTGGAAAAAGAATAAATCATTTAATTATTCCCAAATACAAAATTTTATGAATTGGTTGTAATTATTATAAGATACAACCTGTCTAAAAAAAACCGCATGAATTTTACCAAGAAAGTTGGTCCGATTTGAGAGATGTATAAATTAAGCAATATATAAAAATAATCAAAATATATTCTGATGGTCTGAATACACGAGGTTAAATTAGACAGGTTTTACTGTTTAATTTTATTATAATTAATTCAAAAACCTGTCAAAATATTTAATTTAAAATATGTTAGAGTCCAATTAACGAGTATATAAAACTGGAATCTGGAACGCTTAAAAATTGAAAAAATTCAAATTAAAATCTAAGATTTTTAATCATTAACAAAATGATAACCGTTAAGATAAATATAATTAAGATTTATAATAATCAGACCGTAACAAAATTTAACATTTATTTAAAAACCGGTAATTTTGCTCCAAATCGCATTAAATAAAATAAATTAAATTCACATTAATTGATGAGCTTTGTCGAGCTTTCCCAAAAAAGAAACAAATCTTAAATGGTAATTTAATTTTTTTAGTAAATTCTTGAAATTGTTTTGAATTTCTTTTCTTAAATTATATCAAAAGATTTCAATTCTGATTTTAACTATTGAAATTTACGTCATTCAAAATTAAATAAATTCCACATTTTACAGTTTGAATTTGGTTGAATCAATCAATCAAATTACGAAGCTTCATATAATAATCTTTAATTTGTGTTTGATTAGAAATTAATATCGAAGCTTTTATTTTAAAAATTTTCATAAATTGTTTGCAATTAAATAGCAACATGTAATGTGAAATTGTAACGTTAATTGCCGTGTTCCATGGATGAACTTGCAATTGGGGTTACAACGTAATAAGAGCATATGAGAAATAAAATCGTCACTAATGTAGTATTCCCATTTAACTTTCATTCAACCTCAGTGACAGAATATAGAAATAACATTCTTACATAAACGTAAATAAATTATTTTTGGAAAGAAATTATTTTGGGTTTCTTTTTGATTTTTTTTTTTTGAAAATATTTCACGGCACTTGAAATTCCATTTTATCTTTATAAGTTATAAATTTGATTAAATTTCGAAATAAAAAGAATCTCTGACACGAATTTTCACGATAATAAATTTTGACGTATTGTGAATGCGCGCACCTTCAAAAAGGGTGATAAATTTTATATATAGTGTTATTTCCGATTCCCGCGCCGATCAAGGATCAATTCATTTTTCATTCACAGTTCAGCTGGCAATCTAAAGAGTATCAGTATAAATATATATAACTTACCTCAATAGAATTTTATTCCTTCAAACAGAATTGTATTTAGACAATAAAATAAAAATCAAATAAATAGAGCCGTACAGTCACGAATTGTACAAAAAAAGATTGATCATTTGACAATTCGTCGGAACAGGAATTGAAACATAAAGAAAAGTTTGTAAAAATAACTACAAAAAACGAAACAAGTGAAAGCAATTGCATAATCATATTCAATTTTATTCTTCTTAAAAATTTACTTAAAAAATTTATTGTGGAATCAAATAATGATTTTCAGGGCCTCAACTATTCAAAGCTGTGCACAAAACACCATCAAGATAACAATATCAAAATCTTGCTTTTTTTTTTTTGAAACTTGAACATTTCAACTCAGACAATTAAATAATTAAAAAAAATAAGAAAATATCCCTTCTCTTGTTTCATTGAAATCATTTTAAACAATAATTTTGATTTGCTTCTATTTTTCAAGGTTGCCTTAAATGTCTATTTGTGAAAAAGTAAATTCCCAATTACATTCCTGATCTTTTTATATTTTTATTTATACCTAAATGTATTGACTATGGCACAATACACTCTCTTTCTCTATCCCGAATTTATCTCTGTGTGTGTGTGTATATATATTTGTTACTGTTTCTATATACACATTGATCAATTGTCTGTATTTATAATATTGTAGTTTATAAATATGACAGGCCAATTCGATTTATCGTTTTTGATTCGATTCTTTTTAACGCGCGCCGAAACTACAAAATTTATCGGTTCAAATTTTTGAATTATTTTCTCTTCCCTCTCGCTCGAGTTCATATTTTTTATATTATTTTTACTGTTGTTTTTTTGTTGTACTTCATACATTTTTTTTTCTGTTATATTGAATTTTATTATTGTTTGTACAAACAAAAAGTACCGACACTTAGAATTTTCTATATATGTACATTTAGAGATTCTGTTTAGTTTACAACTTTTTTTTTCTTCTCTCTCTTTCCATTTTTACTTGTTTTTTTTCTTCATTTATATTCTTTTTCTCTTATGTTTTTCACTTAGAAATTCAATCAAGTTTTCAATCAAAATCTTCCTGCGATCAGAATACAAAAAAAAAAAAAAAACAGAAAAGAAAAGAATGAAAAAGAAAGAAAAAGAGGAAAGGAGGAGAAAATAAATAAATAAGAAAATACAAAAAAGGAGACAAGGCGCCTCCACACGTAATTTATGTCTTTCTTTCTTTCTTTTTCAACAAAACAACAAAAAAAAAATAACAGAAGAAGGAAAAAGGAAAAATAAGAAAGAAAGGAAAAAGATGAAGAAAAAAAAAGTTTGATGGCCAACCGAAAATAAAGAAAACTAAAGAAAATATAAAGAAAAACTTTCGAACATTTTTGTTCATCGAAGAACAACAATAGAAAATTTTTGGGGCGACAACAACAAAGTTTTTGAATAATTTATTGTGCGTGAGTGTGTGTTTGTGTGTTGCGTGTATTCGTGTATAACCCAAAAATAACCCACCTTTCTTCGTATTTTTTTAACTTAACTTGACATTTTTTTTTTGGTTCTTCTTCTTCTTCTTCTTCTTCTTCTTCTTCTTCTTCTTCTTCTTCTTCTTCTTCTTCTTCTTCTTCTTCTTCTTCTTCTTCTTCTTCTTCTTCTTCTTCTTCTTCTTCTTCTTCTTCTTCTTCTTCTTTATACTTTATTTATATTTAAACGCAACGAAAAATGAAAGCAAAATAAAAAATCTTCACCATTTAATAGATCATACTTTTCTCTCCTTTTTATTCCTTTTTCTTTTTTTTCTTCTTTAACGATAATAATCAGGTTAGACCTATTTTTCTCGATGCTCGAGGGTGTTAGGTTTGGCTCTAGAAGCGCAACCGGAATAACGAAAAAAAAAGAAGAAGAAAAATGAAGAATATTACAACAACAAACGGGATGAAGTTTGAGCGAGGGGGTGGAAAAAATGTTCACGATAAAAATGACGTACGACTTTATAAATCTTTATTTTTTTCTTTTTTTTTTTTTTGTATTTTTAAGAGGAGGTAATTTTTTTACCCAACCAAACGATGTTTGTCTCCTCTCTATGTTTTTCTGTTGTTGTTGTATTTTAAAAAAAAATAAAGAAAGAAGAAAAAAAAGTACCACTTTTTTTTCGTTCCTCCACCAAAAAAAAATCATACGAACCTCATCAGCTGCGCGGAGTCAAGTGTGAGTTTTTCGATGGAGGCGCGCGATGTCGACTCTCTTTCTCACTATGCATGTGTATGTATGTATGTGTGTGTGTATATATGCTATTTATGCAAAAGGCGTCCAAATTGCTTCTCAAGATATTTATTTGAATTTTGTAGAACGGGAGATGAATTGGGTAAATATATATTATACGCGACGGCAATTTGGGGTTGTATATATAAGAAGAGCGGGGGTGCGCTATGTTTTCTTTTTGCTGTTCTTTTTTTTTTGTTGGTTTGGTTAATGTATTTTTTATCTATCCGCAATACCACTGCCGTTTAAAATTGCATTACATTTAGTTAGATTTTTTTTTTAGTCGTCGTCATCGCGTTCTTTCTTTTCTTTTCCCTTTTTTTTTTCTTTAATTTTTCTTGTCTTCTCGTTCATCTTTTAAAGTGATACGTCATTTGAAACACGTTTTCTCTTGGAATTTGATGAGTAAAAGATTGCACAACTTATGAGGGTAGATATTTTATCCCTCATTTCGTGTAAAAATTTTTAAATATTAAAAATTATTATTGAAATATTAAATTGCAAAATTGTAGAAAAATCTTTTATTGAATAAGTTTTCATTTTTGCTGTTCTTTGATGAATTTTTCCAACTGTGGCGAAGATAATTTCCCACTTTTTTAATTTTTTAGAGATAAAGAAATTTTTCAACATTTTATACAGAAATATTAATTTATTCTATTCATGGTAAAAACTGAACAGAAAAAAAAAAATGAAAATTCCATTTTATTTCGAATTTACTTCAGTATAATTCAGTTTCCCATTCTCTTCGTAATGCATATTGTACAGCTTATATGTCCAACCCAACTTGTTTCATCCCTTTTCTTTTTCGTTTTATTTTATTCTATTTTTTTTTTTTTTTGGTTTTTGGATTAGTAATTTCAAAGGGGTGAAAATAATTTGAATTTGAATACTCTGAAAACCAACTACCACCCCTCTTTTTTTTTAACTACTCATTCTCTTCAAACACTTTATTGTATAAAATATTACATTTTGAGCGTCCATCGGTTTGTCTTTCTGTGTGCATACACACATAAGAATGTGTGTATGTATATATGTATATAATTGTGTGTATTGTATATAATAGTGAAATATAGAAAAGAGAAAGGGTTTGATAGTAGACAAATCCATGCATGTCCTGGATTGATTTAGTTCATTTTCAATTCACTTTTGAACTTTTTTAAAGAGGAATCGTCCTAAAAATACGAAAAATAACCACACAAATTTTTAATCCCTTTTCATTCTATATAAATAAATTTCAGCCTTTATATATTCCCTTCTCTAATTTTATGTATATTTATTTTATTTTATTCTATATTTTTTTTTTTAATTTTCTTTGTCTTTTATATTTTACAGATCAAAACTTCAAGGAGAAAAGCTTTTAAGATTTAAAGAGATCAACATTTTGGAAACCAAAAATTGTAAGTACATAAAATATACCTATACATATATTGTACATAATAGAAATTATTATGGTATAGGAGGGATTCATCCCTTTTTCCTATTTTGTTTTTTTTTTTTTCTTAAAGGTCTACAAATACTTTCTAAAGTGACTTTCTTTTCTTTTCTTTTTCTTTTTGTTTTTTTTTTTTTGTTTTTGTTTTAAAACTCATTAGATGAATTTGTCTTTTATTTATAATCTTCTTAAAAATTTTAGTCCAAAATCTATTGCTATTCATATAATAAATGTATGTATATTGTGTATACCTTTTATATATTATATATAAGAAACGTGGTTCACCTTTTATATTCCCCCAACCCACCCCCCTTTTTTTACCACCTTGTTTTGCTCCCCATCCATACACACCAATCAGCCCGCACCTAATTCTACAGAAATCTAGAACGTTATATTAGTCTGTGTGTGTGTGTGTATGTATATATGTATGTATGTATGTTTACTCTACTTAAGTATTTATAGATGTGTGTTGTTTGTATGTTTGTATGTTTGTATGTTTATATATATAAAATAAAAGGGATGGTATATAATTTCGAGGGTGCAAAAGACGGATTACAAATAAGGGGCCCGGACGCCATCTGCGACCAAACCCTTACTCTCTTCTATACTTTTCCTTTTACTTTTGTATATACCGTATATATATAAACACAACGAAAAACTATATATAATATAGGCAACATCGAATGAGAAATATCATGCTACCTCATATACCACCCATATATCCCACTCACAAACACTTTCATACATAAAAACATATATACACACATAAAAACATACAAATACACATACAGCCCTTTAGTGAAACAACAGCTCGCGCGAAAAACTTGCTCAACTTGATTTATTTCGTAGACCCTTATGGAGTGGAATAGAATTGAGAGAGGAAAAAGAAGAAAAACAAGAAGTAAAAAAAAAAGGATCTCTCCACCATCAAACCCTTCATACTAACTACCCCACTACCATCTAAAACACTCCACATCATCCTTTTATTTTATTCTTTTTTGCCTTGAGAGAAGAGAGCAAAAAAAAAAAGTATAAATTGAGAAATTTACAATTTTTTTTTTCGTTGTATTCTTTACATCAATTTACAAAAAAAAAAAAAAGGAAAAGTTTCACACCTTTGCTTTAACATCACCGTTCTCTTTAATGACCAATTATACCATCAATTTTTTATGCATAATTTTTAGTTTCAAATGTGACGATATAATGATCAATATAATTGTCATAATTTTTCTATCACTTCGCATTTGATATTTTTGGATGATGTTTTTGTGTGTATAAAGAAGAATATCTTTTATTTTTTTGGTTCAAAATGTCCTTCAAAATGTCGTATAAGGACGATCAATTGAATCGTTGCGCTTGAGTTAACCCATCATCCTTCAATCGTATATTCTATACTTTTTTTTGTTTGTTCTTTTTACTTTCTTTTTTTTTTCCTTTTCTTCTTATTCTTCATCTTCTATATATAATAATCCCACAGAATTCCTTCAAGATTAATTCATCCAACGTCCACATTTATCTTCTGCTTTTTTTTTTTGTTCGTTTCTTTTTTCTTTTATTTTCCTTTCTTTTTTTTTGCTCATCGCATTCATTCCAAGACAAGACAAGGAAAATTCGTTAAAACTTTCATCTTTTCTTTTGAAGGGAAATTCTATTTTTTTTTTCTTTTCTTATTCTTTTTTTTCTGTTTTTCTGATGTTGAGTCTTTCTTTTCTTTTTGATAAATTGCCATATTTGGCTCGCGATATGGGTTTTCTTTTTTTCTCTTTTTTTTTTTTGGGGATACAAAGACGAGCGAATCATCTATAACTCGCAAAAAAAAAAAAGGAAAAAGGGCAACAACAACCGCCCATACCACCCAACATTTCTCGCACTCCGTATATTTATATGAAAGTGAAATTCAGAAAACGAAAAGAAGGCAGAAAAAAGAAGAAGAAAAAAATAAAGGAAGAAAAAAAGTCACAAATCATATAGATAAGAGACGAGAAATGTATTTTCGGGGAGCAATGGTCTTGACAACACACACAACTACCCACCACCACCCCTTACTCATCTTTCTTATATATTGTACATCGAACTTTGTGATCTAAACCCACCCATCGAACACAATCATCCTTCAACCCATATAGAACGGGTGATAAGAGTCGACAACAACAAGAACAACCAACAACAACAAGAAAAAAATGGTTGACGATTTTTCATTTACTTTTCTTCTTCTTTTTTTTCCTTTTCTTTTTCTTTTTTCCTCACATATAAGAAACCAACCCTCAAATAAATATCAATGCTTTTGATCGGACATTTCACGATTTTTCACCCTCCTTCCTTTTTCTTATAAAATATATACACTCATAGAACATACGCACACACACACATCATTCTTCATATATACAATTTCCCTTAATACTAAAGATATGAAAATTGTATTTTATATTTTTGGCGATGATTTATTAGAATTCACACAAAAACATTGACTCATATATATTACCTTAACATATATACACAAACACACACACACACATACAAAACGTAACACAAACACTCACATAAATATATACCTTAATAAAGGGCGTACATAGGGTTTGCATGCGATCAATTTCAATTGTCCAATTTCCTCAATTTTTCGTTTTATTTCTCAACATGAAAAAAATAAAAGAAGAAAATTGGGAGAAAAAAATTTCTTAATTTTCCAAAAAAAAAACGGAACACAAAAAAAATTGACTGACCAGTTTTGTTGTTGTTGTTGTTAGTTGTCTGGTAAATAACTACCTTAGTGATTAAATTACCAGGTACCTTTTTTTATATTTAAAAAAATAAAGCAAAACCAAAGAAAAAAAAAATACTCGAAAACATAAAACGTAATTATATATATGAGGGGAATTAACGGGCGGGGGGGGAACAGATAACTATAGTTTATTGTAAAAACATGTAATTTGTCTTCAATATATAAAAAGGAAATTATGATTGAGTTCAAAAGATTTTTAAAATAATTTTTAAATTCATTTTTTAAGAGAAAATTAATTTTTTTTTATAAAAATTTTAAATAACTTAATCAACTTTTTCCCTTTTTTTTTTCCTTTTCTTTTTTATTGTATATATTTTTCTTAAATTGAGATAACCGTGAAATCATGATTCAGGTTGGTTTTTAAAAGTACCTACAAAGATCAACCAAAATTTCAGAAAGTCTGTACATATTTTTCATAAGAAAAAGAAAACGGAAATTAAATTTATTCATAATTTAATAAACTCAGCCAACTTATGTTTGAATTTTTGAATCACTTCACTATACATGATTGCTTTTATTTAATTGACAATATTAAAATTTATTTAAAATAAATAAAACTTCAGCAAATCCTTTTATTTTTTAATTATTGAATGTAAATCAGTTTTGTGATAAAAAATTTATTTATTTTGTTTAATTTATATCGTGTTTATTGTGGAAAATACTTCTAGTGGTTAATATTTCATTAACGTTTCATGTCTTGAACTCAACAAAAGTTTAGATCTTTACTATTTGATTCTCTAATAATTGTGCACAAAAATAATATAATCTGAAACTAATATACGAGTAAAAAAATCCAAATGTAAAATTATCATTAATTAAATATTAATTCTTTTAATTTGTATCTATTTGTCTATTTTCTCTCTGTCATCTAAAAAAAAAAGACTTAACACAAGTTTTAAGAATAACTTGAAGTTATTATATGTTTATCAAAGTCCCCTGCTAATTCAATGTAAATATCGTGAATTCACGTAAATAAAACAATTCATAGTTTTGTGATTTTAATTTCTAAATTCTAAATAATATTGTTTTAGGTATGCAATGTATCTGCAAGTACATCGACAAAATTCAGTGTTTAATAAATTAAAGTTATCATAAAATTTATATGAAATCTAATTGAATTTACAATCGAAAGTGTTTAAAATTTAAATTCTCTACCCTCGCAACTAAAAGATGAAGTTCAACTGAAATTAATTTTAAAGTAACATACAATTAGTTTAGAGCAATTATACATTTGATAATTATTGCGATCTCCTTTTTAAATAATACAAAATATGAAAATAATGCAAGAGTAAAAAAAAACTTACTTATTTTCTTCAAAAGTGGACTTGCGTTGCATTGTTTAATGTTGTTGTTTTCCTTTTATATTTTCACTGAACTCAAACTATATTATATATAATTTTATATATATTTATGGTACAATTTATATATACATATATACATATATACTGAAACACATGTAAACTCAATAAATTCTCATGTTAAAACGTATGTCTTGTATAGCACCATCCCGACATTACGTGATGAC
This sequence comes from Pedicia rivosa, assembly GCA_963082725.1. Lineage (NCBI taxonomy): Eukaryota > Metazoa > Arthropoda > Insecta > Diptera > Pediciidae > Pedicia > Pedicia rivosa. The sequence continues at coordinate 3,470,132 of OY720153.1, read as the reverse complement.
TTAATCGATTTCGTATATATATGTATAAAAATAAAATAATACAAAATACATAAACTAATATATCGTTGTGTGTTACTATAAAATATATAAAAAAAGGAGAAAATCAAAGAAGAACTAAATGTAAAGAAAAAGAATAAGAATCATGAAAGAAAAGAAGAAGAAAAAAAAAGACTTAAATAAAAATCAAACGGATCGACCATAACACGGAGAAAAATAAAGAAACAAAACTAAAATTGAGAGTAGTATATATTTTATATAAAATGTATAGGAAGAGAGTTAAGTAAATAAAGAATCAAAATATAAGAATAAGAAAATAATAATAACAACAACAACAACAAAATGTGTTGAACGCAAAGAAGAAGAAGTTAAAAGAAAAAAAGTGTTCTTACAAACAGATCTACAGAATAAGGAAAATGATGATGGTCGAGGGAACACTGCGGCGATGCTGGGTCCTTTTAACTGACTTTTATCTTTTGTTTTTGGACTTAAGAAAAAGAAAAGAACCGAGAAATTATATATACGGGCAATGGGTATAGAAAAGGGTCATCATTTCCATGACTGCTGATTATTTCTTGTTTGCATTCTTTAAAGTTTTATTATGTTTAATTTCCATAACGAAGAATTTCCGAATTGTCTACAAAGCATATAATTGTGAACCGACCTTTATTGTTTTGCATCTTTTTACTGATTTTTTCTTTTCTTTTTTGTTTTTCTTTCCCTTTTTTTCTTTTGTTGTTGTTCTTCTTTCTTTTTAAAAATTTTTGTTCCTTCTTTTGTCAAGAAGAAGTGCAAGAGTTAAAAATCGGTTGGAATCGATGGGTAAAATTTATGGCCTCGCTACACCAAGATATCATATACATTGCGTGCGCATGTTAAAATGTGTAAATGCCGGGATGCAAGTTTTTTGCGTGTCTTTTTTTACTTTTCTTCTTTTTTGTTGTATCTTCTTTTTTTTTTTTTGTTGTTGTTGTATTATTTTGTTCTCATCGTCTTATTTAAATTCAATAATAAAAAATCTAGAATTCGAATATAACAAAATTAAGAAATCAACTTTTTTTTTTTCTCTTCTGTTTTATAAAATAAATGTCCAGTGGTACTCGAACCAGTTAAGAAAAGTTATATCTACTTCTTCTGTTTTGTTTTTTTTCTTTTTTTTCTGTTGATTCAGATAATTTTAAATGCTTGCGGAATATTTAAAAATCGCATAAAAAAAAAAAAGAAAGAACGACAGAATAAGGCAAACGCACAGACGGTGTTTAATCAAATATCTCACAAATATATAAATTATAAAAAGATTATGTTAAAATTAATTTCGTTTGACACCAAAAAGTCAATAAAAATATTTATAAGTGTTTCATTAATAAAATTTAAACATTATTGCTTAATCTTTAATTTAACACGGTCATCTCTGTAAATTAAAAAAAAAAAAAAAGTTTTATTTTTAAATATATTCTTGTATTTACACATTCACACCAAATCACCCGATAAAAACTGATTTCCTAATTGATATTATCGCCCATCATCAAATCCATCATCCATAAAATAAACAAGTGATTTTCGTTAAAGTACCCACCTTATAAACAGCAGAACACTATAAAATGTGACCCACTCACCGCCGCACTCTCTTACAATATATAATAATGTTCAATCTATTATTTCTCTCTCTTTCTATCTCTTTTATTTTACTATATTACTTTCTCACTCATTTTCTCTTTCTCTTTCATCATGTTTATAATGCTGCTATGCTATGCCGGATATATTTTATTTTATTTTTATTGAGCCATAAACACGCTCTCTAAAAACAGATTTAATCAAAGCCATAAACGTCATAATTTAAATGTCATAAAAATGGTCACATGTTGATCCGTTTTCGACTCGTTTTTGTGTATTTTTTTTTTTCTTTCTTGTTTTTCTTTTTCTTTTTTTTTTTTCATTTTATTTTTCATTTGTTTGTTTGTTGTATTTTTTTTTTATGCCTTCTTGTACATAAAAAAAAAATTCATTTCATTTCGTTTTCATTTTCGTGTCATTTTTATGGTTTTGATTTTTGAATTTATTTTATTTTATTTTATTTTATTTTCGTTTGTATTTGTTCAATGATAGTGTAAAAATTTGACAGAAAGTTGTCAGATTATATGCATTCAGTATTGATGGATTACAGATGTCTGACATCATTTTAAACTATAAAACGTTTATTATCATTATTTATTTGACTAATATTTATTAAAATATAATTAATTATTATTTTCAATGAACGTGAATGGAAATTCTATTTTGTTTTTTCTTCTGTAAATAAATATACAAAAGCAACAACAAAAAAAAAAAAAAGAAACAAGAGAAGTGAAATAAATGTATAATTAATTAGATAATTTATTGATATTATGTGACAAAATAAAAATGAAATTAATTGATAAAAACGTAAATTATATTACAGTAAGGATGTACAATTAAATAAGTTGGCATATGAATAAACATAAAGGGGTAAATAATGGTAAATTCTTTGAAACGAAAAGTTTTTTTTTTATGGTTAAACCTCACTAATTACTTCTCCAAACAAACATTCGTCTATTGTGCCTATACTCATTTACTGGGCACTATATGTATTTTTCTAAAGGTAACAAAACTTTTTGGAAAATGTGTTAAAAGGAAAATTCTTTGATTCCATTTGGAAAAGTTAGCTTGAATTATTTCCTTTAAAATAAACGAGTAAATGGTGTTGCGCAAAGTGGAGGCGCCCAAGGTGGGCATGTTGAAGCATGTTTGAATTTTAATTTATAAAAACATATTTTTTATTATTGAATTTATAATTAAAAAATGTTTTTCACGTCTCGTTTAGGTACTTATTTTATTGGATATGAGATATGAGTTTAGATAAAAATGTAGCATTAAATAAACGTGCAGAATCAATCAGTAATTTGAGAAGTTTAAATAAATAACGAGGACTAATCGTTTAATATTTAAAAATGCATTAAGCAACAACCTATTGAGAAATGCATAACATTAAATTCGATTTATGTCGTTATAGGTCGAATAATCTATGTCGGCTCGCAATAATATAAATGTTTCCAACGTGAAAAAATTCAAAAACAAAAATCTGCCGTAAAGTAATTCAGAAGTCCGAACCCTTTATAAATGATTTACACACATAATTTGATTTATTACTCTCATTCAACATTCTCAATCAATTAAAAAAATATATTCCAATAAAATATATAACTAATATATAAGAAAGTCTGACCTTGAGTTTGACAAATTATAATTAAGTTATTAATTAATTCCATAATATATAATATTTCCTTTTATATAATCATTAATTTTGTCACAATTATTATTATTGACATCAGACAGACAGACAGAGATATAGACGAATAGACAGATACATAAATGAATGAATATATAAGATATTATAGAAAGATAAACAGACAGACACGTAAATCTAATAAAATTAAGTGATCATCATGAACATATACTACACACTTAGTACTTACATTAATAAACATAATTTCCTACTACAATATACATTATTATTATTATTATTACCCACTTTTTATATGCGTCAATAAAAATAAAAATAATAAAAACAACAAATAAAACAAAATACTTTGCATTATCCGTGCACGCTTATTTTTTTTTTTTATAGAATAAAAGAAAATGACGAAGACGAAAGGGAATAAAAAGACTGGCATAAATGTTTTATGTCTTTATTTTCTTTATTGATTTCCATTAGAAACACATTAAAAATAATGCAAGACAAAATTATTGTTGGATTGTTTGATTTTGATTTCATCGTAATCTGTTTTTTTTTTGTCTTTCATTATAGTCACAATGTCGTGTTCTATATGTGTGAAATTTAGTATTAAAGAGAATGTGTGATTGATGAATAAGAAGAAACAATGAACAACGATTTTGTTAATATTTAATTTTTTATTTTGTTTTAAAATTTGAAAATATTAAAAATAAAATACAACTCTTATTCTCATCTTCTCTTATAAGACCTTTTTCGATTGTGCGGGTCTTATTCTTGCAACACAAAAACAAAAAACAACAAAAAAAAAAAAAAGATGAAAATAAGAAAGAAAAAAAAAGTATAAAGAAAGAAAACACAACAAAAACCATTTTTTGTTTCTTTTAAGACAATTTCAAAAGTAATAAATCATATTTTTTGGGGTATATTCAAGGCATATCTGAGGTTCAAAAAAGAGAAAAAAAAATATATATAAAGAAAGAATAAAATTGCGTGTATTGTGCTCAGCCATGTTGTTCATCTTCTTCGTCTTTTTCTTTCTACTTCTTCTTCTTTTTATATTTATTTTTAGTTTTTTTTTTTTAGTCTTCGACGTTTCTTTTATTCTTTTTAATTTTTTTTTTTAACTTTTTTCCTTCAATTTTTCTTTCAAAAAAATTTATAAAAAATAAAGAAAGAATGAAAGAAAGAAATTTGGTACAGAAAACAACAGGTTTATATGATGAAGGTATATAGATATTTTTTTTTAATCCATAAAAAATGGCTTGTAAAAAAAAAAAAGAATTTTAAAATAAAAATAAGATGTGTCTCATGCACCGTTCGTGTATCATTGCTGATATGAATGTGTGCGATAAGGAGAAGAAGGGCGAGACAATGTCCCTTTTTTTTAAAGTTCTTCGAATTTTGTCTTGTTAAAATGTACTAATAATCGATACAAATTCCTGTTTCTATGGTTTATATTTATATTTGTCAGTTGACGCACACGCACGCATATACACCCGCAAACACACACGCATGAATAATCACTGAATCAGCGCAATCGTTACTCAACTCATAATATATTTGTGTGTGTGTGTGCGTACATATGCAAATGTGCGGGCTCGCTCCCATATGTTGTCTTTATCATATATTTCCATTTTCCATCTGAACTTTTGAAATCGTCAAAAACGACGACGACAATGACGATAAACGACGACGCACCGGTCACTTCTTCTACACATCCACACAAACACTGGCACATATTCACTATACGTAATATACAAAATTTTCATCTTCTTTTGGTTTTTCTCTATTATATTATTTTTGATACAAAAAATCATGTTATTGTCACATATCGTTTTATTTATAATTTTTGTCTCTTTTACACTAACACAATAATATTATTAATCCTTTAATGTGCGTTACGTCACATTCGGTATACATGACTGTATATATGTAGTAGGTATATATGACCATTCGGTCGATTACGAGTCTTTTGTCCCTTTTACTCAATTTTAATTATCCCTTCGGTCATTGAGTAATTTATATTAGGAACACTGGTTGGGGTGGGTAGAAAAAAAAGGAATGAGACAGGATACCCTTTATACATTTCATATATATATATATATATATATATATATATATATAAAGAAAACAACAGACCTGACCAAATTCTATTGGGATGGGATTGAAGTTGGCTAAAATGAGAAATCCTTTTATATGTATTATTATATTTAGTTTTTGTTTCTATTTTTTCTGTAATTTTTTTTGTTGTCGACATTCAAAGAGTTAATTACGCTCTTAGGAAGTTCTGTGTCACACGTGGAGTTAATTATCTTATGTTTGTTGGCTGTTGACTGACCTTATATAATAATAAAGAAAAATGCTTGAAAGGTCGATGTAACGGTTTTTCATGAGAAACGCTTTAAGAACTTGCAGTTTTTTACTTTATTTTATTTTTCGTGAAAATCTCAATTTGAAAATTCACAAATCGCAATAATCCCAAAAACTTGCTTGCCTTTAAGCGTCAGAGAACAATTCCAATCATCACACGTACAAAAATGAAACAAAAAAAAAATTTTTCCAAAATTTTTGTTTAAAAAAAAGAACGCATACCCCATCATTAACACTATCGATCGCAATTTAACCAATTTTACAAATCGCGCCTCTCAATCACTTTTTTAAGTATGCGAAAGGACTAATTTGTCCCGTGATCACAAAATAAATTTACAAAAGAAGAAAAAACACCAAAAACAGAAATAACAACAACAATAAAAAAAAACATACAAAATTGCGAATTTCCTGAATCAAAAAATCAAAAAAAATTAAATCAGGTAATACATTTTATCTTGAATCTTGTAAGGAGAAACGTACATATATGAAAAAAAGTATAAAAACAAAAAAAAAAAGAAAATAAAATAAAAGGAAAAATTCCTGCCTTCAAATTAAGAAATAATTTCGAAATTTATTAACCCGAAGAAAATTACATTTGAGTGTGTGTGCGAGTGTTTTCAGTATTTTTCCTTGTGTTGTGCTTTTATGTTACCATCTTTATTTATATTCACTCCATACAGCCATATAACCCAATACAAATTCGTTGCCAACAAAATTCGTCACACTTTTATAAACACAACACAACTACAATATTTTTTTATCTCTTTCATACAACAAATAAATCAATTGAAATTTATCTCGCTCGCACGTATCATCCATCTTCCAAACTCCTATAATGGTTTATGAGTTCGCTCCTCCTATCTTACTCTTTCTCTCCCACCTTACACAATGAATATTGCTATCTCTCTTTTATACATTACAAAATAGTTAGAAAAAAGACATATGCGACTGTCGACTATGTTTTGTATCGTTCTCGCTCATTGTTCCAAATCACAAAACACAGAAAAAAAAACAACAAAAAAGAAAAAAAAAAACAAAAATGGATAAATAAAAAAGAATTAATTCTCTCTTCGGCGAACACAGAGAAGAACTGTACAAGCTGTCTCAGTCTGTCTAATGTGCTGTCACATATAAGTGTCTCACATAAATATTCACGTATGTATTATATCGGTTTGGATTAAAGGGGGTTTTAGGTTGGGTTTTTTTTTTCTTCTTTTTCTTTCACATGTACACTGTGGAGGTCGTATTTTATGGTTAGTTTGATAAAAGTCGTAAAGAACAGAACATCCTTTGAAAAAAATAATTTTTTTGGCCTATCAAAGACGCACACCGCCAAAATAAAATACATAATAATATTTTAAACTTCGCGTTTTTCTTTACAATTTCTTGTATGGGGGTTTTTTTTTATTATTCTTTATTATCACTTGGCTGTCATTTCGCAAATAATAAAAAATAAAGGAAATTTAAAATTATTTTCCTAATTTTTAATTTATTGTATTGTTTTTCAATCAATTTTGTCTTTTTAAATTATTTCCTCAAAATTAAAAAAAAAATAAACTGTTTCCCTGACAGGAACAACAAGGAAAAGTAAAATAAAAAACGCGGGAAAAAAGTGAATATTCCATTATCAAAATATTATTGAAATGTAATTCGAGGAAAATCATACAAAAAGTGATGTGAATTTTTTTTTTCTATTGAAAAATCAAAGAAAAGTGCAATTTATTTTTATTTCAAATAAAAGAAAGAAAGAGAGAGAAAATAAAATATAAAAATACGAGTGAAAGTGAAAATTTTACCATAATTCATATTTTTGTTTATTTGTAATATATTTATTTTTCTTGATTTGTTTGTTTGTTTTATTTGGGGGCTGGAATTTATTTTAGTTTTCCTTTTATTTTGTCCTTGAATAACAAATAACAAAAGAAAGATAAAAAAAAACCAAAATGATATTGTGTCTTTTGTGTCAGTGTTAGTCTTCTTTTATTTTTCAAATAAAAAGGAGCAAGAAAAAAAACGGTGTAAACGACAAAATGACACTATTTAAATTTTGGAGTCAAAAGTGAGTACCTCCTTTTTTTTTTTTTGGTATACAATAATTTTACTTCTATTTTCCCTGTTTGTTTTTAAACAAAAATAAAATTTATATAGAAAACGTCATAATTTTTTAAGTAGGACAAATTCAATCCTTTTTTTTCTGCAATAACAAAAAAAAAGTTATATGATAAAAAAAACCGACGGGCGTTTCGTGAATCCACCGGGACATGTAAAAATCACTCCCTAAGCTCCAAATAAATCTCCAGAAAAACCGTCATCAACCCAAAAAAGGCTCACTAATGAACTTTTCCGGTTTGTTCCGCTAAAAATTTTACTCAATTAATTAAGATTTTTTCTCATTCCCTTTTATTTTCTAATCCCTTTTTTCTGCCTCCTATACACATTTTTTTTTTGTTCTTTTCGGGGGTGGGAAGGTTGGGTTACAAACATCTTCGCACTAAACACACACACACAAATATACATATTATTATACATATTTATATGCAAATGAAGGTTTAAAAGTATAAAGTTTTATTTACCACAAACAAAAAAAAAAACAGACAGACAGACAGACAAATAAACAAACGAACGAAAAAAAAAAATTTCACCTTTTAACATTTTCCCGACGGATAAAATTTTTGTGTGTAGAATTTTTTTTTTCTCATTTTTTTTGTTTGTTTTTTGAAAAAGTTTTATTTGTTCCCTATACGCGAAAGGATTTTAATTTAATTAAGGAAGACATGTTTTGAAATGAATTAAAATTTTCCTTTGTAATTTATATGTACACACACACACTACAATTATACTTACTTTGAATAGAATAATGAAACACATGCAATCATGATCAGAGAGGAATTTAAATTTGTTTCCAAATTTTATATTTTATGTTCAAATTGGAATCCTTTAAAATTCAATATTTAAGTAGAATTTAATCCGTCTTAGCCTTTTGATGTCGGTCTATTTTTTCGAATTATTTTTCCTAACTTTTACAATAAATTTGTATTAAATTTATCTTATGTTCCCCATTTGTAATAAACTCCAAAACTGGAATTATTGTGAACTTACCTGAAATGAAAAGCTCATTATTTTATATTTGTCTTGTTATTTCATCCAATTTACTTATAATTAATATCTCGATCATGAACTGTTATTAATAAACAACCAATGAAGAATGTTCACCGACACTTAATTAATCGGATTAATTAAAGAAAAAAAAACTACTTATAAATGTTAAAACTTAAATTCTATAATAATTGAAATTGGTACAGTAATCTCTTATTAATATGTAAATAATCTGTGATGTCACTTTAACATAACTCATAAATGACTAATATTGTAAAAAAAATCTGACGAGTTGATTGCGTAGTTGACTAAAATCTTATTAAAATTTTTAATAGAAATACAAAGTATGAAAACTCGTGATTTTGTAACAATTGTACGTTAAACGTATAAGAATATTGTTTGTTGTAAAAGAAATTGTACTGCGCAATATTTCCTTAGTCTTGTCCTGTAACAAAATTTTGTTATTTTCATTTTAACAAAAACTGTAATTTTTATTAGTTGTCCTCTTACTAGAGATTTTAATGGTTTAAGTTAAGACCTATAATAACTTAAGTCAAAGATTTTGAGTTATATAATTTATGTCAATTATTAAAAGTGTAATAAGCTTTAGTCATTTCAAATAAAGTAATAAATAAATTTTTATTTATATGAATATAATTAGAATCTTGTAAAACTAGAATTTATTGTGTTTATTCTTAATTGAAAAATCATAAAAATAAGACATAAAATTAAGATGAATCAATGAATCCATTAAATCTAAAATTAACTATTTCTTTTGAACATCAAAAGATCAATTATTTAAATTTATTTTTATGTTGTGACGAAGGGGCTTTCCTATATCTTGTTAAAATTAGTTTAATAGTTATACCATCAATTAATTTCTACTAAAGCGAAAGAATCCATAAATCGTAAAAATGATAATTAATCACTCAAATATTTATACAGATAAAAATTCCAATCACAATTTGAATTTCTTAAAAATTTAAATAAAATTCACAAAGCAAATAAATATTTTTATAAAATAAAGAAATAAATCGAAATTAATCAAAATTATCTTTAGGTGCATATTTGAATAAATATTTTATTATCTTCGCTCTCTTTTTTCCTATCTTCTTCAATTCATGTTCAATTCTTACAAAAAAAAAAGTTTTTATGAAAGAAGGCAAAAAGACACAAAGACAAAAACTAAAGAATAAGATGAAAAAAAAAACTACATTCGGTGTAAAAACCTTCTTATTTATTGCGTCAGTATTCTAATCTTATCTTATGATTCCTTTGACCTCGAACTGGTGGATCATATTCTCTTCACTCATATATTATTATTTATTGTCTAGGTATTTTAGAAATGATGCTTAGTCGTTGTTCGAGTTCGAAAAAAACATTAAAAAATAAAAGTCACAGGTACAACTTTTAAAAAAAACATTGTCGCCGTTATTCTACATCTTTTGTGTTGATTTTGTTTTTTTTTTCTTTTTTTAAACATAAAAATAAAATTTAATGACCGAAATGTCCTTGAGAAAATGGCGGACTATTATATTTACCTATTCAATGTTGTGTTTTTTTTTTATAATGTTATGTTAGAGGGGTCTGCTATTGTGAATGAGGTTCTCCTATAATTATTATTATTCTATTTTTATAATCTTAGGAAAGAAAAAACGAACGAAAGAAAACTAGTAGATGATAAAAATTCTAGTTGTTGGTGGATCTTCTATCTCATTTCTTATTATACGATAGATAGAGAAATATAAAGGTACAGAAGAGATTAAAGCGACTGTCAAAATCACATGATTTGAAATTTTTGTTGTGCGTATGATGACGTTGACTCTCTAGAAATTCTATATAATATTCTGCTGTTATTTTTATATGTACATATATATATATATGTGTGTTTTATATTTATATATTTTGTTTGTGATTTATTTGTTGACGGCCGAGGGTCTCTGTAAAGTTTTAATACATATAACTAATAGATGTGTCATAGATTAATTATTTTATGCGATCGCGATGACAGTCTGTTTTGGTCGGAAAAAGGAAAAAGGGAATAAAAGAGAAAAAGAATATAGTGTTGAAGATTATTATTGTTTTATAACTTAAGTATATTATTTATAAAGACTGACATAAAGTCAAGTGACTTTTGTTCGCATAAGTTGTCTCCTCTTTAATATGAGTGGAGACTAAAACTATTTTTTTCTATAAGTAAATATAAAATAAATTAACATCCAATTCATTTTTTCTAAACTTCTCCTACACTTGTATTATTAATTTGAATTTTAAATTTTGTGTGATTCAAACAATTTAATAAAATCTTTCTTAGAAACTTTATTTGTGAATTACGTTTGAAAATATGAAAGCTTCTATACATTTAATGAGACGTGAAATAATTAAAGGATTCATTTTTATTGTTGAAATTAAATTAAAAGTATATCAAAAGCTCAAGAGTTCACACATTCTTAGGTTACCTATAAATAAAGTTATAGACTAAAAAGTCGGACATCAACATCTTGGCAGGTTAGATAAATTTAAATGAATTAATTAAGCTTTTGAAATTTATAAATAAACAAGTATTTTTTGTATACAAAGAATTCAACATAAAAATTAAAAAAGAAATGTACATTAGAGCAATTTAATATGATTTCAACTCGCACTTAAACGTCATTCTGATGTTGCTCTAATTTTTCCACATTTTTCTATTCATTTCATTTCTATTCTAAATAGAAAATAAAAAATATTATTCACATATTTCTTTATGTAAAGTAAAAAATAGCAAAAACAATCAAGATGTTTATGTCAAATAATACGGCCTCCACCAGTCTAGTTGTCGTCGTCATCGTCAATTTCTTATTCAATAAAATAAAAGTATCATAAAATAGAAATACATAAATATATGTAAGAGAAAACGCGCATTGACTTTATATACTATTTTATTCTCTGATGGCAACTCAACTCAACAGCTGTCAATATGTATTTTCTTCTTCTTCTTCTTCTTCTTTTTCTTTTTATTTTTTTATAATATTCTTATAGTTTTACTTACGCAATGCGAAACCTACAGAGACAAGAACAAGAAAAAAATAAAAATATCAAATGTTTTATGTGAGCTGAATTTCTGTAAGTAAAAATGTTTACAAAACAAAATAAAAAAACCAAAAGAAATATTATAAATTATTTGAAGTTTGGTATTTTGTTTTGTTTGTATTTTAGTAATGTTTTTTTTTTTAGGAAATTATTATCAAAAAAAAATCATTTAAAATTCAATTAAAAACCTCGTTAGAAACTGGTTTAATATTAAAAAAAAAACGACTATTCATAATAAGTTAATGTATTCGCGTTTATTTCTTAAATATAGACAAAAATTATAAAAATTTCTTTTGATAAAATAAAATAAAACATGTCAACGATTTAATAAAGAAATTGAGTCCAATGTGAACAATTTGTCTATATCTAGATTTTTAAATGATATCCGTTGAAATCGCAGAGATATTCTAATATTAAAGGAAGCTTCTCATGAAGTTACACATACCAAAAAAATATGTAATTTGCTTTAATTAAATAATAAGAAAAGTTGAAAATTGAACTGCTTGACAATTACGCTTTGAATACAATTTTAATTATTTTGTGATCTCTGAATGAAATTCTATCTGACACTTACATCATTCACTGTAATAATTATTCTCACATTGATGACTTTGATCACAAAATTTCTATTGAAAAAAAAAAGAAGTTCTATGAGAAAAACATCTGGATGGAACTTTCATAGTCGAAGTTCATCAAATATTTAGAATGTCGTGTATACTAGATTTCATAAGTATATTTTTTTTACACCAAAAATATAAAGACTGAAACAAAAGTTTCGCGGTATTTTTTGTATATGAATCAGAATTATCGTTCTAACGAACGACTTTTTGCTCATATCGCACCTGTACTAATTATTCAAATGCGACTGAATTAATGGCTAAAAAATAATTTCATATAAAATTTACAAATTATTCCATCAAAAATTTAATTCAAATTATTGAATGTAAATATTTCTAACTTTTCAACTTTTAAGTTAGTTTCCTAATATTAAAAATAAAACAAGAAATTCAAAGTTCTTAGAAAACTTCTTCTATATTTATTGGTTATGATGTCATCCATAATAATGATAATAACAATAGAAATGCACGTGTAAAAAAATGATAAATAAAAGAAAATCAAAAGAAAACAAAGAAAAAAAAATCAATAAACAAAAATGACCTTCTTTTACAATTTACAATTTTATTAAATAAAAAATATACAAAAAAAAAAAAAAATTGAATCAAACAGAAATCAGAAATCAATAAATTTATATATATATATTTTTTTTAGTAATAAAAACATTTAGCAGGCAGAGAGAAATATAAACGGGAAGAAATATAAAAAAAAAAGAAATAAAAACAGAAAAGAGAGGAAGAGAGAAAAGTTTAGAGAGAGAAAAAACTAAAATAAAATAAAAAAAAAGTGAAAGTAAAATAAAATGGAAAGAGAGACAAAAAATAAAACAAAAACAAACAAAGTATAATAAAAGACAAGAATTGAATTGTAATTAATCTGTCTCAATTACAAAAACAGTTGCATTAATCTGAACTTAAAATTTATTGCACAAGTTCATGGTACTTTTTTTTCTTTATTTCTTCTTTATTTCTTCTTCTTGTTCTTTATCTTCCCCACATTTATAAAGGACTTTCGTGCATAGTTTTCTTACAACATTTTTCTTTTAAAAATTCCTATTTTTAAGGCAAAGTTAATTTTAGACCTACAAAATATTTTTACCAAAAATATTTTCGTTTAAATTCCAACAAATCCGAGAAAAAAAAACAACAGAAAAAAAATGTCACATTCTAATATTGCAATAAGTATCCAACTGTGTTTCTGCTGATGATGGTACAAAATGTAATAAACAGCAAAAAAAAAAAATAAAAGGTCTTTGATCTATTCCTTTCTGTCTACTATAATTTTGTTTTTTTTTTTGGGCAATTTAGCTCCTCCCTAGTTCTGTTCCTCGTTTTTTTCTAAACTTTTTTTCTTCTTCTTCTGTTTTCTATATAATTTTTTTAGGCGTTTCGATTTTAAGAATAGAACGAAACCAAATGTCAAAAAGGCAAAACCATCATGGCTGTCTGTGATGACGACGGTGGAGAGTTAAAAAAAAAATGTTTCTTCAAAAAAAAAAAGCAAATAGAAAGAGAAGAAAAAGTAAGAAGAAGAAGAAGAAAAGAAAAAAAAACATTATTTAGTTTGGAATGAGAATTTTAGGATTTTTTTTTTCTTTTCTTGAGGATTTCTTTTGTTCCGTCTTTCTTTCTTCATTTTTGTAATCTTACCTTCTTATACCACACCGTTTTTGTTTTGTGTGCGAATTGGAATAAGGGACGAGATCGCCTTTTCTTTTGTATAAAAGAACAAGAAAACTAAAATTCAGATTGAAAAATTACGTCATTCTTGCTTTAAAAAAAACATTCACATTTTTTTCTTTTATTATTTTGATTTGTGCGTGCCTATATGTGTGTGTGTGTAAATATTTTTTCTGTGAAAAAAAAGCAAAAAAAGAAAAAATTGGAATTCCCTTAAAAAATTAAATTTAAAGTGAAAATAAAAAAACAATAAACAGTTAAATCTTTCATAAATTGCTGTGAAATCAGAGAGAACGATCAATCGCGATCGCGATCGTGTATATTGATCGATTATAAAAACGTGTCACGTTCCAATGTTAACGATCGTACTTGCATAATCAATTTAAATTTGTTTGTTCGTTAATTTATTTTTATTTCTTTCGGTTTTCTTCTAGTGTGACTTGACTTGTCAATTATGTATTATTATTAAGTATTATTAATATATTTGTTGTTGTTGTGGTTGTTGTTGCACTGTTTTTGTTATTGTGTATTTGTTCTTGTTGATGTTGTTGTTATTAAACTAAATTTTATTTTTTATTTATTGACCACACGCCGATTAAAATTTATTACCTTTTTTTATTTTTATATTTTTTTTTTCTGGCCAAAATTTTACACCTCCACCATTTTAAGATATTTGGATAATAATAATAATAATAATTCCCCTCCACACCAACACTTTAAGAATTTTATTTTGTACATGCGGAAATGTTTAACTAACGCGTGAAAATCACATTTTATCGCCTTTTTATTTTATTATTTAAGAATAAGAATCAACAAAAAAAAAACTTACATTTGAATTTTGCGCAAGCGCAAATAACTTATATACACTGAAAAGTATTTATTCAGACATTTGAAACAACAACAATTCTTTCTCACATTTTTTGTGTTTGTTTTTTTCTATACTCGCAAAATAACACAACTTTTTATAAATGTTATTATAATGGGGATTTAATTTTGTGAGTTCGATTTTTATACAAAATAAATAAAGAAATGTTTCTAAATATTCTCTCCGGTCCAATGTTTAAAAATAAAATAAATTTGCACACATAAATTGTATGGTAATCAAGTTAACCCCTTTACCCATTTTTATTCAAAAACTATTTCTTCATCCTTATTTCTGTTTTCATCTTCTTCTACTTTCAACTTTTCTTCATACTTGAACACAACTTTCTGAAAACAATCGACCAAAACAACAGAAACCAAACAAAAAGAAAAAAAAAATTAAGAGGAAGAAGAGGAAGTAGAAGAACAACCAAAACTAACTAAAGGGACATCCATTATTACAGAGACGCAATATGGCTCCCAAATTGTAATTAATCATTTTTTCGCCCGCCCCACCCTTTAATAAAATAAAATGTCCTCCTATCTCTGCCTCACATTGTATTGGTTTAGATTTTTTCCCTTTGCGTCCCAATTACACACGGGATAAAATATACAAGAAAAGTTTGAGTTTGGGTGTTTTTCATCTTCCTCTATTATTTTTTTTTTGTTTGGGGGGATTGACCAAAAAGGAAGAGAAAACTGTGACCTTGGGAAAATATTGTGAATTATGAATTACTTCTTAATTAAGGGAAATTTGTTTAAATATAAATTCTCTGGGATGCTTGAACGAATATATTTTGCATTGCAAAAATAATGTATGGGTTATGCCAATCTAATCTTCCACCAAATTTCTCCGCATGAACCGGGACTGAACTCACTTGGGACAAACGAAAAAAATAAAATAAAACAGAAAAAAAGGAATTGATGTTTTGAATGTATTTTATACTAATGCCCACAAGCGTTTTGTGTATCTCAGATATAGACCGAACCGACCGACCAAACCGACCAAACGAAATTTCCCCGCTCAACTCCACTTCATCTATATCTTCTTTTGTACACAAATATACACAAAGTCGCCCTAATTTTAGCTTCAATAAATCCACCCAATCGTCCCAAAACAAAAACAAAAAACAAAAACAAAAATTATTTTACACATAGACTTTGGTTTTGTTTGGTTCTCATTTGATAAAAGGGTGATAGCGAAAGTAGGCTCAATTCTCTAAAGCCGGGCGAATATCATAGGGCAGTAGCAGGCAGAATGAGAAATACCCCGAACCCTCTGGGTTATATAATCGTGAAAATTTCAGTTTTTGTTTGTTTGTTGTTGGATTTTAGTTTTAGTTTTTTTTTTTTTTTTTTTCGGAGGATTTTTTTTTGTTCAGAAAGAATGGGGCTATTTTAGGCGGTGTGTGTGGGTGTGTGTATGTGTGTGTGTGATGGTTTTAAGGGTAAAAATAGAAGAATAACAAACCGAAACAAAAAAAATAAAATTCCATCTAGAAAAATATAGGGAAAAAGGAAAAGAAGGAAGGAAGGAAGTAAGAGGAATGAAGGGGGTGAAGCGAACAAAAAAAAAAGTTTTTATCTTGGTCTAAACATGCCTCCGGTCACACGCAACCTTTTTTTTTTTTTGTTTTTGTGTTTTTTTTTTCGGTTGTTTTCTTCTTTTATTTCGTTTCAAATATGGGAGGTGTGGGTGGAAGAACGAAAGAAAAGAAAAGAAAAAGATTTTGTTTTTTATTTTATTTCGACTTTTCGATTGAGTTTAAACGGAATTACATGAAGATGGAAAGAGTTGAAAAAACTTATTTTATGTCGATCTGACTTTAATATATTAAAGTGCGGTTTATTTGACATTAAATTAGATTAACCGTGCGATGTCTTAAAAGTTATATGTATTTACTTTATTTATTACTTATTTATTATGAAACGCACAATTTAATTGCCAAAAATTAATCAAATCTTATTTTTTCATGTTTGAAATCATGCATTTCATAAGAATGAACCCATTTGACTTATGTTCATATTTCTCCTTTTCTATAAACTGACAATTGATTAAACTGAAGTTGATTAAGGCAACGTTAGAGCGAGTATTTTTTTCTAGACTTTTTTTTATTGTTCTAATTTTACAAATTTGCCAATATGAATGTCACGCAGTCTTGAATGATTTTTTCTTCTTTCAAAACTGACAAAATTAACTTCCTTCCTCATATTATAACATTTTTTCTTAACCGCAAATATTATGTTTACAATTTAACGGTAATCAAACCTTTGATTTCCAAAATCTCTCCAATGAAGAATTTATAGTTGAAAATAGTTTATGATTTACAGCAAAAGTTAATTAAAGTCAACTTTAAACTTTTATATGTAAAAGAATATTCTATAGAATTAAACCTTGTGTGCACATGTAATTAGTGAGTATGTGTTAACAATATAAATAATAACTCCATTTAATGTCATTGTCCATCCATCATAAAAAATATAAAATCTAAAAAAAAAAAAAAAAAACCAAAAATAAAAAAATTGGCGCCATCTCATTTTACATTCGGCACGCATATTTACGAATTATTATTATTATTATTAATTTTGTTTTTTTTTCTTTTGTTGTTATTGTATTTTTGTGTGTGCGGTAGTGTTTTTTTTTGTTTGTTTGTTGTTGTTCTCTCTGTTGAATGAAAACATTATTTGCAATCAACGTAATGAATTTAAAAAAAAAACAAAATTAAAAAGAAACAAAATATTATTATAAACTCATGTCTCTGTTTTTGGATAGTCCATTGTTATGATTATATCGACCCGTAACATAAAACAAATATCAAATAAACTCGACAGTAAAAAAAAAAAACACAACAACAACAAAAAAACAAACAAACAAACAAACAACAACAACAACAAGAAAAAATGAACTGAAATAAAATTAAACGTCATAATACACTCATAAAATATGAGATATGAAAATTATATATTCGCGCGATATGGGGTAAAAAAAAAATTCATAATAATTATAAGAGTTTTTTTGGGGGTGTAAGGGTAAACCAAAAAAAAAAAAAAACAAGAGTATGGAGGAGAAAAAAAAAACAAATTTTAATGTAAAAATTGGATTTTAATTGGAATTTTCCAATTTGTTGATTTCAATTTTAAAAATATAAAAACAAAAATGATGAAAAAATTAACAAAACACAAAAAAAACATATAACAAATAATATTAAAATTTATTTCGAAAAAAAAGAAGTGAAGAGAAAGGAAAGGGCGCATATATTTTATCCATTCGCATATTTCATTTTATTATAAATTATACCCTGTAAAATTTTCTCTCTCACTTCAAACAAGTTTTCTGACCAAATCATTTTATTGATTGCCCTTAATCTGCATTCAGTTTTGGCTGATCGAAATGTTTTGTATTTGCTGCTGATTTTCTATTTTTGAATGTCCATCCAAAAGTAAATTTTGCATAATATTAATGTATGCGTGTCTGTGTGTGTGTACATGTGTGTAAATAGGCCTATGTATATCCACTTGTGTTATTGGGAGATTTATAAAAGAGTTAAAGGGAATGAGTTTGTATTTTGGAGACAGAACACCAGAGAGAAACTACTTAATCATTCATCAGACGTAACGTATATAACTACCCAGGTACCAAACAAACACACCTATACGTATATGGATGAACCAAATAATAATAATAATGATAACAACAACAACAATTACAAACATAACAATCAGACATATCTATAGATATACAGAGAGATAGACAGACAAATATATATATATATATATATACCTGTGGCCGATACAAGAGCCATCATCCCTTACCACTCTTATATATATATATAGGCATATGCATATATAGAAACCCGTTTCAAATCGAATCGAAATCGAAGCCAAAATTACAAATATATAATATTTATTGTGCCCAATAATAAATCAATTTCTATATTATATATTATAAGCTCTGGCTTATATAATCCTTTTCTCTATATATATACCTTTGTATATATAGGTAATACATAGTTACATATACATACATACATTACATTACATATGTAGGTATGTAATATACTTTATCATTTTAATTTCAATTTTGGGGAAAATTTTGAAATTTTAGAAAAAAAAAATTAAATTTAAATTTAAGCAATAAAATTTTTTAAGTAAATCATTTTTATACATAATTAAGTAATTTAACTATTTAATGTATAAAGTTTTAAAGCTGACAATATATATTTTTGTACACTTAGTTATCCTCGTATTACTTATAAAATTTAATTCATAGAAATTTAAGCATTGTATCTGTTATTCTTCTCGTCTCTCCTGTATACATTTTGCCGTTCTGTTAATCTTTTAATATTTTAATAAAATATATATTATCCGTGTGTTATGTTTATTTTAATTTATTATACGCTTAACAAATTAACATTTTTTCAATAATTGACAGACCATAAAATTGACATCACCAGATATCACAATTAGACAAAAAAAAAAAATCAACGATTTATATAAATTATTTGGCAAAAAATCAACAAAGTTTTTTTCTTTTTCTATTTTTTTTTTTCTGATGGCAGTCAATGATTAAATCTCAACAATTTTTTTGATGTTTTTATATGTTTATTTTGTATCATCATCAAACACCATTCTATGTGCATGTTTTGCATAACACATGCATGTGTATGTATTTGTGTGTGTATGCTCATAATAATTATAATAAATGTATAGTTTTGTCCATTTATCAATCTCACTCTCAATGTATCTATATAAACGCAATAGAATAGAAAAACAGATGAAATCAGAGACGGTTTCGGTTTAGTTAATTTATTAAAACAAGTCACGGAGTCATTATTATTTATTTATTATTTTTTGTACTAATTAAAAAAAGAAAATTCATATATACCTTACTGAAACACATTTAGTATAAGAATGGATCGTGTTTTAATTTAATAATTTACAGATAATAGTATAATAATATAATGAATTCATATACGATTATAGGCTCCACATTATTAATTATAATTAACAATATTCCAATATAGAATCAACTGAATAACGCACCCCTTATATTCTATCTCAATATATGTATTTATTTAGTTTAATTCCCAAATTAGTAAAAATTCCCTAATGAAACAGGAAATCCCTTAACAATGTAAAATATTTATTTAAAAATCCATCTCTGATGTTATTTACAAAAGATTGCGAAAAACACATCAGAAATGCAAATAGCAATTTAACACACAAATTCATTTTAGTTCCTTTTCATATTGAAGTGCATGAAGTAAAATGCAATATATAATCAGGTATATATAAAGTGCATGTGCCACGTTATTTGTCATCATCATCCTTTCTTTATATTTTTATTTTTTTTTATTTTTAATTCATATTAAATTATGTATATGTTTCATGTTTAAAAATTCTTGTGAATTATTACATTTGTTGTAAACAAAAAAAAAAAAAATAGCCGAGACTCACATTTTAAAAATATTGAAAAAACAACCCTTAGAACAGAAGCGCCACTCCGCGTAATTATTGTGAACTCTTCCATTAAATAGTTAAGACACATTCAACCCTTATATTTAAGATACAAACCTAGCAAAACTGTTTTACCATTTGTTTCCCCCATAAAAAGGATAAAAGCAATAAACAAAATATAAATTTAAATTAATTTATGATGTGAAATTTAATTCACGTAAATCACAGTAGATGTTAGCACCGCAACAATTATTTCATTTATACGGGTGTATTTATCAAAAACAATTAAAGTCGAATTAAAATGTTCACGCTCTTCAACAAAACACACGATACATACACTGTACACACACATATATAATATACATAATTAAAATCTTAATCGTAATAATAATAATAATAATAATAATGATAATTATGTATACACGAATATCAAAAGGTCCCAATTATCTCATTAAAATGAGCGATAAATAAAAAGAAAAATGAAAATGAAAATAAAACAAAGAAAAGAAAGAAATACAAGAGAAAAAAGAGAAGTGCGATAAGTAAGTAAATAAATTAGTTAAGAATAAAAAAAAAACTAGCGTGCAATTCATCATTAAGTTAAATTATTTTTCAACAAAAACATTAAAATTAAAAAGGAAGAAAAAAAATCCCCTTTAACGCTTTATTATGTTTTTATGTTCTGACGATTATATGCGAATGCGATTTTTAAATGTAGGTAATTTGTTTGTTAATTTTTATTACAACTGATTATTATATCTTATCGAATCTATCTTACACATTTTCTGATTCATTTTATCGGTTAAAGTTAATTGAATAAAATTATTACAAAATGAAAAATAAAGAAAATTATAATTTTAAACTCGGACCAACTGGTTAGTTTTGTTTAGAACGCAGACAAACACAGATTATAATTAAGTAAGATTCAATTGTTTGTATATCAGCTAAATTATATAATAACGTAAAATTAATTGAACTGTCAAGTACAAATATTAATAAACTTTTGATTTTTTGTAACGAACAATTTTAGAAATGAATGTCGTCTGACTTTTCATAAGTTATTTTTACAATATTTAATGGAACTCCAATAAATTATGCAATAAAAATTGTTTGTATGATGACAATTTGCGATAAACGTTTTACTATATCTACGCTTATTTATTGAATTCCGTTTAAATAATCTATTTCATTACCAATAAATAAAAACCATCCCTTTCGTTCAATGTTAAAATATGATATTCACAATTCATTTGATTTAATACAAACACAAATTATTAATGTGTTAATTTAATGGTCAATTTTGACACCTCATTTTCATATATTTAATTTTCTGTTTTTTATACAAAATCATTTGTCGGTTCTGTTTGTCTGTCAGAATTAATTGAATTTCATTCAATGATTTTTTTTTTACGATTGACGGACGTATCCACAACGGGCACACGACTAACCTCCATTATTTTTATGATCGTGCAGAAAAAAAAACAAAACAAAACAAATAAACAAAAAAACATCCAAATACAAAAAAAAAAATGAAAATGAAAATAATAAAAAAATAAAAAATAAATAAAAAAAAGCTGAAATATGTAATAAATAAACAAATTAAAGTCGTTAACGTTTATTTAAATGATATATAATGAGACTTGTTTACATATACATATATAAATGAATATACATGTACAAATAAACACAAATGCATATGTACATATATACATTTAAGTATATAATAATAATAATAATAATAATAAACACCCAAAGAGATTAAGTCGCGTCTTTCCTTTTGACTTTTTATTGCCATTTTGTATGACTTTTATGGCTCAATAAAAATGATTTTTATTTGATTTTTGGTTGTTTGTTTTGGGTGCTTAACTTGGATGAAGTGAGTAAGTGAGAGTGAGAGAGAAAGATTGTTTGATTTTTTTTTTTTTTTTGTTTTCATTCTATTTTTTTGTTGTTCTTTTCTTTTTATCTTTTCATTCACAAAATATATTATGTATTTTTTTTTC
Organism: Pedicia rivosa; assembly: GCA_963082725.1. Classification (NCBI taxonomy): domain Eukaryota; kingdom Metazoa; phylum Arthropoda; class Insecta; order Diptera; family Pediciidae; genus Pedicia; species Pedicia rivosa. The sequence goes on along the minus strand of OY720153.1, from coordinate 3,447,732 downwards.
TTTCTTCTTTTGCTTTTTTTATATAAATATACGGTTTTTTTTTTGTATAGGCCTGACCTGACTTCAGTTATAAAAGTTAAGTAATTTATTTAAAAGAGAAAAAAAAATATGTAACAAACCAGCTGATGATGTTGATGATCATTTTGATAATACAAAATTAATTTATTTGATTAAATCATTGTTGTTGGTTTCTCTGTTCTTTGTGTTCTTGTGAAAGAGAAACTGGAATGGAATTATGTTCTGGTTTATTCATAAATTCTGTTTTGTTTTGTTTTTTTTATAGGTTGTAATATTAGGTCAATGTTTACATTTTATTTTTTAATGAAGTCATAAAAAACAAAATGTTCTCCTATATTGAAATAACAGAACTTTAGTGAAAGCATGTTAATAGAACAGTTTCGTGAATTGTGTGTCTTAGCTAATGTTGGTATGAAAAATGTTAGTTATCAAAATGTATGGTAGAATTCTTCTTTACCATCAACCCTTATTTATAAGGATCTTAGCTAAAATGTAAATAATATAATTTCAAGGATCACTTAAAAGCTTTAGTAAAGTTTCATGTGGTTGTTGGTGTTACATTTCCTAAGGTTTGTTTACACTAAGATACAATTGTATATGCCCGACCTACTTTGTCACATTGAAACGCTTTATGTTTATACTATTGATGGTCTTATTATACAGGTTTAATTAAAAATAAGTTATGTTAGTTATATGCTTATTCATGACTGTGGAAGACATAATTGCATAATATCAGTCATTCGGTGTTAGATTTGCACATGCATGTGTTAGTCTTATTTTGTTTTTAGTTCCATAAATTAATTGAATTTTCATTGATATTTTTAACTAGCTTTTGTAAAGTCACTTGGATTACACTAGACCTGTTATTAAACTATATAACATTTTTGGAACGGCCATTAATACTTTTTGAAATTTAATAGATATAACTTGAATAAATTATTGAACTTACGTAATTGCAACATTGATAGGCAAATTTTGTTTCTATTTTTGGTACTTTTATCATCAGAACTGGGCTTTTCATAGTTACACCATGCTTTTAAATTGTGACAATTATAATATACCGGTTCATTTCCGCATACACACACACACATACAGATGCCGTACACTGACATCATCACATATATTTATAAAGCTGGGTTAATCCTACACCTTGAATTAAAAATTCAAAAATTTATAAAAAAAAGCAAGAATTTTATCGCAAAAAGTAGTTTTTATTTGTCGTTTGATTTTGTTTTTTTTCTTTGCTTAAATTTAAAATCATGTGTGTGTGTGTGTATGCATTAGTCGATGTGTGAATTTTCACTATTAAATAGGTTCTTTTTAATTTGCTTTGTTTGTCGATTGTTTTTGGTTCTATACGGTTGTGTCGAATGAATCGCCATACATCTGTCAGATTCTTTAACTTTTTTTTCCGTTCATTCTTTTCTTTATTTTAATTCTGTATTATTTTTTTTTTTCTTATTCCATTTATAAAATTTTCAATATGAAAAGACAAACCTAAAATGTATACATTCTAGAGAAACGATAAGAAAACATTTTTTTATAAACAAAAGGAAGGATTGGGGAAGTTAAGTTGGTTTATTCCAAATGTGTTATTATGAGTCAATAATGATCAATGCCACGTAAGGGTTAAAATTAATATTTATATTTTATTAGGGAAAAAGTTTCAAATCCAATTATATAATTTTGATTGAAATGATCAAGAACTCTTTTTTTTTTCCTACAGAATTATCGTATAATTTATTTTCTAAAGAAACAATGAAAGATACTATTTTATAACCCATTGGTGTTTTAACCATACTCGTGTTTGTGATTTTAAGCCTTTAAGGAATAAAATATAATAAGAAAGAAACAAGTAACGAAAAAGAAAAAAAATAAATAATCGGAATCTTTAAAATTCTTCTTTAGCCAACGATATCTAAAAAAAATGTCTAATTTTAATTCACACTTCATAAATCGTCATCGTTCCGCGTTCCTCCATTCCCCCTACATCCTTCCTTATTTTCTTTCTTTTTTTAATAATTCCCAATAACAATAATAATAATTTTATCTCATTTTATCATCATCGCCGCGACAACGACAACAAACTAAAATTCAATATAAACGGCGAAAAAAGAATAAAATAAAAAGATGAAAGAAAAGGAAGAAGAAGATGAAGAAAAAGAATAAAAAATAAATATTATATTTTTTTTTCAAAAAAATATAAATTCGCGAGAAAAAAGTAAAAAAAAAAAAAAGTAAGAGAAGAAAAGAAGAAGGTGAAATAAACAAACGTTTGGTGTCGAAACTGTTAGGTTGGTAGTATTGTTTGTTCCAACAAGTGTCGCACCAAAAAGGTACAAACTTTACAACAACAACAACAACAACAAAACAATCATTGCAAATAAAATAATACGAGAAGAATACACAAAAAATAAAAATACAAAACAAACAAATAAACGAACAAGATTGAAATAAAAGAAAGAAAGAAAAACAATTTTTTTTCACATATAAGAATAAAAAGAAAAAGGAAAAGAAAAAGGAAAAGATAAAAAGTTTACAATTGAATGTAGTAATCACATGTTTTGTGCTTGTACGGTTTCTTTCTTTTTCACGATTATTTAGAGGTGACTTTTTATTTCTCTTGGATTTTATTTAACTTTTGGTGAATGTTTCTTATTTTCTTTCTAACTTCTCTCAGACAAACTTTTCTTAGACCATATTTTAGGGATGCTTTTTGAATTTGGTAAATCAAAATTCTGAATGAGAAAATAATTAATTCTGAAATCTTAAGACAGATTTTAAGTTGTAAAAATTCTACGCAAACTGTCATACTGATTAGAAAGGACGAAAGGATGAAGAATAATTGGAAAATATGAGTGCAATTTTGGTAAACTCCTCTTTGACATTTTGTTTTGATCAATATTCCGATGATAACATCCTTAATTGGCATCCTTACAAATGTTTCTTTAGGATTTCTTTTTTTTTCCTGAGAAATATTTAAAATTTGTTTAGAATTGTTGCACATTTTAGAACACAGTTTAAAAATTCCTGCATTTGTCTGTCCTGATGGTTAAAATAGAAACTATCATAATTTGTAGCGGATTAAGAAAACCTAAATAAATATCAAAAGTTAAAAAATAATTTGGCAAAAAACTAACAAAACTAAAAACAATTTAGAAATTGTTTAGAATTTATTTGAATTTTATTTGAATTTTTTTTCTTTCAAACAAAAAAAAAATTGTCTTTTATTTTTTATTTTTGGTTTCGTTTAAAAATTATGATGACGTGATCACTGTTTTTAAACTTTAATAAATTTTATTTAAATCAAGTTGTTACTCCCCGTTCTTCTTCTCCACCACATCGTAGACTCCCCCACTAATTGAGAACATATACACACACACACACATACATTCACAATAAAATGTCTCAAAAAAAAAAAAAAAAAACCCACGTCGATCATAATAAAGTATACTAAAAAGTGTCAAACTTTTCTCTTCTGAACTCTAACTACAACATTTTTTTTTTATTCTATCTAATCGTGTCTTGCTGCGTCGTCCATGAAAACACACATAAAGTTGTTGGGATCTAAAAACAAAATAAGAAATAAAGAAGAAGAAGAAGAAGAAGAAGAAGTAGAAAATAAAAGAACATCAAAAGAATTTTGACCGCACGAGGCACGAATATTTTGTTCCAATTTTTTTTTTATTTTTACGTTGGTTTTTTTTTGTTTTTTGTTTTTTTTTTTTTATTTCTTTTCATTATTTTGCGAAATCTTGCATAACGCCGCGCAAAAATTTTATAGAAGAAAAAATAAGAAAGAAAAGAAAGAACAAAAAAAACAAAAATGAACAGAAAACTGAATTATTTTTTTTTTATTATTATTTTGAGAAAAAAAAAGTAAAAAAAAAAAAAATAAGAAACAAAAAAAAAATTAGATTTGTAAATGAGATTAGATGAAACATCCGTGGCATTTTTTATAACGAATTTACCAAGATTTTTGACTATTTTTTGTTTTTTTTATTTTTCTCTATACAAATACATGTGTATTTGCCTGTGTGTGTATGCCCCTACATTTGTGTGTGTGGTGTGATGTTTGCGGGTTTGAATTTCGTAATGGGGACGATGATCTCTTGAATTTATTATATTTCGTTCGTTTTGTTTTTGTTTTTTGTTTTATTTTTTTGAATTTAATTTTTTAACACAATTCTGACAATAGACTCTTATTATTATTATTATTATTATTATTACTTTTTATTATTATTATAAAGTGTTAAGTAAGTAGGTATGAAAAAAGTAAATGAAATGATGAAAACTGAAAGAGAATAAATAAATAAATTTATGTGAAATTAGACGAAAAAAAAAAGAACAACAACAACAAAGTTTTACAATTTAAAATTAGTTTTTCTTTACGCAACTTTCTGACTGACTGACTGTAGGTAAATAACTATACGTATACATTTCTTAATACTGTTTCATTCTTATAATTAATTTATTATAATAAGCAAATAGAAAATTATAAAGATAAAATTCAATTTTAACATTTTCGTTTTACAATCGCCAATGAATTTTTTTCGAAAGTCTTTTATAGTTTATTTTATTTGAACCAAAAATTCGCGAATAAGTTTAATTCAAACATTTTTCTTGGTTTATTTTTATTATGACGCATTAAAATGATGACGACATACCTACATTGAACTGAAATATGGTGTTTGCTGAATTAAAAACTAGTTTTAGCTATTTACCAAAAGATGTCAGCATTATTATTAATAGAAGAATTTTATCATAGATCCAAACCATCTTTTGTACAAATTTTTTTTTTTCAATTTTGAGCCCCTACTAATTATTCATATTTTTTGTTGTTGTTCGTGCTTGATTTTTAAAAAATTTACATAATTATTTTATTTTTTTGTTTTGGGTGAAGCGTTTTTTAATTGATCCGATGTTTTAGTATTTTTTTTTTTTTTCATTCTTACATAATTTAAATTGCTAATTTTTTGTTCAATACGAAGGAGATTAATTCAATCATCGCGAAGGTGGGATTTTTTTCTATATAAATTTTGTTTGGTTTGAATAAATTCTTCTTTATAAATAAAAATTTGTTATTAATTTAATATTATCTCATTTTTTTCTTTTTTTTTTCTCTTTCTCTTTCTAGCCGTTATAGAATTGAATTGGATTAAATCAAGGTAAGTTATTGACATTGAATATGAACACAACATCAAATTTTCTCCACGAAGGAAGTTGGAAATCCTGTAGTTTTTAGAGAAAGTTATTTATTATAATTCAAGGTTAAAAAAATTGGTTTGACAAAAATGTACCCATATAAAAAAAAAAACAACAAAACAATAAAGTCAGATTCAATAGGGGAAGTTTGAGTCTATAATTGAGAAAATTTTTTTCGTTGTTGTTCTTTTTTCTATTTCTTATTTTTTATTTTAGAAAGTTTTTTCTTTCTTCTTGTGTTCCTTGTCAGGTTTCTCTTCCTTTTTTATTTGTTTATTTTACTTTACTTTACTTCATAATTTCTTTTAGTGACAAATGTAACAAAAACAACAAAAAAAAAAGGAGAAGGAAATAAGAAGAAGAAGAAGAAGAAGAAGAAGAAAGTTGAACGTAACAAAAAAAAAAAAAAAATACAAACGCGGTCACAGTTCATAATTGAGTCAATATTATTTTTTTTTCGTTTTTGTGTGCGTTATGATTTGTGTGTTGTATGATGTATTACTTCTTCTTCTTCTTATATATATATATATTTTACTGTTATTTCATATTATATTATTATTTAATAAATATACTTAGTCGAAGAAGAAGAGGGTAACGCTTGAATATCTACACATTTATTTATTTTTTTCTGTTCGTTTATGAAATATTGACATCTTCTAAAAATCTAAATATTCAGTTAATTTTGAAAAATGTTATTGGTTGTCGTTGTCATTAATCAAAAAATGAAAAATAAAATATTTATTTATTTTTTGTCATTATTATCAATTCAAGTAAAAACTGAGATTTTCAGATAAAATCATAATTCAATCTCAAATATTAATTCGTTCGAGTCGTCACAGAAATTTTCCAACATTCTTTTCTTTTTTTTTTGTTTCTTCTGATAAATTTAAAATGCAAGAATGACGTCATTATTCTGAAGTCAGATGCTATTTTTAAATTTTAACAGAAATATTTTGATTTATTATTTTGCAAAGAATTTTTTTTTTGTATTTCAATAAAAACACTTCCGTAAAAAAATTGTGTTTTTTTTTTATCCGAAATAAATATCAAAATATAATTTATTATGATAATTTTTAATTTTTCTAATTTATTAAGATTTTTTTTCATAATTTATATTTACATGATGACGTAACACTTAATAGTCATAATTCAATAATATTAATTCATATTTACAAAATCAAAAAAAAAAAAAAAAATATCCTGATTCAATTTCACTGTTTGTACTTGACTTGCATCAAGAATTGTTTTATTTAACGTCCACTTATTGACAGACCATCAGGCAACCAGACTACTTGGAACACCCTTATTAAGTCAAATCACTGATTCCATTTTGGTTTATTTACAAATTTTAAATATGATTTGAGTTTTTGTTGTTGATAAATTTAACGAAATTTTTATTCAAATAGAAAATAAATTTAGTTGACTTTCCTTGTTGATGAAAATTAATGTTACAAGTTTCAACAATTATCTTGTCTTGTGTCCTGTGTTGAAACATTAATTTTCTTATCAAAATTCAATACAATTGTGTACATCAATTGATTTTTCTTAATACAAAACAAAAAATTATTCCTGTTTCTAATATAAAACAATCACTTTTCATATTTTAAAAGGAAATTTAAAAATTTACATAAAACATGAACACACACAGACACACATAATGAAAATTCACATTTCTCCTTTCATTTTAGAACAAACATAAGCACAGTAATTAAATAATTAAAAATGACAACCAAAAAACAAAAAACAAAAAATTATTGTGTAACTAAAAATATTCTACAGAAGGCGTCTGCGCGACGGCAATTGCCGTATATTCAACGTCAGTCAAATTAAGTAACATTTCTTGTCTTGTATTTACAATTTTTTTTATGAATTACCCTGTTCTTATTTTTTTTCCGGTATATTATTGTCGTTGTTGTTGTTATTGTTGTTATTGTTGTTGTTGTTGATGCTATTGCTATATATGTATGTGAATCGAGTCATATGTTATTTTTCGGTGGAAAAACTAATTTGCCAAAGAACTTTTCAGATTATTGTTTTCTATATATTTTTTTTTTTCTATTTTCTTTTCAGAATATAAATAATCGAGTCGAGTCAAGTTTAGTTTTTTTTTTTTTTTCTTTTCTTCTGTTTTTCTTTTCTTTTTCCTTTCTTCTTTTTCTTCTTTTATATTTTTGGATGAAAATACAAAAACCAACAAGAACCAAAAATCTTAAAATTTGTTTTTCCCTTAAAAACAAATATTAATGTCTGATTACTTTCAGTCAGTCATGTGAAGATTAATGTTTATGAATGAGAAAGAATAAAATACATTTTATCATTAATTAATTAATTTTAAAATAAGGAAAATCAATAAACTTAATAACTACTTACTTATTGAGATAATGTCATATAATAAGGAAACAACGGATTAATATTTAAATTATAAACAAAAATTGTGAAATGATTAAACGTTAATTTATATTTAATTCTATTCGTTTATTGGGGACGTTCATTACCCTTTTGTCAGTGGCAAATTGTTAATTTTAATAATATTTTTTTGCTCTCACAAAATAAATATGAATAAATATTCTTTCCAAATTATAGTTAGAAGTAACATAAAGACGACCCTCTCTTTTATAATAACTTATGTTTGACTCTGATTTTACCATATGGTTTAGTCTAGTTCGTCACTGGTTTATGTATCTACACAAAAATCAACATTTCTATTTTGTTCAAACCAGAAACTAAAAAAAAAAAATTTATATTTTGAATTAGATAGTTTTTTTTTTTTTGTTCTTCTACGGATCCACCAACCAGCCACCCAAGATTAGAACCAAATCTGCGCGGGAGATTTTTATTCTGTTTTATTTTTGTTGCATAAATAACAAGAACAACAATAAAGCATACAACAACAATAAACCAGTTTAATATCATCTCTATCTTTATCTTTATCCTCTATAACAAAAAAAAATTTACAATACGTATATGATGTTGGTCGGTTGAGGACTGAGGGAGGAGATCAATGTGCGGGAAGTATAATGAAGTGGTTGAACGCCGTGATTTCATTGTCTCTAATTTGCATAAATTTATTATTGGTTTTGTTTATATTTTTATTTTCAATTGAGAAAGAGAGCAAGAGATACAGAATATGCAATACATCTGCACACACACACACATGCACACACGTACATAGATGCAAACAACATGTTCTTGATGACGTCAAAAATAAAAAATAAAAAAAAAATCGTGCGCGAATACAGCTGACTGCATTCAATCTCAGAAATTCTTCTTATTTTTTTTTTGTTTTTGTTTTTGTTTTTTTTTTGTCATTTTCGAAAACAAAACAACACAAAAAATGAAATGAAAAGAAATATATTTTATTTTCTGGACGAAGAGACGATGTGAAAATTTATTACTTATAGTTTTTGTATATTTAGTTAGTTAGTTAGTTAGTTATAGTTATGTACAGATTACAGACACAGAGAGAAAGAGAAGTACTATACTTTGTTTGTTTTCTTCTTCTTCTTATGTTTTGTTCAAAAAAAAAAACAACAAGAACAAATCTGACAAGAAAAGAAAGAAGACGACAACGACAAAAAGCAAAAAGCAAAAAAAAAAAAAAATAAAAATTGAAAAATGAAAAATAAAAGAAGAAGTGGAGAGACAAATACAAAGCAGTTAAGTCGGAAATGTTACGCGCGATTTGTGTCAAGGACGATGTCTGATCTGACATAAAATTTATGATTATTATTTATTTATTATTATTATTTGTTCTTCTTATGTATTATTTTTGGGATAACGAGATACTTTCTTTAAGAATTTAATTTATGTTCTACATTTATATTGATAATAAGACCTTTAAAAGTGACCGCACAAATAATGACATAACAATTTTAAAAGACCCACGTTTCTACATGTAGCTTTAGTTGTACAATGTAATTCAAATTTACATATTCATAATTTTAGCTATAAAAATTTCCACTCTTTCCATCCCCACAATTTTTTGATGTACTTAGATCAATGGTGAAATGGAAATAATTAATTCCAATGATTGAATTTTTTAAAATTTCGTTTTAGTTGTTTGTTGGTAAATATTTTATCATACTGATTAATTTCAATTCAGTGAAATCAATTTCTGTATATAAAATTAAAATGTTTTATTTACGTTGTGGTAATATTGAAGGGTTCATCTTTCAATAACATTTTATCACTGTTCATAAGAAATACGTTTGCATTTTCTTATTTTTCTATGATAGCAAATTTTTGTATCCATTATGAAAGATTATGGCAAACTGAAATAAAATTCTCTTCCTTTTTTCTCTCTTACTCTAACACATTATTTTACGTTGTCTTGTACTTGAAAGACAAGAACCAAAAATAGAATATAGTAAATAAGAAAAATATTTATCTCAATTTTCTCTTCAAACCTTTTTCTATATCATTTTTTTTTTGATAAGACAAAATACTAAAAAAACAACAACAACAACAAGAGCAACAATAAAAAAGAAAAAGGAAAGAAAGTAAAATCGCCACTTTCGATCATCAATTTATCGAATTGTACCCATTCAATTTTCCCCAAAATAAAAAATAAATTGACTATGTGTGTATGTGTGTACAATAAAAAACACAAACGCATACACCCATCCACATAACAGAAAGAGACAAAGTATAATCGAAGTAAAACAAACAAACAAACAAACAAACAAAAAATCAAACCCAAAAAAAAAAAATAGAAAACAACAAAAAACAAACGCACATATGATGGATGAGGGCAAAAATGGATTTCGATGTGTGTGTATGTGTTAGAGTGAGAGAGTTTGTAGATGTTAAAAAGGGATACCAATATTCAATGGGAAATAAAAATGGCAATGGAATTAGGGGAGCGGCCATTATTCATTTTATACTGCATTTCAGATTGAAATTTATAAATAAAATTTATTACCATTTTCTTTCGTCTTTTTTTTTTATTTTATTCTTTAAAGATATTTTCTTTTACGTAATATTGGTCTCTTTAAAGAGGTTAATTTATTTAAAACGGAAGAAAGAAATTAATAAAAAAGAATAAATTAACAAAATTCAAATGAAATGTAGAACAATCCGCTTTTCCTTTCCCCTATAAATCCCCGGACTATTTCTTCGTGATAATTTACGATTTGTTTGCGTTTTGTATTTTCACAGATTTTCTCATTTTTAGTGTAAAAAAAATTCCTTTTTCCCGTTTATTATGCGTAAACAAAACAAAAATGACAAATTGCCTTCCTCCTTCCATTTTCCTATAAATACAATATTCTTCCATATTACCCTACCATTTTTTTTTTTTTGGATTTACGCGCGTAAATGCACTTTCCAAAATTAAATAAAAAAAAATTCAATAACAAAAAATTGTTTAGTTTTTGAATTACTCGTTATAATCATATATATATATATTTTACTTGTTTATACCTTTTTTCAAGTATGATTGGTATTGAACCTTCTCCTCATCCCTCTCATATAACCGTGCATATTTTTTTTTTTTCTTTCTTTTCATCTCTCTCTCTCTCGTTCTGTACATTTATTTTTCTCTTTCATTCTTATCATCATAACCTCCGATGTTATACCGATACTGACACTCTCACCACCCCTCCCACATATACATACACACACAAAACCCTCTCTCATACACGTCATGCTCCACAACAATCCGCCTGAAAAACCACCCCATATAAACCAGCCACCTCTTTTGCGCTCACTTTCTTTCCATCCTTAAAACATCGTTTTTATTGATTAATGGCTTTTGTTAGATTTTTCCTTGACGGATTTTCCTGTTTTTGTTGTATTTTTATACAGAATATTTTTTCCCTTTTTCCCTTTTTTTTCTTCTTTTTTCTTTCTTCTTTATTTTTTTTTTTTTTTTTTGTATATATAAAAACCTTCTTCCCAATTCATACCATTTTCTATGTATTATTATATGTATTAAGAGTATATAATAAGAACGAAATACAAGTTTTCATACCCAAATGATTGGATTATAAGATAATTACATTACTAAGGACTAAAAATAAAATAAAATAAAAATAAAAAAAAAAAAAAAAAAAGGAAGAAGAAAAAAAAAAAAAAAAAAGAAAGAAAAATAAACTTTCCCAGATGATCGATGTCTCTTCTTATATATTATAAGAAATAAGAAGAAGCAGAAGAATTAAAGGAAGGATGGATAACCAAAATACAGAAGACACTGAGTAACGAACTAATCTTTAAAAATTGACATCGATCCAAATTTTTCATAATAATAAAAAAAAAAAAAAATTTCCGCTTCTTCTTTTTCCTTCTTATTCTTTATTTTGTGTTTTTCTTTTTTTTTTTTGTAAAAAGTAGGAAAAACTAAAACAAGTTTTTTTTTTATTTGTCCTTTTTTTCTCTCTTTTGAGACACAAAAGGGAATTTCTATGGGGGTGGTAAAAGGGGATAAATATATAGAATATATATATATGTGTGTGTGTGTGTGTGTGTGTACATGTGAGTATATAATCTATGAAGTAACAGGCCCGAGACCCGCCACTCTTTCAAGTATATATTCTGGGATAAGGAAAAATATACCAAAGTATTTGAGCTTTTTTGGTTATATTTTGCTATACATAAATTCAATTTGAATTGGAAAATTATTTTTCTAAGGTAAAATACAAGAAATCTTTCTACAGAAGATTTTTTATTTTTTTTATGAATGAAAATTTTTCAGATTTTGTAAAAACAAAAATAATTTGTTGCATTTGAAAAAATGTTAATTCGATTGAATTGGAAAATAATAATAAATTTTAATTTTTGTTATGTTTTTTTTATTCCAATTCAATTGATTTTCACCTATTCGACGTCTGACAATGTCTTTCTCTTTGACGGTGATTTATTTCTCAACGGATATAGGAGAGCGTGGGTAAGGTTCAAGTTTTTGGTTTGAGAAGGAAAAAAAAAAGAAGAAGAAGAAAAGAAAGAAAAAAAGTTTTTTTTTATTTTTTTTTTATAATTTTTTTCTTTTTTCCTTTATTTTCCTTTTTTCTTATTTTTTTTTTTTTGAGTCTAAGACAAGTTTTTGTTTGAAGAAGAAAATATAAAAGAAGGGTGAAAAAAGAATAAGATTTTGGGGTGGATGGAGTTATGGAAGAAGGATCATACCCTTTCACATCCATTAGTCCCAATCTATTTTTTGGATGACGAAGGACTTTTTGTGTGTGTATGTTCTGTCTGTTTAAATGTGTTTATGTACGGGTATGTGTGTGTGTGATTTGACAGTAAAAGAGGGACAAAGTCCGCCAATTAGTAAAATTGGACAACGATTGATGTGACATTTGATTAGCAAAAGGAATGTTGCAAAATGAAATTCTTCTGATGTGTATTCTTCTTCCGTCGAGAAGATATTTCCTTCTTTTGATCTAAAAATTTATAAACAAAACAAACAAATATATTCAAAGAATGATAGTAATAAAAAGGATAATGTATTGAAGCACTGAGCGGGGGTAGGATGAAAGGAAAAAAAAAGAAAAGAGGCAATATTAAAGTGACAGCGGGGGGCTTAAGCTTAAATGTGGGGGGCTTAACGGAGAAAAAAAAATTATGTATGGGAGAGAAGAAACGTTTAAAAAGCGAACACGAATGAACGCAGCCGAAAATGATGATGATGATGATGATGATGATTACAACGGACAATGGAAGTAATGCAGATGGAGGTGGGTTACTAGGATATGGTGTTAAAGTATAAGTGTATAGGCTACACAGAGGGGAGTACATTTTTTCTTTCTTTTTGTCGAGAGAGAGATTTTTTTTTTCTATTCTGTGAAGAAAAAAATATTATAGAAAATCCGATATAGGGTGAAATGAGGGAAAACGAAGAGGAATCATATAAGACGCGCATAAAGAATCTGAAAAGAAAATTTAATTAATTGAAAGAGATTTTTCCCATCGTCTATTCGTTGTTGTCGTCGACGTCCTTTTACGTGTACTATATCTATAGATTCTTATATATTCTCGTCCTTAAAATCATCTCAGACATTTTTCTCCTCTCTCACACTATCCACGTCTGTGTATATGTATGTGTGTGTATGCGAGTATATATTTTAGTGTGTACTTTAGATTTTTAATTTTAAAATTGTGAAGAACAAGAATGAAAATGAAGAAGAAAAAGGAGGAATGACATGAATTATAGCATTTGATCCCCCTTTCGACATGATTCTACCAAAAACAAAAAACAAAAAAAAAATAACACAAATTTTTCCCCGCGCGCGCATCGCATGAATGTCTTGACTGATTCTATAAGATTCATCTTTTTGGTTATAGCTATACAGTCAGTCAGTCTCAATGATTCAACACGACATTGAAGAGGCGACATCCATTCTTTCCTTTAATATTCTTTATAAGTTTGTTGATTTGTTTGTTTTCTTTTCTTTTTGATTTGTTTGTTGTATATTTTTCGCGCTCCAATTCCACATTCGATCATATGCGACCATATTTCTATTGTTTTTGTGCGGGATCATCTACCATGAAACGGAAGGGATGACTTATCGAAAATAAATTCAATCAAAACCATATACAATTGATTGATTATAAATCGTATTCTATTCCATATTTTTATTAACAGATTATTAGAGGAAGCATTAATTTTGTATTATTGTTCGGTTTACAGAAATAATAATTTTATCAAGCAAAAAATAAAAAAACACAACAAACAAACAAACAAACAAGAATAAAATGGATTAACAAAAAGGTATATATTTCTTTCCTTTATTTAGGTATTATTTTCCTTTATTTATTCAAGTAAAATTTAGGGAAAATTGAGAAGTTTTTTATATGCGGAAATAATTATGTACAAATTCATTTGCATACCTAATACAATAATTACCATTTTTACTTACAAAATTTTGAATACATAATTTACATATTTACTTTTATTTTTACCTTACCCCCCTACACCTATACCAAAATTTTGTTTTGGATTTTCTAAAAAGGATATTTCATATTTTGTATTTTCTGTATAAGGAATATAAATACAGCCATTGATCAACGACGTGCCCCCAAATGATTTAAACATAATTCTCTTAAATGTTTCCTGATATTTCAAAAGAAAAAGTCTGTTTTGAAAGATGTTTTAGTTTTTATAGAAACAAACTCGAAATGATTCCTTCTTTTTTTCTAAGTCTTTTTTTTTGGATGATTTTCAGCGATTGTCGGTATTTTCCCCTTCGTCAAATAAAAATAAAAATATTATAGAAAACCTCATTTTTCAAATTGTTTTCTCAAATAACTAAAAACCTCTCAAATTTCCCTTATATAAAATTCAACAAGACAGAAGCAAAAAAAAAAAAAAAAAGAGGAAGAAGAAAATTGCATTTTTAGAAAATGAATTTTTATTCATATATTTTTTATTTTATTTTTTTGATTTTCTTCTTTCCCTCATTTCTCAACAGTCCATTTATACCGCTTGCACTTCCTTTTCTTACTTTTTTTTTATATACATGCTTTTATTTCATAGAAAATATTTTTCCCCTCGTGCGCGCATAAAACACATAAAATATCAATATATAGATTCATTGTGTTTGTTATGTATTTGTGTGCATTTCTATGTGTATTTGTTTTTGTATTATGTATGTATGTGTATGTATATGTATGTATGTATATATGTATGTATGTATGGGATAAATAATAATAAAGGGAAAACCTCCATATATGCACGAAAATGATGAATTTTCTCTCGTTTTAATAAATGAAAAACTTTCATATAAAGTATAAAGCCGAACAATAGATCAGAGAGAAATGAAGAAAGAGACGAAAATTTTTTACGCGCAGCATCCGTAAAATATAACTCATTTCATCCCATTTTTTCCCACTTGAATTTTATACGATTTTCCCTTTTCTCTTATATATTTTCTTCTTCATCTTTTTCGTCATTCAGTTTTTCTTTTCTTTTTTTTTCCCATTTTCTTCTTCTTCTTCTTCTTCATCTTTTTTTTTTCTTTTTGTGTCTTTTTCACATAGTTGTTGTTTTTCTTTTTGTTGTTGCTGTTGTTGTTGTTGTTTCGTTATAGAAAATAAACGAGGAAAATTGTTCCGTTTTGATTCTTTGGTCCAGTCGTTAAACGCGATAGCTCGGGAAAAGCTCGTTTGTAAAAATCTTTTTTTTTTTTTACAAAAACAAAAACTGAAAAAAAAAAACAATATTTTTTTTATTTTATTTTTTTACAAAAAAAAAAAAAACAAAAACAAAAACAAAATAAAAAATAAATGTAAAAAGTTTGTGTGAAAATCAAAAGAGAGAGAAACAGAAAAGAAAATCTTGAGAAAAATAAATATTTTCAATTTTCCGGTAATTTTTTTTTCTCGTTGAAATTTCTCAGAATAAAATAAAAAAAAAAAAAAAATTTAAGTGAAAGGTTTTCCCATTAAATCCACGTCCGATTTTCTACTCGGATATTATTTGTTTCTTTTCTTTCTTTTTTTCTTTTACACTTTTCATCTTATATAGATTTTTATATACTTTTGTTCGTTGCTAAAGTCTTTGAGTTAAAGCTTTTTTTTTAAGTTTATTCCGCGTTCCTTCGTTTTCGTTGTTTTTCCTTATTTTTCCTTGTTTTTTTTTTTTACTGTAAAACAAAAAAAAAAAAGAAAAAAAATCAACCAAAGAAAGTAACGAAAGAAAACCTTTTTCATGTGTGATGTAAAGTGATTTATGTTCTGTATGGAAAATTGATAATTTTCCCATTTTTTTTTTTCCTGAAAGAAACAAAAGAAAAAAAAAATAGTGCATAGAAGAAAAAAGGGGATAAAAAAAATAAGAAAGAAGAAGAAACATTTGTTTTTCTATTTCCGTTTTCTAATAATTTTTATATGGGTTTTATGGAAATTTCATTGTCCCCGTTTTAGTGTTTCCCTTTTTGTTTTTCCTTGTTTAATTGAATTATTTTCTTTAACCAAAAATAATAATAATAAAAGTGTCGCACGTGGACTGTGCAAGGGAGGAGGAGGTCAACATACACCATCAATAAAGTGACATACACACACACACACAAAAAGTGTGATTATCAGAAGGAGACAAACAAATAGATTTGATTCAATAAAAATGAATTAAAATTTAAGAAAAGAAAAATCAAATAAAAATAAATATTTTAGCCTATATGAATGTGAAGGTGAATTTAGTTATTTTTTCATATTTAATTTTAATGTGAGGAAAAATAAAGAAAAAGAAAGAAGGAAGGAAAAGAAGAAAGAAAAAAAAAACCCCAATTATGACAATGAGAAGGAAAAAGTTTAGATGATTTTCTCCTTAATTTTTGTTGTTTGTGTGATTTTATAGTTTGTTCCTTTTTTTTTTTATATTTTTCCTTTTTTTTTGTTTTCCCTTTTTTTTTCCTTTTTTTTTTATGTTTTCTTTATTTTGTTTGTTTTCGTTTTTTTTTTGTTTTTTTTTGGTTTGTGTTTGTTTTTCTACAAGGAAAACAAAAGATAATAATTGTGTGTGTGAATTTAAAAAGAAAATTTAATATAAAAACGAAAAAGGATGTTTTATATGGACTCAAGGTAAGATAGATGTTTTTTTTTCTCAGATTCACAAACACGGTTGAAGGGTGAAAAAGAATTGTGAAAGAAAATAAAATTGTAAATATGCCAATGCTAAACATCAAGAAACAAGTAAACAAACAAATGAAAACAAAAAAAAAATATAAATGTTTCATTGAAGTAACAAAAATTAATAGCTTGTTAAAGGTTATTCAAGTTAAACAGTTTTTTTGTTAAAGAGAACACACACACACACAAAAAAAAAACATAATATAAAATCACTTTAAATTAAAAACAACAAAAAAATAGAAATAAAGAAATACGAAACAAAAAACGGTTAATCGGTCAAGATGAAAAAAAAGCAAAATCTTATAAATAATTTTTAAGTAATTTTTTTTTTGATTTTTTTATACATTTTTCTTTTCCTAATTAATTTTACAGTATATGCTAATTATTTTTAAACTACGTTAATTAAAATAACACGGTTAAATGGTATAATTTCCAATTTTTTATTTAATTTTTTAGGACTTTTTGTTGGTAAATTTAATTATTTAATTAATCCATACAAATTGGTTTCACTAAATTTAAGTTAAATGGACCATTTTTATTCTCATGTGAAATAAAAATAATTTTTAAGCATTCAATAATAATTTCAACTTTTTATTTTATCAACAAACAATCGCGGCGCTCTATGCGTTTATAAGTTGGCGATTGTTGAATGTTTAACACACACACATAAACAGACACACACATACACACACATCTCATACAGAATTCATACATAATGTAGAATGTTTATAAAAATATAAACATAAAAATAAACATGAACAAGAACACGATCAAATGTCATCTTATATGATTTATCAATTGTTTTGTAAGACGATCAAAACTAAAGGAAAAAAAAAAAACAAAACAGAATATTATTTTCTTCTTATAAATACAATGTAAAAAGTAAAATATAAAAAAAAAATACAGAAAACATAGCTGGTAAGATTATAAAATAAAATATTTATATGAAGAAAAAAATTCCCAATCGAGATCTTGTAACGATCATAAAACAAAAAATGTAAAAAAACATAAAATCGTAAAAATGACGTAAAAAAAAAAATAACAAAAATAATGTCGAGAAAGGAAAAATAAAATAAAATATGTAATAACAATAAAGACATCTGTCAAATATTTATACTATCATCATCATCATCATCTGAATTCAATTACATGATCTTCTTTAGTCCTCCATACCAGCATCATTATCATCATCATCAGATAAAAATGAAAATGTCTTCTTCTTTATTTTCTTTGCCATTTAAACGCAATCACACATCATAAAACGATTGACTTCTTTCCTCTTTTCTTTTCTTATATATTATATTATATGTGTCCATTTTGCATGCGTGCGTCTTTATATTATTAGAGAGAAAAAGAAAAATTTCCCCCCTGTCTGTCTTTATAGATAATAATTTTTATATGGGATGAATGAAGGGAAAAGTTGATTTAAAAAAAAAAAAAAAAAAAAACAAAAGAGAGAAAGAAAAAAAAATCGAAGGCATATCACAAAGATGATAGCAATTTATGTGAAATCGGCACATTTAAAACGATATAAAACATAAGAAAGAAAAGAAAAGCAAAAGAAAAACGTATACGATGAACGCTCAAAAAAAAAAAAAACAAAAAGAAAAAAAAAAGACAAAAATTTACATTGATAACATCTGTGAAAAACGTGACTTGAATTTTATTTTTCCCCTCTCGTCATCTTCTTATATTATACTATACAGAAAAATATATTATAAGTTCGTCCGTTTATGTCCATCGAAAATGGTGTTGTTGTTCGTTATATTTTTAAGTTTTCCCTTTCATCTTAAAATTTTTATTTGCAGATTCCATATGACTTACTATATATACCTTTAAATATTTTATAAGATCAGTCTGAGTTACTATGTGTCTGTAAAAATTCCATTTTTTTTTTTTTCTCTTTTTGGAATTGGTGTTTAACTTATTTAAATTATACAAGAATAAGAGGATCACACGCTCTTAAGTATAGATATTTTGTTATTTTCATCTTATGTGTGGTACTTCTGTATTATATATATATATGATTAAATTATTATCATAATCATATCGTATTATTTAGATTGATACAAATGATTTATTTAAAATTCAACACTAATTAATCCAAAGATTTAAATCTGATTATTTGATATAAAGGAAAACGATTTTATTGATTTTTTTAATTCTATTGAATCAATTGAGAAAATTGAATATTAGAAAATCATAAGAAGTTTATAGCGTTAATCAGTTCACATACGTTTAATATTTTTGGCTTTATAGAAGGACTTAAAGATTCTTTTCTAAAATATATACAATAAACTGAATTTTAATTTGATTGAAAATAATAACAACAAAGTAATATGGGGTGTGATGAGAGAGTGAGACAGACTGAGAATGAGTGACGTGTCCATAGATATAGAAGAGGGGAAAAAAATACAAAAAAAAAAAATTCCAATTAATTCCTCTTCGTCTTCATGAATCTTTTTTTATGGTAATAAATCAAAAGTCGTATACCTTCGACATGCCCCGATTAACTATATGCGAATGCTTTTATATAAAAAAAAAACATCAGATAAAATTGGATTTATCTCTTTTTCCGCGAAACCTATAATCAATCTGACTAATAGTTCCCGTTCTTTTCGTGTATATTATATTTATATACTTTTCTCGCATAGAACTTTCCCCCTCCGCCACTTCTTTGATTTCCTCATAATTACGCGAAAGGAAGAAAAAAAAAATAAAAATAAAACAGAAATTCGACGAATTAGATTTTGTTTTTTTTTTTTTGTGTTTTCTTCTTCGATTTCTTGTGTGTTGTTTTGTTGTTTTGTTTTTGTGTTTTTAGCCCCAAAGTTGTTAGTTGAATGTAATAGAAAATGATTCAGAGATAGCGCTGCTAGCACTATCCAATTTTTAAGGCGATTTTTTTTATATTTTATGTATTTTGTTTTTTTTATTGTGTGTAGGGATATGTGTGTGTGTGTGTAAATCAGAATTTCAGGAGTTTCAAACTTATTATAAGTTGCATCTGTGCACACAGTGTATAGATTTTAATTAAGCTCATAGTTAAAATTTATTTTGAGTTTTACGATAT
This sequence comes from Pedicia rivosa, assembly GCA_963082725.1. Classification (NCBI taxonomy): domain Eukaryota; kingdom Metazoa; phylum Arthropoda; class Insecta; order Diptera; family Pediciidae; genus Pedicia; species Pedicia rivosa. The sequence continues at coordinate 3,427,874 of OY720153.1, read as the reverse complement.
TAACTTCATATCTGAAAATCTTCTCACATAAGTCGTTTTTTCTTAAATTATTTTCTACACATAAAGTTGACGAACACAAAATAAATAGGAAATAGAAAATTAAGACGCTATAATAAATTTCTTTATTTGTTTCTTTCACACAGATTTTTCAGATCAATTTTCATCGTTACTTCAAAAGACTAAATTGTCAACATTGTATTGTAGTTGTGAGAAAATAATATTTTTCATTGGTAAATGATCCCTTCTAGTTGTATTTATAATTATTTAGGTACATTTTGATAAGCATTCAGTTTGTCTCGTGCGTTGCTTATATTTAATAACCTAAAAGTACATGAAAAATAATTAATTAAAAAATTATAATTAAGGAATTAAATTAATGAAAGAACAAGTAAATAATTAAAAACAATTATCTTAATAGCATTAAGTAATATTTAAGTGATTTAAGTTGCTCATGTTAAACATTCTTATTTCATTAATTTCTTTCAACAACATATTTTGAAATAAATTCAGAGATTTGTAAGAATATATTTGTAGTTAAATATCCCTGGTATCTCTTTTAAAAATGCCACAATAACAACAATAATAAATATTTTATTTTAAAATAAATATTCCCGTTCAATCCGCGTGCAACAAAAAAATCAAAAAAAAAAAAACCAAAACGAAAAATAAAACAACACAAAAAAAAAAAAAGAAAAAAGAATATTTATAAATATCTTTTACGGAAATGAGACGCGAAAAACTTAAATTTAAATTGCTTTTACGCACGAAATAGTCGTGTATCTCTCAGGGTGCTTTTTTGTTTTCCTATAAAGTATAAAACATTATTATATAAGACAATTCATACACACATACATATACACCTACAATACGTGTGTTATACACCCACCTTTATATAAAATACACCACTAGTTGAAGGTAAATGTTGTTAAATCAAAATGTGCGATTAGAAATCTAAAATAAAAATAACAAAAAAAAAAAAAAACAAACGAAAAAAAAACATGTAAATTAATGTGTTAATTTTTTTTCGATTTTAACCGATTCAAGTTGTATTCTTAAAGAAAATAGAATGCAACACGCTTACAATATTTGCTGTTTTAATTTTTTGTTATTGAATTTTTGCAAAAAAAAAGAACCTAATCTCTCTTGTGTTTAGATTTATAGGAATATACTTAATCTAGGAGAGACAGGTTTTTTTTTGTTGTTTTTATAATCGGTTATTTTTTTTTTTTAAATCAAGTTAATGGTTACCCACATAACTTTCGAAAGATTGACAGGAATCGATTAATATTTACACCGTCCGATTTTTATCGTCATTATTAATTAAGCTTTTCAAGTTTTTTTTTGTTGGTTTGCTAATTTTACAGCCATTCTTAATTATACAAACGAGCCTAATGAACTAAACTTAATAAATATTATAAAATCAAATATGTGTGTTACTTAACTAGCTACTTAAGCTAGAGGGCATTTAAATATCAATTGTACATGATTGGGTTAAATCGTCTTCATCTTATCCTTTTGTATTTTTTTTACAATTTATATAATTTTACATTTTGATTGATCGTGCAACTTTTAAACTCTTAATAATATACTAACCTTCCCTCATTTCCGTGTTTGACTTCTTTTAACCGTGTTCTTTTTTTAATTCTTAAATTTAATTCATACATTTTCTTTGTTGTTGTTTTTGTTGTTTTCTTTCATAATAGAGAAAAATATGAATTATTAATGCTTAAAGAATTTTTAACATTTATTATTTTTTTTCTGTTGTTTTTGTTGTTTAATTTTTCATTTTGTGTTTTTTTTTTCTTCATTAAGTAACCAAAAAATTAATTAATTAAAGTTTTTTTTCTTCTTTATACAAAAACAAAAAAACAACAAACAACAACCAAAAGTTAAATGATGATCGAGCATGATCTTCGTTGAAATGGCCTGTTGACATGATCCTCCTTCTTCTTATGACTCAAAATTGTATTCGGCAACTGTGAAAAAGAAGTAGGGGATATTTTATTTATTTGTTATGTTTTTTTTTTCATCTTTAAGTCATGCTTAGAATCACACACTCACACAAATACTCATACACATATACACAGAAAAACAAAGATTGAGAGAAACTCAAAGATAAAGCAAAAAAAAAAACTAAAACAACAAAAAATTAGAAAAGAAAAGATCAGTTGCGATCATCATCCGATTCACCATCTTATTAAATTTAGTTTTTTTTTCTTGATTAGACGAACAACAACGAAAAAAAACTCTTAAAAAAAATTAAAATTGTTAAATCAAAAGAAGAAAAAAAAAAGCGAAAAATGTGAAAGGTCTCGCGGCAAAAATTAACCCAAAAAAAAAAAAACAACAGAATATAATAAAATTTTGTTATTAGATTAAAGAAGAAGATTGCGGTATTTATTTTTTTTTTTTGCTTTTTGAGAAGAGCGATATACTTGTTTTACCTCCGTAGTTAGGACATCGCTTAAATCCCCCCTCCGTACCACTTTTTTTTCCCAACCCACATCTCCTCATCAACCACTTATCTCCCACAACTCTATTGTATATTTTTTGGATGATGAAATTGTTTTGTGTTTTTGTTTTTTTTTTTTTTAGATTTCAAATGAAAAATTAGACGGTAGAAGTATAAAAAGATGCGAAGACAAAAGGCAATTAATATTTTTTTTTGTTGTTCAAAGAGAAAAAAAAAACAACAACGAAAATATTTGAATCAAAATTCTAAAGTTTTTTGGACAATTAAATTTATAACAAAAAAGAAAAAAGAGTTTTTTTTTATTTTGTTGTTTCTATTTTGTTGATGGGGAGAGGTAAAGAGTGTGTTCGTGTGAGAAAATTAGATACAGCAACAGAAACAAAAAGCAACAACAAGAAAAAAAAAATATAAATAAATATGAAAAAATAAGAACATTAATAAATTAAGAAACAAAAACTCAAAAAAAAAAAAAAAAAAAATTCAGAAAACAGAAAAAATTAAAAAAAATTAAAATAATTTCGATAAAAATCTAAAAACGCGAAATTAAAAGAAAAAAAAAAAAACAAATTTCTAAAAAAAAAAATGGTTTGTGTTTTTTTTTCTATTTGTTTCTTCTTCTTCTTCTGGTTGTTTATTTTTCTGTTCATTTTAGTTTTTCGTTATGCGCGGTTTTACTTCATTAAATGCAAATTATAATAACGGATTTCTGTTTGGGAAATGATGAATTTTTTAAACTTTTTAATTTATAAAGAAGACACCAGAATGCGCATTTTTTAATAAAAAATTAAATAAATAAATAAAAATATTGTAAAATATTTGAAGGCGATATAAAAACGCGATCGACGGACCAGTGAACGCGCGCGATGACAACCAGAAGAAGAAATAAAAAAAAACCAACAATAAATAAAGAAAAAACTCACAAATTAAGAACGCGATCGGACTATGTTCTTTCTACTTCTTACTCTGTTTTTTTTTTTAAATGCAAGAATCTTTTCAATGTGTGTGTGTATCCGTGTGTGTGGGCTTTTTTCTGCCTTTTTTTTTGTTCATCCATTCGTGTATTATAAAATGCGGTTGACTCTGTTATGTAAGATGAATGCACGTGCGTCTGATTGTGAGGAATGGAACATAAATTATTTTGTTGGATTTTCATCGTTTTTTAGTGTGGAGTCAGTGTACTAAAAAATATAAAAGAATAAAATAGAAATAGAAGAAACATTTTTTGATTGCGACATTTCGTTATTTCGTTCATGGACTCCGACTTAGCTTAACTTAATCTGATGTTATTTCATAAAAATATGTGTAAAAAGATGGAAAATTAGATGGTGATGGAAAGTTACAAAATATTTCATAAAAAATTTTTTTGTATATATGTAGAATGAAATTACGTTTTTACTTCTCTTAATTATATTTAACTGGAATTTGTTAAGAAATATTCCCTTCATTTAAAGAAAATGTAGTTTTACTGTTAATTTAGTTCAAGTTAAGTTGGGTTACTTTAACTACCATAGCATAATTAAGTATAAGATTCTGTACATGAATCTTAACTTCAGACGATGAATTAATATTTAATCTTTAAACACAAATCCGAAATATTACTGGTTCAATGTTTCATTTCTATAAACTCATCACATGTTGCACGGTTAAATGAGTCTTTATGTAAACTAAAAATGAATAAATTCGCCCTATAAATACACAAAGGAAATCACACTTTTGAAAAGCATCTTGTAATGCAGGCTAAATAATTGACTAAAACAAACATTTATAATTAATAAACTTTGAACAAAATAAAGAATTGATTTTGATTTATTTCACAATGGCACACAATTAACCTCTCACTAATAACAACAATAAAAAATAACAGTCTTCTGAACGTATGAAGCGCACTTTCTTAAATGAAAATGATAAAAAAAAAACTTAGGTAAACAAAACAAAATAAAATCCAATCCTGACAACTTTGCATCCCATATTTATAAAATATTCTAACAAACAATCAGCTTCAACAACCTTAAAAAAAAAGAAAGAAAGAATGAAAGAAATGAAAAAGAAAACACGGGAAAAGAAAAGAATTAAAAAGAAGAAGAATAAGCAAAAAAAAAAAAAGGACGATTTCATTTTTTTGCCAAAGGCGAAAGAGATTTTAAGGTTTTTCTTCTTTTCTTTTTTTTTGTACAATTTCACAATTTTTTCTTGTTTTTTTTTTATATTTTCTACAATTCGCTAGAATCATAAATCAAATGCATCAACCCCTGTGTGTCAAGCCACGCCTGTCAACCAGAAAAAAAAGGAAAAAGACTAGCTGTGTATATAAATATATATATTTCAGTGTTGGAAGGGGATAGAACGGGGGTACACGGGTTTTTTTTTTGCCGTCAAAAAATGAAAAATAAAAAAGAACAACACGAGAAAAAAAAGGACTCTATTTGGTTCAGGGAAGATCCCGTTTCCTTTGACGTTTTTTGTTTTTGTTTTTTAATCTCGCTGTGAGTAGGATTTTTTTTTATTCCGCGTGCATGTGAGGACCTAGAGAGAGAAATAGAGTGAGTGTGTATGCAGGGGATAAAGATGACGACCACGACCCTTTGTTGTGTTGTTATTATTTTTTTTCTGTTCATTATTTTAACATTTTTCCTTCCTACTTCATCCCTTAATGAAGGATATAAATCAGAAACAAAAGGGATGTAAACAGAAAAGAGGGATATCAAAAAGAATACTAGAATATTGAATGTTTGTTGTTTTCATTTTACTCAATTAAAGATATGATATTAGGGATTTTGTTTAAATTTTATAACCTGAATAAAGACGACTGAAAATTTCTAATGTCAAAAATATTTTATGTACCGTTTTCTATCAAGTAAAAAATAAGAAACAAAATTTCAATGTTACAATTTTTCTTTTCTAAATTCAAGACACAAAATAATATAGAAGAGTGTTAGTACAAAATAAGAAGTGGTAGTGGTGGTTAGGTAGGTAGGTATAAGAAAGTAGACGCAGGTTATACAAAATTTTGACATATATACAACAACAAAAAATAATAAAAGAAAGAAAAGAGAAATCTCATTTCAGTTTTTACTTTCTATTGTCTATGACAGTCGTTGTCCCTGAAAAAGGACACCTTTTTTATATTCTTTCTTATGTAAGTCTTATATGGAGTAGGAAAAAGAAACACAAGAACAAAAACTTTAAAAAAAGGACACAAGAAACGTGAAAAAGAAAACTTTCTTGCGAATATTTTTTTTCTTTTTATTCTTGAGACAAAAAATTGTAGAATGAGATTTTCTATTTGTTCAGGGATGAAGCAAAATATTTACACAATGAAAAAAAAATGGGAATCTATTTAAAATATTTATTTCAATAGACATCGTTTGTCGATTTTATCCATTGATCAAAATTTAGTCATTCATTTTAATCAATTTAATTTCATTTGATTTTATCGATTTTACGTTCATTCATAATTTTGACCTGGAGGATCGATCTGTTCTTTTGTTGTACAATTTTTAAACGAAACAATTTCTTTTAAGTACGGATAATCGAGTAAAACATTAAATTCGAATAAATATCATGGGTTTAAATTTTACTACGCGTATATGTAAAATCTTCTCTAAGTTTTCCCCATCAATTGTGCATTTATTTAATTATTAAAGGACCTTGACATTAATGGTAATGTAAAATTAATAGAATATTTTTAATATTAATTTAAATTAGATACGGATTGACCCTAGTTTTTCAGTTTAAATTTTTTAGTAACTTAATTAAAACACTTACTATGACAGAGAAAAAAAAAACACTAAATGAATAGGTTTGATCGTTTGTTTTATTTATCATGAATTTAATAGCAACGACCGATAAAATGCTAAATTAATAATCATACAGTGAATATTTAGATCATTTATTGACATTAAATGTGACATTTTAAATCTTTTTAATAGCGCACAGGGTTATAGGTATTCATACTCAATACATAAAAAATGGGGGAAATAATTTTAAGTATATAGTAGTGTTTCCATCCTCTTTCTTATCCCCCCACCCCCCTACTACATTTCCTTTTGGTCCTATACCAACAAAAAAATTTTTATTCCTTATAAAAATAATATTTGACAGCTGTAAGAATTATCCACTCTTTCTCTCTCACGTACATTTTACATCTGTTCACTGACATCGCACCACAAATAAAAACTCGATTTCATGTGACCCTCTATAGCTATAGAGTGTCTAAACTAAATTATTATTCTTTTAAACATTCTTTCTTTTTTTTTTCAATCGAATTTTATTCCTTTCATTAATTTACAATTTAAACAATTTTCTATTTTCTAAAACCGTGAAAATATTTTTTTTTTAATTGATTTTTAAAATGGGAAATATATAAAATTGAATTTGACTCTTAACTTTTCATTTTAATAAATAGAAAAAAAGTATCACTCCATGTTTGTTTCCATTTTTATTTTCATTCAAAGGACGAATATTATTTTTGCTTTCTTTTTTTAACTTTTGATACATCCTTGCATTAAATATTAATAAATCACAGTCGATTGTAAAATTGCGTTTGCCTGATGGTAATAAAGAAAAAAAAAGAGAAGAAAAAAAAAAGTGAAACAGAAAGGATCAAAAAAGGATAAATCAAAAATTGACAACAAACAAAAAAAAATAATCGAAATAAAAGAAAATGAAAAAAAAACGCGATTTTTATTTGAATTGTTGAATCCGATTGGCCTTGTCGTCGATCTTTTTCCGCGTGTCTCCTTCTATACATTTCGATTATTAAATGGTGGTAATCAATTTAAAATCAATTTATAGATTAAAAGTGTGTCAACCTTTTTTTTTATTTTTTTGTTATTTTTTCATTTTTTTTTTTACTTTCTCTACGTTGACATTTTTCAATAGATAAAAATCAATTTCTGTCCCCATTTCAATAATATTTTATCCCGTCATGGTATCCTGCAGCAACAACAACAATAAAAACTGTAACTGCAACTACAACAAAAAAAAATGAAAAGGAGCAATAGAGAGAAAGAGAATGAAATAATGAAAAATATCAAAAATTCATCCCCTTTTTACAATCATGATCATGTGTTCGTTTCGTCCTTTTTATATATAATAATGTAACATACAAAATAACTGAATATATAAATGGACCATTATATATATAAAGAGTATATAACCCATCAACTGACAGCATCATGTGGTCCAAAATGAATTGAAATTGAAATCGTCATTTTCGAATTCACTTTGATATCATCAGTAAAATGTCATCTCCATATATAAATATAGATTGCATAAAATATCTGTATGTGTTCAACAGGGGTGAATTACGGAAAAACAATTCTTTATTTTATTTTTGTGCGGCTATTTATAATCTGCAACAATCTAAATTCTGTATTATTTTGTTTCTTTAACTCTTTAACTCTTTTGTATTGATTTCAATTAATTTGAAGAAAAAACTTATCTACCCACTAAATTATTTTGCGTTTATAAGCCTTGTGTTTATATATGGAATTTTCAAAGTATGTGGTATTACGTATCAATGTATTACTTTTTCAATAATATTTTCCTTCTCGATTATTTATCATTATTTTTTTCCTCTCTATTCTTCCGTCATTCTTTTTATTGCGTCAACTGATTAATAATTATTATACGTTTAATTTTGTACAACTCAACTGTTCAGCTTTATAAGTTTATATTCGTTAATATTAAATAACTTGTACTGATCTAACATTCAGATTTTTAATAATACAGATTTGTATTTGAAAGAAAAAAATTCAACTTTGTACACTAACTGAGACGTAAATAAGTTTGAAAAAAAAAACTAACTGATTTTATTGAACTTTGTTTAGATTTATAATTTTCCTATTTGTCTAGTTAATAAAAATATGATATAAATATTACTTAAAGATAATCGCACCGTTAAAAATTGATTATTATCTTTAAATTAAAAGACGTTTTACAATGATCCATTGATAATCTAGCTATAAATTATTGTTACTTTATATCTGATCAATTTAAATGGAAAATTTTATGACAAATTTAATTTTTCGCTTGAAATTGAACATGCCGGATAATTAAATTATTAAACTTAGAATAAAAATAAACAAAAATTAAAATTTAAAGGCGAAAATATTGAATTTTCAAACTTCAAAGTAAAAAAAAAAAAATGAAAATGTCTCGCCGTATTATAATCATTTATGATGCGCGTATAAATAAAAAAAATCCCTTTTTCCACCCCCTTTTAATTCATATCTGGTTAGTATTTGTGAATAGGTATATATTTTAATGAAATATTTTGGGTATTGGTTTGAGTTTGGTATAGCCATAACAGAAATCCGTACAATAGAACAAAACAAACAGACGCAATCAAATACATACATACACAATCACATTCACATAAAACCAAATACAGATTCATGATGCTTTTGTTTGTGTCGTCGTCGTCGTGTTTTATAATATAAAATGATGATTTAATTAATTTCATGTTTTGCATTTGTGAAGATAAATTAATAATATGGAAATTCCATACACATAATCACCCTTATCCGACCTCCCCAATATACAAATACAACCAAATAAACAAAAAACAAAAACGATGAACAAGAGAAAAAAAAAATAAGAGAAAAGAAAAGAAAAAGAAAAGCAAAACAAAACCTAAACTAAAACTCCTTTTCTCTTCTTCTTCTTCATCATCATCATCATCTTCAACTTCTTCTTCATCTTCTACTTGTTTCTTCATCCCCAAAAATATCATCTTTTTTTTTTTTTTTGTTTTTGTTGTTGTTGTCGGAGCTTAGACTGACTGTGAGCACTAACCATAAATATAAACGAGACGAGATGAAGGAACGTGCCAAGGAGGATGAGTATTGAAAAGGGGGTTAAGAGACAAAACGAGTGTGTGTGTGTGTGTGTGTGTGTAGGATAGAGAGAGAGGAGAGAGAGAGCGAAGTTGAATTGAATGCGGACAAATATAACAAAAAAAAAATATAGAAGAAACTTTCTTCTGTTTTTGTTGTTCCTGGACAGCCGGGGAGCGTTTTTTTGTTGTTGTTGTTGTTATTGTTGTTTTTTTGTGTTTTTTTTGTTTTTTTTTTTTTTTTTGAAAGTGAAGTCACCGAAGCGTAACTATTATAGAAAGCACCGCACACTAGGGATAAAAGCTTATACAACTTTTTTGTTTTTATGTTTTCCTACTTTTTTTTTTTTTGTTTTTGTTTTGTTTTATTTTTTTTTTTTTTACTACCCCAACTCCAAAATACAAAAACAACAACAAGAACACCAAGAAAAATAAAACTACATCAGTTTTCTGAAGTTTTTTTTTTTTGTCCGTTTTCATTTTAATTTGATTCTTTCATTTTCTTCTTTCTTTTTTTTTTTCTATTTTATTTTATTTTTTTTTTTGTTTTGTTTTGAAAAATAAATCAACGAAAAAGAAAAGAGGAAAACAAACATTTTTTCAAGTCAAGAAAAAAGAATTTTCTATTTTGAGTTTTTCAAAACGATAAATTTTATTTGACGAACCTGAAACCAAGAAGAAGAAAAAAAAGAAGAATAAAATGAAGCAGCAGATGATGATGAAGAAGAAAAAGAAGTAGAAGAGAAATAAAAGAAATCAGAATATTCTGTTTGTGTTACGTGTGTGTGTGTGTGTGTGTTTATGTTGTGTATTTCGTTCTTTTTTGTTCTCTATTGTCAAAGGGTGACACACCATAAACTTTATAATAATAATAATAAAATAAAACAAAAAAAAAAAAACACAGAAAATATGAATCAGTCAGCCAAGTATAAAAATATGAATCAGTCAACGCAGCCAAAAAGATAAAATAGAAAAAAAAATATATATAAAACAAGAAGCAGAAGAAGACGTAGAAGCAGAAGAGGAGGAAGAAGAAGAAGAACTTTGTTTTTTTGTATATATGGAGAGTTTAGGTCGGCGTGAAATCGAACTGTCTTGATGTGGTATAAATTAAAAGATGAAGAAAGAGGAAAATGAACGAAAATGGAGAAGAAGCAGAAAGAAAGGAAAAGCAGAAAAAAAACGGAGTTGTCTCAGATTGGATGAGACAGGAAATGAAAGAAAAGTTTTTATTTTTATTGTTGCGCGGTTAAATCTTGAATTAAAATCGATTGACAAAAAAAAAAACGAAGAAAAGTTAAATAAAATCCATCTCTCTCTCCTTCTTCAACTTTTTTTTTTGTGGGGCTCTGTTAGGGAATTTCATTCGGGCGCGAAATATACAAAAAAAAATATGGTAATCAAAATGTGAATATAAAGGGGAACGTGTACAGGGGGAGAATGGGGAAAAAAATCCCTTTTTATTTAAGATGTGAAAATCTATTCATATTATTCATATATTCAATGTGGCCACCCCCATGATGTCATATCTGTCACTTCATAAACCAGAAAGTGGTTGGAGTATTTTTGGGGGTTATTTGTGGGAAGAAAGTGTAGGTAAGATTTGATTGGAGTGAGTAGAATGTTGTGTATAGAAAAGTAAAGATAGACATTCTCATACCGTATACTCACTCTGAATAAAAAGAAAATAAAAGAAATGAAAAAGATGGAAAAGGGATGAACGATTTTTTTTTTCTTTTCTTTTTTAGAGAAAAATATATTTTATTTTCATTCAACTTTTTTTTTTCTTTTCTATCCAAACAAAACAAAATAAAATGGTTCTAAACAAAACAGAGAATATAAAAAGGAAAAGAAAAATAATTTACGGTTGAAAATTTCCCTTCCGCCAACAAAAAAAAAAAAAAAAAAAAAGAAGGAAAAGTAACGTGGAAGAAGTAAAATAGGAGAAAAGAAAAATATACATGAAAATGGCAATAGAAAAAGGAGGTAAAAATAATGGGAAGAGAAAATAAAACCAAACGGATCTTCGCGCTATTAATGCTCTTCTTATAAGTTTTTCGTACATACTTTTTTCATTTTTGTTTTGTTTGAATTTTCAAAGTTTCTTTCTTTCTTTCTTGTTTTTTTTTTTTTTTTTAATATTTTATTTTGTATAAATAAAAATATATTGTTGGCTGTGGAAAATATGAAAAATCTCTTGCTGGTTTTTGAAACTAACGTTCATATAGAAACGACGAATAAGATATCATTTATATGAATTCAATTCGCTTTGAAATCTTTATTCGGGGAAAAAGTTTATTTTCAAATGGAAAAATATACACACACACACACACATAAATATAGAATAGCTATTTATTAAAAGGAATGACAGACAGACACTGAGACACACATTCAAGGATCGTGCGTTCGTCTAGGAATTTTATTATTATTTATTTTTATTCTTTTCTTATTTTTTCTTGTTTTCTTCTTTTTTTTTTACTAAGAAAGAATTTCGTAACGAGAAGGAAAAAGAAGAAGAAGAAGAAAAGATCAAAAGAGTGTTTTTGATGTGAAATCGTATATAGTCAGAGTTACTAAAACTATAAACTAAACTAAACTGAACCTATAAGTTAAATGACTAAATTAAATTTTTGAGAGAATAGGACAAATGATTCATTTATATGTGTATGGATAAATCAGAGGGTGATTCAATTTAACTTTTATACAAATTAAGAAATTTTTACTTAAAATGGAAGAATAATCAAAGAAATTTGTGTTTTTTTCACATTTCCCCATTTAATTAAATCTGTAATTTAATTTACTTTAACCTAACTATTTGTAGAACAAACTGATATGATTTTGACAAGTTAGTGACGTAAAGACAAATATTTTATTTTTCAGTTTTTTAACTCGAAAAAAAAAACAATGTTTTGTGTTAAGTTTTGTAGTAAATCATGAATGGCTTTTCTTAAGATTACAAGAATGTTTATAGGAATTTTGAAAAAAATTCGTTATTGTTTTCTTTTTAATTTAAAAAAAAATAAATAAATATTTAAATGAAAGATAAAATTTATAGTGAAAATTTATGTCAATGAAAAAGAATAATAGAATTAACTTCTTTGTCTTTTTTGTCTAATTTTGATATATTGAAAAATTAAAAACTCTTGCTTTTAATCACAAAAGGATTCAATAATAGGAAAAAATAGTTTTAACTGTATATAAACGCGTTTAAACAAATGTTATTGAATTTATTACAATATTTATCAATAAAAAATAAATATTAAACAGGACACGTAAAATACTAAACAACTAAAGCATGTACAACAATGACAAAATAATAAACTCATATGAATAAATATAACAAGAGAAAAGAGTTAATAAAATAAGAGATACAAGATTCACAATGTTTGCTCATCAGTTATAGAATTTCTGAATTATTTTCAAACTCAACTAATAATTACATTGATGCATTATTTCTAGGAGACTATTTTTAAAATTTTATCTGGATTCGTGAACCATAATGAAATATATAATTTCTAAGACAAATGTTTTAATTTATAAAACAAGCAAATAAACAATAGTTCTACTCTGGGTCCGCATCCTCAACCATATTCTGAATATTTTTCAAATGTTAATTCTTTGTAGGTATAACAATCTTAGACGAGTATGAGAAATTTTGAACCCAAAGTTTTCTTCGATTAATCAACTTAAAAAATAATAAATTTTGGTTAATATAATTTTATTGTGTTCATTAAATTTATTTAACTGTTAAAAAAAAAATGTTAAATCGTAGATTGTATTTATACTGTTAAACAAAGACAAAACAGACAGATAGACTTAAGATTCGCTCTAATAAATATTAAAAAAAAAAAAGAGTTAAAAAAAAAAAAAATAAAAAAACTAAAATTTAGAAGAAAAAAAAAAATAATCTAAATTTAAATAATTAAAATATTTTTGCGGCCTCGGAAGGCGCGCTCACATATTATATTATTTTAACATAAGTAAAATCAAGCATCAGTGCTCATGTGATTTACCGTCCCAAAAGTAAAAAAAAAAAAAGAAGAAGAAAAAAAGAAACCACCCACTCATCAGCTATAATATACTCTTTATAACAATCATCATAAAATATATGTGTTTATAACGCAAAATATTTTCAAAGTTTAAAAAAAAAAAAAAAACGATAGAAGAAAACACTGAAGAAATGAATGGAAATGTAACTTTCGGTACGTATAGAAGTAAAATACATAAAAAAAAAAAGCAAACATCATAAAACAATAAAAGAAATATCGCGCGCGACAACGTTAATATTTTAAAGCAAAAATATTCCATAAAACCCAACAGGTTTTTTTTTTCTTGTATGTTTTATTTTTCTTTCTTCGTTTTTCATCGTCCTCTTCTTCTTCTTTTTCTTTTTCTTATAAATATATATTATTTTAATATGGACGAGTATTTTCCTTTCATATACGAAAATTAATAATAATTTCCCTTTTTCTATAACACCACATTCTTCTATACGGGTTTTCCTTTGTTTTCCACATATCGTTTTTAAGTAAAGTTTCTTTTCACCCATTTTACCCAAACTCACCCTATAAATATATTAAATGTATACTCTCTTTTTTCTCAACATAATATTGAACCCTCTCTATACGCCATTAAAAGGAAAATAAGAAAAATAAAAAGAAGAAGGAAGCAAAGAGAAAAAAAACCGATCAATTGTTCATCGTAAAATAAACACCCTCAATATTCTACCCTAATACGTCATATATGTATACGGTTGTGTGTGTGTATGTGTGTCTATTTCTCTCTTTCTTCTTATATCGTTTATTTTCTTTTATAAAAGAATATTACTTAGATTGTATTTTGCAAAAATTGTGTTTGTATTTGTAAAGGATTTTTTTTTGTTCTATTTGTTGTTGTTTTTGTATTTAAGTATGAAATCAAAAGAGAGAAGAAAGAAAAAAAAAAAGGAAGAAAATCTAAAGACTAGACTATAATAGGGTGTTCAATCAAATGGTTTGTCCAATATACATACAAACTTTCTCACATATACAGACGCACATATTCTCACATATAATGCAAACAAAATGTAAAAATGTGATTGCAATTGAAGCGGAGGGGGTTGGTACCAAATTGATTGATGAACTACAATAAACGTTCAACTTTTCTTCTTTTCATTTGTTGTTTATAAAAAAAAAAAAAACAGAAAATGAAAGAAAATCGTCCTGAAACGCAATAACAACAACAAAAGGCGGAACATTTGCGCCTTTCAGAAATTCATGAGGTGGTTGGGTATAAATGTATAAAGGGTGGAAAATATGTGTGGGGTGACGGGATGAAAAAAACAATTCATTTTAAAGAAAGAAGTGATACGAGAAGTAGATGAAGTAAGAAGTTAGGGGGATGGAAATGCAATTCGAATCTATAGGAGGTATGGGAAGACGATTGGAAATTTATTGTTTGAACAAAGTGAAAATTCCTTTTTATTTTCTATATAAATTTGTTGTTGTTCTAAATCTTTATTGTTGTTTTTGGATTATATTGAAAATCACAATGTCTTGATTGTTATAGATTTTGTATTTGTATTTGTGTGTTGTGTGTTGTACTTGTATGTGAAAGACACGTCGATGTTAATTTATTGAAATTCAACAATAATGTTCTTGTGATTGATTATTTGCTGATGTTGTCTAATTTATTTGCAAATTTTGTTGAGTATTTTTTTTTTTATAATTTTGTGTCTTGTCATCAATAGATTTTCATAAAATGATTAATCAATACTCTCAAAATACATTACAGAATTTCCAAGTATTTTCCCTATAAATAAATATTCATTCTTCATACTTTGAAATAAAAATAATCATAATAACAACCAAATAGGGAAGGGGAGAAGGAATCAAATTACTTCTTTAATTTAAAATCAATTCTATTCTTTATTTATATATGGTTGATTAGACATTTTAATATTGTACCATTTTATTATCATGCAGTAAATTATTTTAACTATTCATAAACGTCATAATTATGTTTATTGCACCATTTTTGGTTAACCACCCTAATCGGATTCTAATGTGCATTAGCCAAAGTTAAAATGCAGAGATAGTAAATATTATATGAGATAATGTTTGACAGTTTTGATCTCGTCTATTTTAAATTTTAATAAATAAAATTTATCTACAAATTTAAATTTTACAATTTTCAATAAAAAATATTACATTTTATTTTAAAAGACAAAACAATCGTCCCTATATAAAATTTAAACAACTACGTCCCTGCCTTAAATATCTTTTTCTATACTATAAAATAGATCAAAGTTTATATACACATATCCTTACAGGAATTCAAAAACATTATATTCGTCCCTACTCAACTTTAATTTGTAATTCTTTCATTCTCACCTTATGTTTTTTTTTTCTTCTTTAATTTGATTCTCAATTTTCTCAATACCGTTTCTCTCCTCACTTTCTTCTCTCTTTCTTCATTTCATAATGTATATAAATACGCAAAGAAAAAAATATATAAAATAAAATACATCATCCATCCAATCGTCCATTTCTTCTTGCACTTACAAATTCAAAACATTTCCTCGCGACTTCGATTTCGTAAACAAACGAAACGAAAAAGAAAAAAAAAAACATAACAAAGAGAAAAAAAAGAAAGAAAAAAGAACCAAACGAAGGAAGGAAAAATAAAAATAAAAGAAAAACAGAAAGGCAACAACAACAATATCTTCTCTGTCAGTTATAGATACGAGCGTTTTGCAACTTTTTATTTTTGTTGTGTTTTTCTTTTCTGTTTTCTGTTTTCATTTTTTTTTTTTCTTCATCTCATTTTTGTTGTTTTATATTTTCGTTTTTTTGGGATTCAGGACACGTTCGTCTTTGAAATTAAATCGAATTCCATAGAAAACTATTTGATTGCCGCAACGCGACTTTTGTCTATACACATTTATATATTTATACACAAAAATATACGCGCAAAAAGAGATGAGATGTGATGTGATGAGATGGACAGACAGAAAGACAGACAGACAAACATGTATTTTATTTACGAACTGAGTTGTTTTTTAAATGACAAAAAAAAATGTTTTTTTTTTATTTGATGGATAGAAAATAAAAATGCAATTTAACAAAAAAATGGGCGCACATTTTTTTTTATAAATTGTTATGACCAATTCATGTGAAATTAATACATTTATGAATATATGAAAGAATTCGCCGCGTAAATTTTCAATGGAAAAATTCCCATGAGGGTGAACGAAAAAAAAAACGAAAATTCCCATTTCAACGGAAAAAAATCTAATTAAATTTGACATAATTGTTTGGTCAAAAAT
This sequence comes from Pedicia rivosa, assembly GCA_963082725.1. Lineage (NCBI taxonomy): Eukaryota > Metazoa > Arthropoda > Insecta > Diptera > Pediciidae > Pedicia > Pedicia rivosa. Next base: position 3,411,257 of record OY720153.1, on the reverse strand, counting down.
TCCAATTAAATTATGAATTTCTTTTTGTAGGGAGAAATATAACTCCTTCTTTCTTTTTTCTTTTTACTCTCAGCCTCAGCATCCAAACATCCAAAACTAATCTCATACTCTTTCGTGGATAATATTTAATATAGATGTCATTTCCATTACAAACCACCTACCATACTCAACCCTTTAAGTCACAAAAACATTTAAGCATTATATGTATTTATTTGATAAACGATATTCGAGCAATCAAAGTGGCAAAACTGGTTTAGTTTTTTGAGAGTGGGTTATGGAATTATTTTGTATGATTTCATGACAAACACACATCAGAGTCATCCAGAATCAAAATTTTTTTTTAAAGGAATTGGTAAACCGTACACATCTCGCACTTTGTGTATATAATTTTCTCTATACTCATTCACATTTTCGCACCCCATACAATTCATTTTGCCACAGCAAACCGTCCAGCTATGAATAACGCTTCATTTTAATTAGGGATGAGTATATGAGGATGAGAATCGCATAGGGTTGTATACAAAATGAAAGCAATGCGATTTAATTTCAACACCTAACAGACGACATTGATATGCGTAAAAAGAAATAATTGAATTACATTTTTTGCTAGATATTTTTTTATGTATTTTAAATCGATTTTCGATTGCCATTCGCCAACCAGCAGCGGATAGACATAAACTGAAAGAGAGAAAGAGAAGAAAAGAAGAGAGATGACACATTTTATTTTAATGTATTTTCCCCTCTCGTCCCGTTTTCCGACCAAGTTCAACAATTTCTCCCATCATGTCGCGCGCTCGACTCATAAAACGGTCGTTAAAAAAACAAAAAAAAAAAAAAGAACAACGACAACAACAACAGTAAACCGCGTAAGGAACCGCATTTTTATCGCAACTTAATTAGATTCAAATTGTTTGTTATTATTGTAATTAAATTACCAGAAAGATAAGACCCCACACACTAAATAAAAAACGCTAGTTCATTATTATGTAGAAAATATTAATACTTGTAAAGACATAAAAAAATCCCAGAGTCTCTTATAAATTTATTTTTTTGGTCTCTTGTTTTTTTTTTTGTTTTTTTTTTTGGATTTTTGTGGTTGGCCCCTTTGTTTTGAATGTACAATATAGTAAGTATTTTTTTCTGTTTAATAGTGTTTGTTTTGTGTGATGTTCCCCCATTTTTTATTTTTACTTATGTTCTCCATGTAAAGTGGCGTCAATTTAAAAGGAAATGATGTCTATCCAGTGACGTAGTAACACTCTAATTTACGATATAATTGAAAGTAAATAATTATTGTATTTGTATAAATTGGTTGCGTAGAAGAAGAATTGCTTTATTTTTGTGTTAAGTAAATTTTGATTTTGTATTTTCAATTTAAAAACAAAATTAATGTCAGTCATTTGTTTAAATCTGTATTTCATATAAAACGAATTTTTTTTTTGTTTCAAATTGCTTATTGCTTATTTATTTTTTGTTGCAAAATTACCAAAATTATTATGATGTGTTTATAGCATTTGAATATAATCAATGAGTTCTTATTTTGGATTAATATAATTATTAATTCTGATCAATAATAAATTTGCAAAAAGTACAAAATGTATTATCGCTGAGTCTTTAAAAAAAAAATAAGTATCAAAAAAATCCAAATATTGTATTTTATTGTTTATTTGGTAATTAATTTTAATAAAATAAAATTCACTTCGTTAAAACTTTAGGAAGAATATTAATTATATAAATTGGCTAGAAATCTAATTCAGCAAGGATGAAGATTATACAGGATATAAGATCCAATCAGATATTTGTACACAAAATAATTTACGACATTTTTTTGCATTTCTTTCGCCTTTTTAATTAGTAATTTTAATTAAGTTAATTTGACTTTTACAAAATACAACGCCACTGGAATTTTTTTATATCGTCATTCTATTAAAGTGAACGTGTATATATGTACAGAACGGCCCCATAAACAGAACATGCATACCCAATCTGACACATAAAATAAAATCCTCTTCAGCTGACAATGTCAACGTATATCGTATATACAACAAAGTGAAGTGAAAGTAATCAGAATTTGGTTCTTTTTGGTTCTTCACGTACTTTATAATATGAAAAAGAGACTGAATACAGAATCGTCTCTTTTCTTCTTATATATCTTTTGTTTATGATTGATTTATTATTGTCGTGTAAGAATAAACAGAAAAAAAAAATACGAATTACTTAGGACAAATTATAAATTAATTATTGTTGTGAAACAAATATATATTGTATCGGATTGTGACGTCATATCCAATTCATAATATACAATTTAATCGTAGGTACTGCTTCAATGTCAAAAGCAGATGATTTTCTACTCATGACAAAATTATTATTATTATTATTATTTCTTGTTGTTGTGTATAGAAATAATGATCTTAATCCGCGTGCAAATATATAATATCACGATCTACCGGATGCTGACTGAATGTTTAATTAATCAGAAAAATAGTTACAAAATGATCGCGTATTAAAGTGTTTTTTTTTAATATGTTCGTTGTTCGTTGCTGTTGTTAGTATTTAATTATAAAACAAAATATTCTTTATTTATTAATAGTAATAATAATTATAATTGTTGTAAGAAGAAATTAAGAGCGTTTCGTTTTACATGTTTTCTATTATGTTACCTTTTTTTTGTTATAAAAAAATAATAATATGCATTCGTACCTATGCACATTTATTGAAAAATAAAAAGTGAATAGCGGCCTTTAAAACATGAGCGCGCGCGCAATACTTTTTTATCCATGCAAAAAAAACTTTAAACTGACAGACACATATACATACAAATTACAAACAAAAACTCATCGTTATTTTATTGCAAATTTTATATATTATTTTATCTATTTTGCATCTTAAATTTATATAACACATTCACAAGTACATATAAGAATACACACACGCACACATCCATATTCGATCAGTACACGTGTATATCAGTGGTGTTAAACACTGTAGTATAAATTATCAAACACATATACACTAAAAGTTTTGTTTTTTATAAAAAATAACAATAATTATCGATTTAATGACACATATTAAATTATATAAGATTTAAATACACAGATTAAATGTGTTTTGTTGCTCC